>VXAD01002568.1:1003432-1189856 GCA_013399195.1 Dicrurus megarhynchus | reverse complement strand
CAGCCCCCCCGAACGCGCAGCCCTGCGGTGGGGACGCGGACACGTAAGTAGCCGGCACGGCTCCGCAAGAACAGCGCTCAGCCCCGCGGCAACTCCGCTGCCCTCCCGGAGCCCCGCACGGGGCTGGTGGTGCGGCCGGGCCGCGCAACCCCCGCGACGGGGCTCGGCAAGGGGGCAGAGCCGCGATCCCCCGTGGGGGGCCCCGCCGCCGCCTCCCTTCCCCTTCGCCTTGAGACCCCCCGCCTCGTGTTGCTTTTAGAGCGGAAAAAACACCCACGTTCCCTCTGGCTTTGCTGCTGGAAACTGGGCCGTGCTCCCTCCCTCTGCCACCGGCTCCGGTACAGCCGCAGTGCCCCGGCGGGGCGGACGGGCCAGGGCTGCCCCGCGGCCGGGCCTCCGACGGCAGCGCCGCCAGCCGCGCTCCGTGCCCCGCACAGAGCCGAGCCGACCCTTGGACCTGCTCTCATCCCGGTACCTGCTCAGAGCCCGTCTGCTCCCCGGGACCGCAGCGGCAGTGTGCTTATTTCCCTTCCCCCTTTATTTTTTTCAATTTTAACAAATCGTTTACCTCCTCGAGTCCAAATTTCACTGCGTTTGCCAGCGCATTTGTATAATTCTCGTTTGAGCAGGAATCGCGAAATACGTTGAAAATAATTACGTGGAAAGTCGTATTTTTTTTTTAACTTCAAACAAATGAAGAAGCACCGTGGGTTTCGAGCGAAGATGTATTTCCAATGCCAAAAAAGGGAGGCTGGGGGGGAATAGGAAAATTAAATATTTGTAAAATACGTCTGAACCTATAGGTTTGTACCACTGGGGAATCGTTCTAGATTAGCTAACAATTAAATATAACTCCACCAATGTATCGGTGTGAGGTGCAGTTGTCCAGGAGACGATTTTGTATAGTATTTTTCTTGTAAATTACTTCCAGTAAATATTTGAAAATATATTGAAGTACACTTGAGCTTTTTTTTTTTCTTTTTAATTTTTATTTCTTTTCCTGTCACGAGAAAACATTCTTGTTGCAGTCCTGGTTCACTGCATTTTTTTTTTTTTCTGGACTCCTTTCTTGCAGTGTGTATGAAATCACACTTCAGGATATAGGTTTTGCTTGAATATTAATTTAGCTAGGCATACAACTGTAATTAAGCAAACAATATTTGATAAATGTTGAATGACATTTAATTTAATGGAGCATGTACTTATTTGCATTTGCTGGCAGTTCAGGTATAGTTACGGTGAGAGTTCTCCTATATTTCATAAAGTGGGTTTGCCACGACCCATGTATTAAATAAACTGTCCAAGTGAAACTGAACTAACGTTGGCCTATGTGTATTTCCTGAAAATAATATTGATAAATGTTAATAAACACTCCTGACACTACATTAGCGGTTTGCAATGCTGCAAACTAATTGTCTCATTGTAATGTTGAAATAATTTGGATATTTCACATTGAAATGAAAAGCCCTTCGCTGGAACATTTTAGATTTGCATTTTAAATGCATGAAATGTAATTGATTTTTATCTGTAATATTTTAAATGGTATTAATAAACTCCAGAAAAACATTCTACCTTAGGTCAGTAAGTTGTTTTTCTTCTTTGTAAGTCAATCGTTGCAGTAAATTATTTACTTTGAACTCATATGGCGTGAGTTGTTCTCCAGAGTTTCAGAGAAAAGCGAAAATACAATGAAGGCAAATTTTAACACCTACTGAGAGCAGCTTTGAGGCATTAAAACGGGTAAGAAGTTGTTCTGTTTCATGCTTTTTACAATGCACTATTAGAGGAAACTAAATGAAAGACACTAGCCCTTTTTTAAAAATTATTTTTATCAGACTGATAATATAGTGCCTCTCACAAACCCGAGTGTGTTTGAGAATCTGCTTTGCATATACGTCCTCCTTGAAATTATTTTTCACATCACGCCAGATCCATTGTGAAAGGAGATTTAATATTGAAATGCTGAGGGTCATTATTGCTTTAAAAGACAAAATAAAAAGTGGTCCTCCACTTTTGTTGTGAGGTGAGGTGGTTGTGGCTGGGAGCGATGCTAATTGCCGTAGTGAGCACTAACTTCTTCAGGTCTCAGGGCTGGGAAACTTCGCAGCTGTGTGTGAAAACTCCCTTCTCGTTCGGGGGCGTTTTCCCCACAGCACCCAGAATCTGGGCAATTTCAGGGGCTGCGAGGTGTTGTCGGCCAGCCGGTCCAGCGCTGCCGCCCTTGCTGTGTCCTTTAAATCTTTTCCACAAGCGGTCCCTGAACAACAATAAAAACACAATTGTAAGTGTCTTTAGCATTTGCTTAGCGTTTTGGCAAAAAAACCCAAAGCAACAAACCAAAACCGAAACCAAACCAAAACCGTCAAACTCCTAACACTTTCTTTTACCACCTTTTTTGGGGAAGGGGGGGCGGAAGAAGCGTGTGGAGGATGTGTTGTTTCTATTTGGAGATCTGGCCTCTTGTGTTACACAGGGAGGTGATGCTCACTGTCGAGGCACTGAAAAATCGAGGCTGGAGCGTGGAATCTGCATAGCAGAATGATCTTTTGTGCATACATGTAAAACACGTTGTTAGTAGTACCTTAAACAGCAGGTATTAAAATGCGGGGCGAAAAAATCACAGACGAGTCAACTCCCGATGCATTCAAGATTTTGGTCCTCTGCATGGTGTAGGGGTTAGATGGGATTGTTATCAACCACTAGAAACAAGAGTTGTTGTGGTTGACTTTTTCTGAGCTGCATTCTGATTTTTCTTCATTGCAAGTGCAACCAGGAGAGGCCTGCAATGTTTGCCGCTGAAACAAAGCAACAGTTTGCTCTGATTTTTTTTTTTTCTTTTACACCATGTAAATGGGGTGGTGTAGCAGCACCTGATTTTCCCACTGGGAGTGAGAGGTAGTGGTTATGTTACTTGGAAATTTTGGTCCTGATGGAATGGTCTGAGCACCTAGTAAAAAGGGTAATGGAGCAGAGGATAACTTCTAATACTGCTTCTCTGATACCCACCTGAAAAGAGAGCGCTATCAAAATGCTATTGTCCAGGAGCCTGGTGGTTGCTTTAGGGCACTGGTTGCTCTGTCTCGGGGCTGTCTGGCAATGGGATAGAGCCAGCAGCAAAACTCATCTTTTGCCCAGGAAGGAATGTGTGCTTCTTCTGTTTGGGAGCTGCCAGTCTGGATCCAGGTTGTGTGAGAACACACATATTTTTCCTTTCTTTTACCAGCAAAACGCAGCACTTGAAGGCTGAATAGCTCCTTTTTGTAGTGGATTTACTTTTACTAAACCCTTCCAGATAAGGGCATTGAGTTGCTTGATAGGAGCCAGGAACTTGTCTCTGCGTTGTGCAGATCAAGGTAGAGTTAAACTAGTTTGCTGACCTACAGGTCAAACCGGTGTCCATCAACTTACCTTCCAACTGCCTTCAGATGATTGTGCCCATTCCCGTTTGCTCTCTGACCTTTTAAGTCGCTTCCCTTCAAGCTTGTAGCAATGTCTATCGAATTTCGTGTCCTGCTTTACCCATTATTCCGGCTTTTTATTGTCATTTTCCAGTTTAAATTTTCAATAGAGCAGTGATGGGAGATGTGTGGAGCTGAAGTGATTTAAAACACCACTTCATTTCTGCCTGCTGAAAGGTAGTGCCTTTCCTACTACCCTCGGCCTGTGCCTGACGAGACTAAACAGCCATCAAAAGATGTTGACATCTCCTCGATTCCAGTCTAGGAATGTGAGAGCAGAAAACAAGAACTGAAATCTCAAATGTTTTATTTGTGGATGTGATGGCTAATCCAGCCGTCAACACCTTCACAGCTGTAAAGGTGGTGGAGTAAGGATACTTGATGCAGTCCAACAAATCTTTCAGTACGAATGGCTGAAAGTAAGTATGCACTTGCCAAAACCTGCCACATTTCAGTTACCGTCCATGAAGCGACCTCTGGTTTAGCTTTGCTAAGAAGGAGCAAGGAAAAGGTGTGAATGAATTAGGTGTGCAGTTGCTCATGCTCTTGCCAGATTTATGATAAAAGGACAAAACTCTTTCACGGTATCCAAAGAACCTTATGTTTCTTAGAATAAATTGGGGTCTGCTTTCTCAGCTCACTCCATTACACTTCTTCAAATTGTAAAGACATATTAAAAATTCTTCAACAGTTCCATGGAGGAAAGCACATTTTGCAATATCTGCTTTAAAAAGTAGAACACCATTTTTTCACTTCTTGTTGTGGCATTATTTTAAGCAAACTGGTTGTCTTTTGATAAAGTGTGTGGAGAAATTGTTACACATCAGGAAGGTGTGTATTGAGAGAAACTGCACTATTTAGGACAATTACTGTGTTTCCTGTTCTATGGTTTTCTAACTGCCACTTGGAATTACTCACTTTTTAAAAAAAGGGATTAAGGAAATAGGGGATAATGGCAAGTGCATAGGAGCTTTAGTGGGGCACTCTAAATACAGAGAAATTCCATTTTACACTTGTGGATTTTGAAACAAACTGGGATCCTGTGTTACTTCTTGAGAAGTGCACAATTTTCCAAGAAGCATATTTATATTGCCTGCAAGGCCTGGTGAGGAGCTGAATAATGGACCAACCTCCTGGGGAGCAACCTTGGTCTTGGCAATTGGAGAATTCTGCTTTTCAGGCTGAGCGATACTGCTCTGCAAAGTGTAAAAAGCAGACAGGGAGCCCCATGCTTTCGCCAAGTCCGTGTTCCCAGGGTGGCGATGCTGGGAGCAGCCCCCGCTCCCGGCTGGAGGCTCGGGGCTGCCCTGTGGGTCGGGGACGCAGAAAGAAGGCTCGTGAGCGTTCATCCGTTGTTATGGAAAGAGAGATGGTTGGGCGGGAGGCTTCTTTGAAACAGCTTTTGCTTCTGGGGCGATGTCAAGCCGTGCAAGTTTCTTTTGCGGGGACGAGGAATACTTTTTTTTTTTCAAGTATTATTATTATTGTCGGCCGTATACTTTGCTTTACGCCTGTCTTCATCCCTTGAGACGGGAGGATGTGCATGCGTGTGCCTATACACTCGATGCAACCAACCTCCAGCTGTCCCACGCCTTACCAGCTCTCCTTCCGCTGGCAATAAAGTCGGCCGCTCTCACATCCCGGTGGCTGCTGAGCAGAAGGTTCTGCACCTCGCCTGGACTTTCTCCCCATCGCTGCACTGGTGCTTCTTTCGAGAGCGATTAGCTGCCTCCCCATTGCTCCCCTTGCCCTTTTCTGCCCCGGCGCGGGCACAGCCACACTGGCGCACAGGGGGGAGCGGGGTCGGCTTGGCCGGGGCTGCCGCGGGCTCGCAGCGCCACCCGGCGTGTGCGTCCCGTCGGCAGCGGGATCCCCGAGGGCACGGAGCGGCCCGGGCGGGGCTGCTGGGCTGGGCCGGCGGCGAAACTCTCGAAGGTTGCGCAGAGCTCTGTGGCTGAGCCGTGCGGTGCCGGCGGGAGCGGCCGGGAGGCGCGGGGCTGGCCGCCCCTGCCCGCATCCCACGCGTCCTCGCACCGGGCGCCGGTGTGTCCTTCAAACCCAGGGTGTTTTACTTCAAATCACTGCCAATTCTCTCCCTCTGGAGAAGTGCCCTGCTTTCCCCCAAGCGACACATCGCAACACTCCTTAGGACGGTGGGCTTATTTTTTTGCAGAGGAAATGGTCCAGAATTCGTTTCTGCGGGCAGCTGAGCAGCTCCACGCCTTTACGGGAGAATGAATCTCCGTGAAATCGCCTGGAAATAAATGAGATGGAGAAGGTGCCTGCAGCCCCCCAGGCTCTGCGGAGCATTCACGTGGCGGCTGGAGATGGGGCGGCCGGAGGTCCCCGCCGCAGCAGGACGACGTCCTTGTCGCAGATGAAGAGACGCTCGAAATGCGAAAGCAGCCACTAGGGCAGGATTTGGGATTTATTTTAGGTGTTTCATCCCCGAATTCTTTGAAAGCTCCTGGGAGGGGGAGGTGACAGGGTGACAAGGGCTTTTGGCTGAGTTGCTAAACTCATTCATGTCGTTTAACGCTAGGTCGGAGGCGGCTTTTTTTTTTCCTCGAGTTTATTGCAGAAAACTCTCTCCCGAGGAGACGGTCCAAAGTACTTTCCTATATTTTGTAAACTTAGCTTCTCAGGGTAGCTCAGGTGTTCTCTTCACCGACTTGTGCGTGTGAAAGGCAGGATGTGTGTTCCTGACAATTAAAATTGCTCCACAGTTAATTAACGCTGCTCCCGGGTTTAGTCTTAGAAAGCACCTTTTTTTTTAATCAAAATGTACAGAGTGTTATTAAATTCTTACACCCGGTTTGGGAAGGGCTAACGGGGCAGCCGGCAGCCCCGCGGGAGGCACTGGCGGCGTCTCCCGGGGCGCGGGGGGACGGAACCACACGGTGACAATGCAGCGGAATGGGCACAGCGGGCAAAGGTGTCCTCTCAAAGGAAAGGCGGCCGGCAAGAAAAACCCCTTCAGCCTGCAAATAAGGTGTTAAAACACTGTCGCCGCCTGCTTCCCTGCCTCCGATTGCAAGAACCAGGCTGCCGGATTTTTAACTACTCGGAGGAAGAAGTTTTAACACTCAGAACTGCAGGGTTTTTCCCCTTCGCACTGTTGTCCCGTCTTTCACAGCTCTCGAATTATTTAACCCCTTAGTCGCCTTCTCTCCTCTACTCTTCAGAGGTTTGGGATTTTTTTGGTTTGGTTTGTTTTGTGGGAGGTTTTTTGTTTGTTTGTTTGTCTGTCCTTTTTGTTTTTAGGTATTTTAACGTTCATACTCGAAGATCAGACATGGATGCCTGGCAACAGGTATGAGCATTTTCTTCTCCATTAGAGCAATCAACCTGTTGTGAGGGTGCTGCCTATCCTTGCAAATCTTGCCTATTGCAAAAACATTACCACCACACTTCACTCAACTGCCTTCTCAGAGCTGCCGAGTGAGTGCTGCGAACCTCTCTTATTATCTGCCAGTAGCAATTTTTGGTTTCTCCAGATAAATAAATAACCTATAAAGTGGAATTGCTGAATGGCAAAGGGTGCTATATTTGGGGTGGAGTTTAGGTGGGCAATGCAAACAAGCTGTCCCAAGGAGGAAATCCCTACCTGGTAATAAGATGGTACCTGAAACGTCAGTAAGAGCCAGCATCACTGTCTGCTGTGTGTGTTTGCTTTGCTTTGGATAGTCCAACCCTTACCACACTAAGAATGGGCTTTAATTTGCTTATCCATATACATATGAAAGGACAAAGCCAAACGGAGAAAACACTTGCCAAATACAGTTTTCAATTGCTTACTGTGCTGAATGCAACAGCACACTGCTAACTCTGTACAACCATCTTCTGTGTTAGGACAAACACAGGTCTCATCTTTTAGAGGGGTGCAGACCCCTTCCCTTCAGAGCACTAGTGTCATTCACATGCACAGTGACACAGCCCTGGCTCAGCAGCCAGGGAGTTTATCAGCCTCATGCACCAAGCCCAAGATTTCCAGCAGACTTCTGTTTTAATGCCCACTTTGACACCGGATCACTTCTACTTTCAATTAAACTCAACAGCCTGTAGGGACAGCTGCAGACTAAATTTACATCCCATTTTGCCAAGCACAGAATTTTTAGAAGAATGAATGAATGACTGACTGAATGAATGAATGAATTGAAAACACATGTAAGCAGCATATCTTTATTAAAAAAGAGCTTTCAAAGCTCCATGAATTCTGAAAGACTTGGATCCTGAAAAAATTTCTCTCATCAAGGACATCCTTGAAAATATAAGTGCAATATATTTGTTTTTAGTTCTGCCTAATCCTTCTCTTTTCATGACACAGATACCCAAAAATTCAGTCTGACCTGTTTCTGCTCATAAATAAGAAAAGATTCATCGATGTCAAAATCATGCTGTGGATCTTGTTTCTGTTCTGGAGAGCTACTGTGTACCCAAACATGAGTTCAGTTACAAAACACGGTATGTAAGAGTTCATAAAGTTTTATAGACATTAAATCACAACCTGGCTAGCATTCGTGTCAGGCCCTGCTAATTTTCACTTGCTGTGGCAGACATTAAGTTTTTCTGACTGTATGAGTCAGGTAAGAAAGATGATGGACTTCTAAGGTGCTAAGTTTCCACATCTGTACTCTCTAGTCTACTGTGAGGTAAACATTCCATGGTACATTGTATTCAGCATCATGGCATATCAGAGAGGGAGTGTAAAAAAATCTATTACAAATACATCCAGGTTGAAATATACATATGCAGAACGAAAGATTTTCCTCCTCTTGACGCAGTATTTTTTGATCTTAAATGTACAGTAGGCAATGGTTTCCTGTTGTCAGTAATACTACATAAAATGATTGTGGACAATAGGAGAAGCCATGTCGCCGTCTAGAGATAATACATATTTTACAGATTAGACTACTTACTTTCAATATCTTTCAATCAAAATTTAATAAAAGATGAAAGCCATGAAAAAAATTTGGTTAATGGTCTTAATTATCAAGTCTTTTCTTCCGGTAGTATTTATCTATTTTGTTTTGATTTTGTAATTTGGTAGCAGAAAGACATATTTATTTCATAATGTAATTGCTGACCTGCTATCAAAATGCTCATGGGAGAATTATCAAAAGTTTAAAAAAGACCCAAAACCTCAAGAAAATATGCATATCATCACTTCTTTTCACATAAAGGAGTGAGAGAGAGATTCAACAGCTAAACATGAATGAAAAAAAATTCAGCCTTTTGTAAAATAGTTGGGGAATTGTACTTACTGATTGTGGGTTGAATGCACATTTTACCTGCAGCAATATATTTCAAATTACATGTGTGGATTTTGCCATTTGGTAGCAGAGGAAAATGCTCTTCTGAAGTCAGGTTTAATTCAAAAAAGTTCTGTTACAAATACTTTAATATAATTTATTGTGTTTCTTCAGGCACAAAAGAGATCAGAAGGGAATAGCTGCATCTACATTTTTGGCACATAATTTAGCCACACCTCCCCTGTTAGTAGTAGTCACCATGATCTCACTAGACCTGCTATCCTTCCTTTTTGGTTTTTTTTTTGTCCGCTGTCATTTCTAGCCCAACTGCAATAACTGCTCTGATAAAATCTGTGTTTAGTTTGTGTTGGACAAATTTTCATTCTCATGAAACACTGTTTTTACTGGGGCTTTGCCTGGGTGAAGACTGAGCTGAAGAGTCAATAACACATCAGGCTGTGCCTTCATGATAATGTGCTTTAGGACACAAGCACAAGGGACAAGGAAGGATCTTGGTTATGGGTGGGTTTCAAGGCTGACCTTACTATGGCCTTCCCCTGATGGCATGGGTTTCTCTAGGTTGTTATTTCTGTTTTCTGAGGCATAATCTACATTTCCAGAGAGCACAGTACCAGCAGAGAAAGTAGACATAGTTTTTTCCCTTTCTGGGGAAAAAAAAAGAAAACCAAGATGAAGAGAACAGGAACAGGAAATAGAACACAGGCACTTAGCTGCTGCCAAACCCAGCAAGCACCTTACTGTACAGGTCCCTGCATGCCTAGGTATGGATGTCCCTACATGCTCTCAGGCTCTGTATGGCCACTTTGGTGTCTTATCCTGCTCAGTCCCTTATGAGCTTGACGCTGTTGACACGCTTGAGGATTCCCTATGCACACAATCAGGATTTAGCTCCCCACATAATGTACAGGAAACTGCTTTTAATAAATGATGAGAGGAAGGTCACAGCAATGTGCCTCCCTTCCCTGTGGCTCACCACTGGCCCGGGACCCAGCAAGGCAGGACTTCCAAGTAGTCAGAGCAGAGGTGCCCAAGCTGAGAAGTGAGCACAATTTCAGTCATTTGTCCCCAGGCGCTGTCTAACTGCTAAATGCATGCTGACAAAACTAAGCACTTGCTCCAGAGATCAAATGATGTGTGGTTTCTCCTGTATTCATGCCAAACAAGAAAGAGATCTGTATCTCAACAGAGATGTAAATGCTGATGAAAGCTGCTTCTGAAATGGGAGCAGTAAGAAAAGCTGCCGGGCTGGAGAGATACTGTAACATGTAACAAGACATGAGGTTGACCTTCTCCTTAATTGGGATACAGTAATAAACTCCACTACTTAGCTGCTTATTTTCTTCATTTTTAGTGAGCTAATTGCACCTCAAATCAGCCAACAGATACATGAGTTCCTGTGAGGAGAGGTACAGAGGCAGTCTGGAAGTTTGATTATAGGAGAATCATTTCCATAAGAAATCACTTCAAACTACAGACAAATTTATTTCCACATGTGCACACTGGCAAACAGTATTTAATGAACTCAGATTAATCTTTATATTTTTGACTAATACAAGAATAAGTCTCCAGTATGACTAGAAACTGCCTGTTTTCTTGAGGTTGCATTTATATTTGACAAGTATCTTTCCTGTTACATAAAGCTGATCTGCGTAACTGAGGCTGTGGGATGGATTGCTCTAATAGGGAAATTCAGAAGGGAATTGTAGCCCACTTAACCCGGACTTATAAACTAATTAATTAACAAAAGACCATTCATTTCAGAATCTGGTACAAGTAGGCTTGCAAACAAAGTCACTGAGTTGCAGATTACTTTTCTTAAGAGGTACTGCCTTACAATCTGGTTTTGTATGTGGAAAAATTCTGGAGTATTTTTGTTTGATAAAGTTATATTAGTGATTTTCCCTGAGCATAAGCACCATGGATTTCACTTTTATGTGATAGGAAGACATCTCACACACTGCAAATCCTGCCACCAGGACCAGTTGCATTCTTCCCCGTGGGAAGTTGGTGGTATAGAACCTCTATTGTGATGTCATTCTGTATCACAGGACTATAGCAGTTGTGGAAAGCAGTATATTTAGGCTGGATTTAGGATTGTTGAAAAGAAACTCTTTCCCACTGTGTAAGGAGCAGCTCTGATCCTTCTTCCAAGACTGAAAGACTTAATGCAGCAGCATGAAGTACACATTTATGTGGAAGAGAAGTGGAGGTGTGCATAAGTTATACTGCAGTTCAAATAAACTACTGGAATACCCACGGTACTTTCAAAATTCAACAGGAAAGTTATATACCTAAACATATAAAATCTCCTGTCTATGGAACTCTACCAACACGGGGAGTTAGGACCTTCAGAATGAATCTGAGCAGTCAGAGGCTTGGTTAAACCAGCAGGAGGAAGGGTTGCTGGTGGATGACCAGGCCTGCACTCATGAGGGTGGTGCTGGTGGGCACAAAAACAGGCACTGCAGTCGTGCCTCCAGGCATAAAGTGGCTCCTCTCAGCAAAATACATGACATGCTGAGGGAGGGAGAGGAGTCTCAGTCATACATGCTTGTTGCATAATCATCAAATATGCCTGTAATACAATTCTGTCAGAGGCAATTTTCACTTCCACATGCTTGCCTTGGGAAGCCTTCCTTTCCTAGGCTGAATTGCAACTATCAAATCTCAGCTGGTTTGGCTGAAAAAATATCATGGAATGATGTATTTTCACCGAAATGGATTGTTTCACACTGTGTTGTAATGAAAATGAAATCTAAATTAGGCAAACTGTCTTCACTAAGTTATGAACCAGCTAATTTTTATGAGAAGACAGGTCTTATTTTGCTTTATTTGCAAAACCATTTTGAGAAAGTTTTCATGTTTTCACAGTGTCTTCCACAAAAAAGTGCCAAATGTTTCTTCCTGAAAGTAAAACTAAAAACCGGACGCTGAAGCAGCTAGCTAAAAATCACAAGTGAAGTCTATAACAATATGTTGATCTTTTCCTTCTGACATTTTTGACACAAAAAAGGTCTTTTTACTAATTGCTAATTAGATCTATCATTAGTATGGGAAGAGTGCATGAAAGCTTCAGTCAGCATTGCAGGCCTTGTGCTGTGTGCTCAGGTCAATACTTGTCCTGTCTACTGAAAGATAAATAGTATGTTTTCATAGGCTGATAGGCTAGACTCTCTGGCAAAGCTCATGTGGAAGTAACACTATCACAGCAAGTGTCTACTTGAGAATTTGAAAAAAAACCAAAGCACCTTCCCTATAGGCATATTCACAATTTCTTTCCTAAAGCATCTGAAACAAGTCAAAACAAGCGAGCAGGACAAGAGGGTGGAGGGCCCAGGTGAACAGCAGTATCTACATGCAGGGTACATAAGTGGCTGTCCCAACTGAAGTTTCACAGCTTTAAGCTTTTCCAGATTTCAAATTACAAATCAGATATTTCCAGCTAGACCACCTAATTACTAAACTGTGTTACACAAGAAAAATATTTAGCATTATGGAAACAAGCAGCAAAACCCTTCTCACATTCTCAGCTTGCACCCATAGAAGAGGAACGCTTCCCATCCAAAGTGAGGGATGAACAGAAGACCTGACACATAAGGCATCCTGAAGAGGACAATCCAGGTAATAGAAATTCAGAGAAAGATAACTCTCTTACAGTCAAAGAAAATACAGCAAGATGAAATATTATAAGTTTTGATGTAAAAAATACAAAGGAGAAATATTATAAGCTTATCTTTAACAAACACAACCTGTCTATTTGAAGATGTGACTCTAGCCTCTCAATAGTCTTCCTTTTCTTCTATTCCATCCTCCATCCCTCCCATTTCCCTCTTGAAAGAACAGTCTGGTTTGCAGTTTGTTTGTTTTGTCACTCCAAGTTTTCAGAGGACAGTCTCCTGCCCAGAATGTCTGGTGGGCTGCCCTACGCTCAGCAGTGACTGCTCTCTTGCTGCTACCCTGGTTTGAGTAAGTTCACACAAAAAGAAAGCAACAGGTCTTTGTCATTAAATGCAGAGAGCAGTGCACATGTGGAGGGTGGAAGTTTAGGTATGGTAATAGATGTTGGAATATGGCAGGAAAGAAAAGGGCAGCTGAAAGAATCAGTAAAGAAAGTCCAAACAGTAGGGGATAAGTCATGGGAAATTGTGGTGATGCCTGCCTCCAGTGTGTGAAGACAGAGGACTTGAATTTGAAAGTTGTAGACATCTAGTAGTAATTCATAGAACCATAGAATGGTTTGTGTGGCAAAGGACACCAAAGATCATCTAGTTCTAACCCCCTGCCATTGACAAGGGCACATCTCACTAGACCAGGTGGCTCAAAGACACTTCCAACCTGGCCTTGAACACCTCCAGGGATGGGCCACCCAAAACATGTCTGGGCAAACTGTTCCAGGGTCTCACCGCCTTCATTTGAAATGAAGCTATTTTTAAAAACCCTGTCCTGTTCTAGATACACTGCTTGTCTGTTTTACTTGGCTTGTAACTTAGTGATAGCACTAGGAAGACTCTGGTGAAATCAGACTGAAGGATGATGCAAGGAAATATAAGGAGTATTTAAGGAAGATTCACAGCTGGATAAAAAAGACTGTAAGGACACTTCTATCTTATGAAAGAGGAGAATAAGGGGTTACACCTGAAGTAAGTGTATGGAAAACAGAAATATAATATAAAAGGGAAAGGCTCTTGTGATCCTTCAAGTGTCATTGTGTATGAACTTGGCTGAAATGAGCCAAGTTTAGACTCCAGGCTGCAAAATCTTAACTGTGATGATAACTAATCATTGGAATTAAAATAACCATTTTATGCAATCATCAAAAAGGCTACAGTAAAGTTCTTGCTACTGTTAACTCTTTAACCACTTTTATTTTTTAAAGGAAATAAAATGTAGTCTAGGCAGAAATTAGTTTAAGGAACTCCCTGGTACATAATTTGAGGGTAATCACAGCAGTCCTCTACAATGAGTTTACTGTCTCTGAATCTATGTAGATAAGCCATCAGCTACAAAATTGCAGAATTATTTGACTGCCAGAGGCTGTAGAAAACTTTAATCTGTATTTAACATTTCAAACTCTGTGAGAGCTAGAAGAGGCTGACTCAGAACTCATAGATCTGTTCCAGTGAGGCCCACCATCAGCTCATGCTAAGATATTTTTTGAATAGTTAGGTTTGAGTGGGCTCTTTTACTCTTAGAGGTTTGCATGATAAATCTGCAATGAGTTTAATTTATTCCTCCATCATTTGGTGAAAATACAGAGTTTGAGAAAAATCAATTTTTGACCAGTTTTGCTGACTCATTAATTTAATTAATCAAATTTTTTTTTAAAAAAAATCAAATGCTGACTTCTGCAGAACTTTATTTTAGTGTCAGTGAAGGATCATGTTTAGCCTTTTTTTCAAACCTGATTCATGGCCCACTGAAATTTATGAGAGCCATTCATTAGCTATAATGAGCTTTGAAATGGGTCCCTTGTGAAACAGACTGCTCAGATGAGAACAGATGCAATCTTATTTGGATTTTTAAACCATACAGCTTGAGTTTGAATTGTTTGTGTTCAAGTCAAAGTGTGCTGACTTAGAAGAAGAGATAATTGTAACAGTTAGATGCATCTGCTCGCTAACTTTTACTGATTGCTCTGCCATGAATTCCTCATGCTAACAGATGCATAAATGGAATTCTGCAAGAGTTTGCCCTGGCTGTGTTATATTCAATATTTTCGTTAATGACCTAGATGGGAAGAAGAGCATGCTTATTAAATTTCCAGAAAATGTCAAGCTGAGAAAGACTGGATGCCGGAGGACAGGATTAGAATTCAAAATTACCTTGACTAACTGAATAAATTGTCTGAAAAAATAGGGCAATATTCAATAAGAACAAGTTCTAGGAACTAAACTTAACAGGGAGTCACCAGTTGCAACAATGTCATGCTGTTGCAAAACACCCTCCTGACATACACTAGGCAGGAACACAAACTGCAAAGCCTGGCAAATAATGCTTCTGCTCTGCTCAGCACTGCAAATGCCTCAGCTAGACCATGCAACCTGGCTTTGGGCAAAAGACTTCATGAAGGTGGTGTGCCAGCTGGAAAATATCCAGCAGAAAACCACGATGAACAGCAAAGATCATTTAGGTTACATCTCAGGGCAAAGCAATCCTTTCAACAAGGAGAGTGGAGCAGAGGTTGCTGATGGTTAGGAATTATCACTGGATACCTATTTGTATCTGATTAAATTGAAGGTCTGCTTTAGACACTCCACCTGCAAGTCTAATAAGTCCTTTAAGAGAGATTGATCTGTGTTTATTTGAGGCTTTGTACACCATAGTGTGAATTAGTTATAGTTCAGTAAGTCTTTTTGGAAGATAAGTCTGCCCTAAATTCAGAAGTAGGCCGTGTCTGGCATAGGATGTTTAGAAGTGCCTCAGGTATCAATACTTATGCATTTGAACTGAGATTATTCTACATTAAAAAGATGCACGTAGTATTTATCGACAAAATTTTTAAAGATCTTTAGTGCTTTGAGAAATCTGAAAATACATTTCTGATTTCTTAACCCATGACTGAGTCATAACCAAACTGATTAATAATAAAGCATTTACCACTCCCATTTCCTCCTCCATCTAACTTCAATAATTCCATGGGTCACACGATAACACAAACCAAAATCCCTACCATTTTCCAAATAATCGTAGTAATGATCTTTACTGAACTGGGTGCACTGAAGTATTCAACATCACAAGAGATTGAAACTCAAGCACTTATACAGTCTATTTTTCAGATGATTTGTCCAGTTTTTCAAGGATACATGTCTTATCAACACTTCTTGATCTTTTAGTATATGCTTGGCAGCTGTGGGATTATGTTCATCTCTAAGAGAGTAAGCAGTCTTCTATTATGGGCTGAGATTTCCTATTTAGCTCTGCAGGATACTTCATCAGAACCAGCAAACAGATATTTCTTTCAGGAAATAAGCAGAGGTAAACTCATTAGGAAAGCATGAAACTTTGATGTTGTTATATGCTGAAAATTGACTGATAAAACCAGTAAAAAATTCTTTTTCTTTCCAATTGTCCCTTAAAGAAGCTCAACTTAGCATTGAGGTTGTGCGCCTACACTTCATATTACCACAATGTGCGCTAAACACATTGTCAATTAACTTGTAATTTATCTACAAATGTGAAAAAGAAAATACAAATCAAGAAAAAAGATTGAGACAAATGAAAATTTGTCACAATCCTCAAGCTTCTCTGTAAAATATCACTATCATAACAATTTTTTTTTTTATCATATTTGCTCCTTATTAACATTTTTCTATCCCTTGTTCTTAAGGTGCTATTAAGTTTAAAGTAGTTAGCAGTAATACATATTTACACAAAGAGAAATCAAAGGATGGAATGTAAACATTTGGGGTATCCAGGGATAGACAATTTGGAAGCAGAACACAAATCTCTAAGAGCCACCTGTAACAATTTAAATTGGGACTGAAAATGGTTAAAACACTAAATAACAAGTTAAATTTGAACTGAGCTGAGATGCTGTCTGAAACCAGAACAAACTATTTTACAGATTTCAATTTGTTTAATTTGCGGTTCCAAATCAGGTCCATCACTACAGTCCTCAGCACCAAGAGTTCAGTTTAATGATTTAAACCTCCTCTTACAAAAATTAACATAAAAACTAGAACAACAATTTAAGATTATACAGCTAATTAATTATATCTGTCACTGTTAGTTCCAAGGGAGTCTGCTCAGTTGCATATTTTATGGAGGAGGAAAAGAGGGAGTAAGCACTTGAGTGAAAAGGTGAAAAATTGTCTACAGGCACATTCATATTCAGCTCAACGTAAAAAGTGTGTATTTATTCTCTGAAGGCAAGAATACTGATCAGGTTGAAAGAATCCTGGTCCTAAATAGGACCTATGTACTATGGAAAAAAGCCTGTAAATCCAGCAGGTCAGACAACGCCCTTTTGATACTAACTGCTCTTTTTTTTTTCCCTTCCCCTTCTGACAGCTCATTTCTAAAGAAGACCTCAAGCTACTGATGTTTTATGGCAATGTTTGTGCATTTGCTAAATTAAAATATGCTTCATGTCTTGCCATTACTGCTGGTGAATTCTTTTTATTTTTTCATTGGTAACAGGAAGAAGAACTGTGGTTGGTGCAGGTGATGGTTGGTAAGTGGTTGCAATGCAGGCCCTTCTGGGCACGGGCAGGAGTTTGCTGCACCATCTGAGGAAAAATAAGAGAAGTTATAATATGTCTACATGGTCTGGCAAAAAGAGAAATGGGTTTGGAAGCCTCTGAAGGCAGCTCTGGATATGCAAATCCATGCAAGTTAAGATGGGTAGGATCGATTTCTATGAATCTGCAAAGCATCTCTGTGCAACGCCTGTCACTGACTATCTGTGGAAAGAGTGTGCTTTTGTAGGTCTGCTTCACTGGACAGGTTGCACACATTTAGGATCGCAGTATAATGCCTCTCACACTTGATAACCCTCTACTGGTAAAACCTGGTACTTTATTGACCCTTCCAGCACAGGGGTGGGAAGTTGAGTCCAATAACCCAAACCAGCTGAGTTTGATTCAAATAGTCAGTGTCTAATCCAAATAAAATGGAGATCTACAGAGCATTGAGAGGGCACAAAACAAGACCAAATTAGATGATGATAGTCCATTATATGCTGGGATATACTGTCAAGTAACAAAGTGGCCTCCTTGCTTTTTTTCCCTAAGGTTAAGCAGCTGTGTTGTCTTTGTGTTGCAACTTCATCAATTATGTCTTATGAATATCAGGTCTGAATTTTCAAGTTATGGGCAAAACCTAAAGGGTTTGTCTACCCCGAGAAATTTACTGCCAGAACTACATCTGTCTTCATGGATACACTTATTCCCTCCATCCCCATAGGGAATTACAGGAGTATAACTAAACTGGTAAATTTTCCTATTTAGACAGGCCCAGACATCTCAAGAAACACTGCTAAATTAAATATTTCTCCTGGGGGAGTAGCAAATATATGCATACTTTCATCAGATTTTGGTTATACCTACACACACAACAAACAAGTTGAAGAGACAACTACCTGCAGTCATGTTACAAGGATGTTTTTTCCTGCCATATTCTGTCAGGACCCATTTGTCCTGCAAACCTCAGCCCACCTTTGAGCAGCATGGCTCTCTGTGACCCTGGCCCAAATTTTGTGAAGCAAAAATCTCTTCAACGAATATCTGCAAATCTTTTTCCTCCCAGAAAACCTAAGTCTAAATTGTGCAGTAAAATTGTTAGAAGTGCAGGTTAAAATATGAGTAGTTATCTACTGAGAATTATTCTATCTTTTCTGCAGCAGTAGGACTAGAATCTGGTGATAATCCCATTCTCCTGTTTTTCGGCTTAGATATATGTTGGAGAAATAGTTGTGGTTTTTTATACTACATGTGTACTGACAAACTAACTTTAGACCAGTGACAGAAGATGCCTTAAAATTACTTTTTGTATCCCATTTACTTCTAAATATATTCTCAGGGGTAACAACCTATCTCACTGAAAGCCACAGGAACCGTTTTTGTTTAGACTCTCTTGTAAAATATAAGGTATAAGAAGTTCACATAAGCCCATGTGTCATCAGAAACTATGAATAAAGTGCTTTTCTATGTGAAATTAGGGCTTAAGTATCTTGACTAGAACAGGGCTATCCACCCAAGAAAATCTTCCAGGTGTCAGAGTCAGGCCAGCCACACACTAATGAACACCTTGATTTCTGTCATCTGCCCATATAAAGATCAGAAATCCTTGAGCCAGAAATCTGGCTCTCAAGGTGTTAACTACTAAAATCACCTTCCAGAGCTTCTTGATGCTAAACAAACTGATGACTGCCTATCTTTTACTGGATTTTAAAGGCTTTTTTCATGTACCAGTTAAACCATATTTTTAAGTTTTAAATACTTGTCTTAATTTGAACAAAAACCCCAAAATACTCAGAAATCCTCCCCTATGTATTCTGGAAAAAAAAGGAGTTTGTACAATATGATTTGTACTCATGACTCATTTGGACTATTGCAATGTCACCGGACAGTGTCCAGATAAACTCTAAAAGAATACTGCTGTGAAAGAAGGCAGTGAAATATATACTTGTATGAAAACAGCTGTTAACAGGCTTCAACAAGGTCTATGGTGGTTTTAAAAAATTCCTGAGCACTTAGTTTCAGCAGTTCATAACAGCATCCTGGGCTTTGGTTTGCTTTTATGAGGATGTCTGTAAATTCTCTCCATTCAAGGACATTGGTAAAAGGGTGAAAAGACAGTAAAGAATTACCAATTTGGGAAACATTTCCTGGTTGTGTAAGAAAAATTAGACATGTGGAAACCTTAAACACACAAAACTACAATAAAGTAGAAATGTTACTAGTATACTAGTATTTTGAAACATAAGCATTTAAAAACCAGAAGGGAAGAATGAACAAACTTAGAAAAATTATTTTCAAGCAGAAGTAAGCATGGAACTTGCACCAAGACCCTGCACTTGCCCTGCAGTGTATTAGTTGAACACGTGTCTGAATAAGGAGCCAAGGTAATAACCAGATGTAGCTGTAGGGTGACAGTGGGGTGACATAAGAAACTTGAGGACCAGCTGGTACCCATTCTGTACTTCCACTGTGGCAAGGGCAGAAATTAGTATTTCCATCTGGAGTGTCCGCACCGGATCAAACTAATCTTGTTCTCTTTGTCTTTTCCCTTTTCTTGTACATTGCTAAGGAACTCTGTACGTTTTTATACAAGACCTCAAGATTTATCTTTTTTGAGGGCTTTCCTGGGAAAAATCACAGGGTGTTTTTTGCTTTTCCTTGGAGAAGGCAGGGAAGGATAGATGTTGAAAAACAGCTGTCTATGTGCCTGCCGAGCAAATCTGGCATGATAACATGATTTTTGATGTTAGATATCAGCAATAGGAAATGCAAGAACAGTCCTGGTATATCCCCTGGTGAAGTGGAACACTTATGAGGACAGGAAGGTTCACAGGATGAGAGAATGTGAATACAAGAGGACTAAACAAGTCTTCAGAATCCAAAGCCATGGCAGTTGCTGAAGTTGAACCACATTTTACTAAGTTTCCATCATCCTCCCTGACACAGAGCACAAAAGCAACATTTTATTTCCCCTTATATTAACTGGAATTATTCCTTAGTAAAACTGGACCCACACTGGCATGGTGGCAGTTTATCTGTCTTATATGATACAAACAGGGATAGCTTAATTGGCATCTATGGACTCATGGTGAAGCAGAATGAAATAACAGACTTCCTTCTCTTAATCTGCAGCTTCCTGATAGCCATTTAAAAGATGGATAAGAAAAATAAAATCTGTTTTCTTACAGATTACAACATTAAACTTCACTATGTTAGTAATAAGTAATGGTAGAAATCATCCTCTCTGAAAAGCCCATGAGACTGGACAGTAGTTCTCTTTGCACAGCTGTGGCACTACTTAGATAAATCAATGAAATCATCAGTACGGAAAATTGCAGTCTTCTACGGGGCAACAGAAGAGAAGTGCTTTTCCCTCATCCACAGGTGTCAAGAGATGATAGTAAGTCTGATTTCAATTTGAAGGGACAGACAGACCTTCTAGAATGAGGACATCTGAGCGAGATAGATACACAAAAGAAATGTCACAGAGCTCTAAACTTCCATCAAATGTGCCCTTTGAGATGTGATCAACAATGCTAACATGCTACTTATGTTCTGAAAACTAATAATTTCATTTAGTCATTTGTCTTAAAATGCTCATGTTAGATTAAGAATCTATTGTAGACGTGTTTTTAGGTAGCTCTGTCATACTCGGATGCCCTGAAGTATTACATTCACCAAAGGATTTCTGCAATATCCCTGAAATGCTGATGTGGGTGTAATGGTGACTAACGATTCTGAATAACCCTTATTAGCTGTTCTTCAGTTTCATTCTCCTATAATCAGTCTTTAATTTTGGGTCTGAAGATGTATTCTCAACACTTACAGAAAAAGAATTTGTTCAGCGTTTGCATGCAAAATAATGGCAAACTTGAAATTCTTTTTCTGTAAGTGTTAAGAATACAACTTCAGACCCAAAATTAAAGACTGATTATAGGAGCAAGTCTGGAGGAGGGCCATAAAGTTGATAAGAGGACTGGAGCTCTTCTCCTATGAAGACAAGCTGAGAAAGCTGGGGCTGTTCAGACTGGACACAAGAATGTTGTGTAGAGATCTCATAGCAGCCTTCCAGTGTCTGAAGGGTTCTACAGGGAAGCTTGGAGAAACACTCTTGGAATCAGGAACTGTAGTGATAGGACAAGGGGTAATGGCTTCAAACTGAGAATAGTTTAGATTAGATGTTGGGAAGAAATTCTTTGCTATGACAGTGGTGGGGCACTGGAACAGGCTGCCCAGAGAAGCTGTGGATGCCCCATCCCTGGCAGTGTTCAAGGCCAGGCTGGATAAGGCTCTGAGACACCTGGTCTAATGGAAGGTGTCCCTGCCAGTAGCAGGAGAGTTGGAACTAGATTATCTTTAAGGTTCCTTCCACCCCAAACCATTCTATAATTTTATGATTCTATGATTATGTTAAACTCTTAATGGGGACCCCAAAACTGAACACTGCACTCTGTGAGTGGACTTAAAAGTGCTGCACTGATTTTCTTCAACTGGTGCAGTATTGTAAATGATGCCTAGCCTGTGGTTAGTCTTCATGACCAGAAGGTTATACCACCAAATTTACCATCCACCAGGATCTCTCAGGTCCTTGTCTGCAAAGCTGACCCCCAGCCATTCAGCTCCCAAACTCTCCTGCTACATGGCATTACTTTTGTCTCAAGTATGGTGTCCTCATGAGGTCTCTGTCAGCCCATTTCTTCAGCCTATCTAGCTCCCTCTGAATGACAACCCTATTATCTGACATATTGATCCTTCTCACAGTTTTATACCATCTGAAAACCTGCTAAATTGTTATGAGGACATTTTAAAGCTGGATACGTAAGTGGAACAATAGTAAAAGACATTGGCAAAGTACAAAGAGATTCAAGTGACATATAAAACAACATTGTCCAGAATTTTGGTTTCCAAAGATTAGTCGAGATTAAAATATTTTTGTCACTGGTACAAGGGACAGCAATTGCTGGATCAAAGTGCTGTGGCATTGATATCATTGGTATTTGGCTGACCTCTATTTCTCAACATCCTTATTATCTCTCAGAGAGAAAAAAAAAAAAGAAAAACTATCTTTACAACTATCCATCTTTACAAGAAAAAGATGGAAAAGTACAGGGACATGCATTCAACACTAGATTCCACTCTGAAAACTATTTTTTCTTGTCTAATGAGGCACCCTTTGTGTCTGCTGTGTTGAAGGGCTGAGGAGACAGAGGGTGAGTCCCCAGTGAGGCTGGCCAGGGAACTCAGAGCCCACTGTTGCCGCAGGACCCCAAGTGCAGCCTGTCCTCCAGGACTGGAGAGGACATGACGCCTGGGAGGCCCAGGAGATGCTTCAGACTCTGGCTATGGTGGCAGAGAGCTGAACTTCATCTGAACTTCCACTGAAACTTCTCCTGAACAGCCAGTTTACAGCCCAAATGTTACCTTGGTGATGCTTTCTTTGCACCAGGACATCTGGGAGACATGCTGGCAGGGGAAGGGCCTGGGGTGGTGAGACCTGGAAAGATGTGTGAACCTGTGGGCAGCATGGGGTGGGGATGGGCAAGAAGCCCCAGGGCTGACTGGGTCAGTGCTGATGAGACGTCTTCCATGATCCTGGCCCAATGTGGCAGATGGCTGGAGTGTCTGAGGATCAGGGTCACTGGTGCTGGCACAGGGCTTGGTAAGGCTGCCTCATCCTTCAATGGCAAAAAGGAGGAGCTAAATTATTGCTTAGCCTAATTCTCCTTTTAAAACAACATTGCCAACACCAGAGGGCAAACAAGGACAAAAAGTGAATTTCATAAACTTTCATTTTAATAATCAGCTACTAAAAACACATTTCTGTACACCAGAGGCCTCTCTTCTGCATTGTGCTGGTCTGCTGTGCTCTGTCCACTGATGCAATTCTCTTCCCTTGATCTGGGTGGTCATATTATGCCAGTATACATCTCGTCTGGAACAAGATATGTTTGTGTTTAGCACTTAAACATTTTTAATATGGAAAACTTCTTTTCCAGACACTCCCCCCTCTTGAGGACCTATTTAAATTTTTTGATTATCTGCCCTTCAGATCTGTCTCACCTACATTGCCAATATCTTCCCAGATATTACTAGCATATATGATTAGGCACAACAAGAGTAAATACACTTTACTGCCAGCAGTTTGACGCCAGAATCAGGCAGGGTCCAAAAATGTGTCATCCACGGAAAAGTTTTGGATAAAAATGCAGAGAATGCCTGGGCTTTTAATTTTTCAGTTTAAAATAAATATCTTTCTATGTATTTTACTAATTACTACAAAATGCAAAGTGGTAAGGAGACAGAAGGGATGCCTGAAGAGGGAATAAATAAACACTAACAAGTTGAGAAAGTTATTTTAAATAGTTTTAATTTTACTGTAAAATCCTTAGCAATGTGTGTTTTATATTTTCCCTAAAAAGGGTCAAATCCTTTTCTCTAGCCCCAATTTATTTGTGTGCTTGACACACTATGTGGTGTTAGAGCAATTTCAGGCATGTCTTGCCTTTTGGATGTGCAAATATACTAGGATCATGGTTGTGGTGAATTTAAAAAGTTGTACCATCACACTCAAGATCAACAAGGTCCTCCCAAGCCTCCTCTTCTCCAGATTAAACAACCCCAGCTCTCAGCCACTCCTTGTAAGACCTGTGCTCCAAACCCTTCCCCAGCTCCATTGCCCTTCTCTGGACACGCTCCAGCACCTCAATGTCTTTCTTGGCGTGAAGGGCCCAAAACTGAGCACAGGATTCAAGGTGTGGCCTCTCCAGTGCCCAGTACAGAGGGACAATCACTGCCCTGGTCCTGCTGGCCACACCATTGCTGATACAGGCCAGGATGCCATTGGCCTTCTTGGCCACCTGGACACGCTGTTGGCTCATATCCCGCCAGCTGTAAGCCACCCTGAAGTCGCTTCCTGCTGCTCTCAAGCCACTCTTCCCCCAGCCCGTAGCGCTGCCTGGGGGTTGTTGTGATCCGAGTGCAGGGCCCTGAACTCCACCGTATTGAATGTCATGCAGGTGTTGTCAGCCCATCAATCCAGCCCATCAAAGATCTCCCTGCAGAGCTTTCCTGCCCTCCAGCAGATCAACACTCCCACCTAACTTGGTGTCGTCAGCAAACTGACTGAGAGTAGACTCAACCCCCTCGGCCAAATCACCGATACAGATGTTAGACAGGACTGACCCCAACACTGAGCCCTGGGGAAGCCCAGTAGTGACCGGCCACCAACTGTGTTTAGTTCCATTCAGCCCCAGTCTCTGGGCCTGAATGGAACCCAGCAGTTCCAGTTTTTCACCCAGCAAAGGCTACACCCATCCAAGGCGTGAGCAGCCAGTTTCTCCAGGAGAGTGCTGTGGGAGGTGGTGTCAAAGGCTTTACCAAAGTCTAGATAGGCAACGTCCACAGTCTTTCCCTCATCTGCTGAGTGGGTCACCCTGTCATAGAAGGAGATCAGGTTGGTCAACAGGCCCTGCATTTTGTAAACCACTGCTGACTGGGCCTGATTCCCTGGTTGCCCTGCACGTGCTGTGTGGTGGCACTCAGGATGATCCGCTCCATGACCTTCCTTGGTACTGAGATCAGGCTGTCAGGCCTGTAGCTCCCCGAATTATCCTTCTGACCCCTCTTACAGATGGACACTACATTTGCTAATTTCCAGTCAGCTGAGACCTCCTCTTAACCCGAACTGCTGGCAAGTGTTTAAAAATGGTGTGGCAAGCTTTTTTGCCAGCTCCCTTATTACTCTTGTATCCCATCTGGACCCATACACTTGTGGGTGTCTAATCGGCATAACAGGTCACTAATCCTTTCTTCCTGGATTATGTGGTTTTCACACCCCACCACTAACTTCCAGCTCTGGGAGCTGGGCAACCTGAGAACAACTGATTTTGGTATTAAAGACTGAGGCAAAGAAGGCATTAAGTACTTCAGCCTTATGGCCAGATGTTATGCTACCCTCTGCATCTAGAAAAGGATGGAGCTGTTCCTTAGCCCTCCTTTTGTTGCCAATGTATTTATAGAAACTTTTTTTTGTTTCTTTAATCTCAGTGGCTAAATTAAGCTCTAATTTTATCTAAAAGGCTGTTGCTGAAATAGGAGCTGAAGTGTTTTGAAAAGTCTCTGGTGTTTTAAAGAATACAGATGTAAGCTAGAATTTATTTCCTTCTACTCAGAAGGAAATTTATCTTTGTGACAGTGAAATATTTTCCAAGATGTGAAGGGAGGTGTAAATCTGCACATTCTTAATAAACACATTTATGTTTATTAATTTATATGGCTTGCCTGAAAACACCATTCACAGTCAGTCTCACATGAATAATTATATACACCCTCAACCTGAGTCCTTCAGTACAGGGAAAATACAGAAAATCAAGACTGAATCCTTAACAGGACCCACCAATCTCCACTCTATTCTTTCTGAAATACTCACCATTTAGAAGCATAAATCACTTGAGAAACCTCAACATCATCTCCATTTGAAGAGTCAGGGAGTTCTATAAATGAGACAGCTTCACTAGTAGATGTGGTTCATATATGCAGGAAGATACTGTGCACAGTAAGGTGCACCACACACAGACTGCATGCACAGGTGGGAACACCGACAATATCACTTAATCTCTTCCATTGCTTTCACCAGGGAACCTGTACAAGATGCGATGAATTCAGGTGCAAATGACTGGTTGGTGAAAATCTGAAAATACATTTTTTAATACAGAGCACCCACAAGAACAGATCCACTCTTGTGAAACCTCAGCTGGAGTACTGCATCCAGCTCCAGAGTCCTCAGACAGGAAAGGCATGGACACATGGAAGAAGATACAGAGGAGGGCCACAGAAATGATCAGAGAACTAGAATATGTTTCCTATGAGGACAGACTGAGAGAGTGAGGGCTGTTCAGACTGGAGAAGAGAAAGCTCTGCAGCCCTTCAATACTTAAAGGGGCCTTTATTAAGTATTAAGTAAAGAAAGATGGGGACAAATTTTTAGTAGGGTCTGTAGCTACAAGACAAGGCATAATGATTTTAAACTAAAAGAGGGTAGATTAAGACTAGATATAAGGAAGAAGTTTCTTACACTGAGGGTAGTAAAACACTGGAACAGATTTCTCGGAGAGATGGTGGATGCTCCATCCCTGGAAACATTCAAGATCAGGTTGAAAGGTGCTCTGAGGAATCAGATCTAGTTAAAGATGTCCCTGCTCATTGCAGGGGGATTGGTCTAGATGACCATTAAAAGTCCCTTCCAACTCAAACTGTTGTATGATTCTATAATTCTATAATCCCCTGATTCTGTCCAGACCTCATATCACCAAAGCCACCCACCACTTGAAGAAGGAGGAGAAAAGCTTTCTGGAGTCATTAAAAACAGCATCCTTCAAGCAAGGCATTTGGGCAATGATTGCTAACAACCTATCACTCCATCAATACTCCTTGGAAGCCTGTCTGTCAGTGTATTCCTGGGAGTTTCAGTGAGAGGTCAATTACTCTGAACACTTCTGCTTCTAAGAAATCAACAGGGACTTGGTCTCCATCTGCTTGGGGTACCCAAAGGAAAAGATACCTTTCTTTCACATAAAAGAGCAGAAGTATTTGCAGGATGAAGTCACAGAACTACAAAAATAAATGCTGTTTACCACTGTACTTAACAGGTCAGAGTTTAACCTCTAAAGAGCCAAATGTAACACATTTGAAATACCACATAAGAAATAACTTAATATGAGAAATGATGGTTCCAGGAAATGTTATAGCTAGCTGCAAAAGGGCTAATGAATAACAACGTTTGCCATGCTATCTGTGTTTCTTCTGCATTCTTTTATTTTCACTTCCAAGGTGGTATTGAAGGCTGTTTCTTTCCTAACCTCTGTGCTCATCTATACTAGTACAGATTTTTGCTAGACTTTCCCTCTTCCTTTTTGCTTCTGAGGAGTTTATGAATTGATTGAATATTTAATTTTGTCAACAAAATTGGAAAAGATAAAAGGGATGATTATAAAAGTGATAAAAAAGACAATGCATTATTTGGTGCTTCCAAGAATGACTGAGATCACTCAGGCTGATAAGACTTGATTGCCTGAATAATTTCTGACACATATAGCCTCTGTGGATTTTCTTTAGTCCTCTTTTCCAAAGTATTCTTTTGTCAAAGAAATGTATTTAGTATCTCTGGTTGCTACCTTTATTGAAACAGGAAAAGCAATCACCTAAAACAAGATGGGAAAATTGTCAGTCATTCTTTCCAATGACATCTTCCGTTGATGTTTTCTCACCTAGGGTTTGGAGTATTTTGGTAGCTGCTGTATCGGGTACAGGAAAAGAAATGCCCTGTTCTTTGAGGTTATATGACTGGGAAGGAAGGGAATGTGCCTCTGCATTCCCCAAGAGTTACACAAGTTGTCTTTATGTTTGCTGACTGTGTCTGACTTGTCTCTTGTAATTCTCTTGTGGATTTTTTGAGTTTTAACATTCTCTTTATCAAAAATAAAGTGGGTGTCCCCCCAACCAATTGACAATATTATAAAGCTTGTAAAAATATATATATATGTAAAATATGATAGTTATTGGGTCATTTGTGTTACTGTGCTGATACTGTGCCTTCATCATTGTGATAGCTCAAAGAGCTTCATTTATAGGATCTCACTGTGACAAGTATTGCACAGAAAAAGAGGAAGAAAGCTGTACAGAAAACACATCTTAACAAGGCCACATCACAGGCACAGAGCCTTTGAATTCTGAAGATTGGGAGTGGTACTGACTTGCCTTCCCTAATGCCTGTGAATCCCTTTTCATCCTGGTTGTCCATGGCACTTACTTCATCTATAGCATTCCTGTGACAGGAGGCACAGATGCGATGGAAAAGATCAGCAGTTATCCGTATAAGAAAGAGACAATGACAGAAATACCAAAGATAGAGTTGTTTTATATTGCAGCTCCAAGTCTTGTGCCAGTAAGCTATAATCAGGTAATTAAAGAAAAGATAGTTTGCCACTGAGTGTTAAATATTAATTCAAAATCTCATCCTCTAGATCACAGCAGGAACTATAAAGGAGTAGCGAAATGAAGAGGAGAAAAATAAGAGGCCATGAATATGTCATAGAAGTCATTCTCCATGGCCTCATCTCCCCTGACAGAAATGTGTATTGCAATCTGTCAACCAGGCAGTGACCATTTTTTTTAAACATCCTCCCGGGCTGCATACATCTGTAGTCTGTGTGCGCAGAACCGCTGCTCACCCAGAGCTGGAAGACATGTGTTTGGAGGACAGAATCAAACCGCCCTTGTTAGGACATTTTGAGATTACTCAATTTCTCTTCTCCTATTCTAGCTTGCATTTTAACACCAGTGTTTGAAAAGTAACCTATTACATGATTTTATATTCAGACTGGAATACAGAATTAAAGACATTGAAAATAATGTTAATTTTTAGTCTGGCAGCTGAACCACAAAATAAGGTAATTACATATAGCTCAAAACCGGTCCAAATCAAAAAATCAGTGTATTTTTCAGAGATTAAAAAAATTAATGGCTATAAAAGTTGTTTAATAGTACCCAAAGTTCTTTCTTTTCCATTTTTAAAATATTCAACCCTCCTCGAGTTATATTTGAAAAGCTGAAGTTCAGATTGAGCTAAAAACACTGTTTTGAAACAAAATGTTTCGGGTTGAAAATAACAAAATAAAATGTTTTGCCTTTTGCAAATTCCTATCTTCCTTTTTCTATCCCTTGCTGAATTTAAGGAGTTGTTTTGATTCTTGAGAAATGTGGCTGTATGGGCAGATTTACAATTTGCATTTTTTTAAAAAATCTGTTACTTGTCTGGGATTGGTTCCTGCAACAGTTCAGTTGAAACACATTAATTCATGCATTCTGTCTCCTTTCTTCTCACTGATCCCTTGCTCTTTTCGGAACTGGAATAGTCTGAATTCTTATATCCAGGTACCCTTAAACTTTGAAGAAACTTGAAGTTTGGCATCCCTCACTGTAGTTGCCTGACCTCTTAATCCAAGATCTGAGAAGACTCAAGCTTTTGAAAAGTTGTGGTGCAAACTTAACTTCACAGCTCAATGAGCATTGCCTCTTTGTCCTTTGAACTTAATTAGAATTTTGTTGAAATACATGCTTTTTACATTAATTTCTTACAAGTACACTTTGGGTACATGTTGATTACTTTCCCTCCTGTCTAAAACCTGCTTCTTTTTCTCACCCTGGTGTGACTCATTGTTTGTTTTGCAATGCTTCACCATAGAAATATGCACTCTGTAGTAAGTTTGATGTGATTAATATCCTTTAAGATTTACCCGTATTTAATGCCAATGTAAAATTGACACAGAAATGTCATAAACAGACACAGCATTAGATTTTTTTTTCTCTTTCTCTGGCTAACTTTGTCTCCAAAGGTTCGGTACAACTTTTTTTTATTAAAGTGGGGGTTTTCATATAAGAACAGACTTAAGGAGCAAAGGCAGAGAAAGAAGAAAAGAGGTTATTCAGTGTGTAAGAGGCCTCTTCTCTCCTTCCCACATTAGTACTATCAACAAAGTCCTCAATGTCTGCAAATGCATCTGTTTGCACATGAAAAAACCATGACAAGCATTAGTTCAATAGTGCTCTTGCTAATTAGTGTGAACACTTACACATGCAAATCAAAATAACTATCAGTTTGTGCACGAAATTACTTGATTTATGCATGCAAATGTCCAGCTGAGACCAGATCTTAACCTATTGTAAACTGGAATATCTCCGCAGGCTTCAGTCAAACTATGCTGGTTTATATTTGCTACAGAATTATTCCATGGTATTTTTTCAGCTAATTTTTATTCTTGTGGAATTATAGACACAGTTATAGACTTGATTTAAAAAATTGACTATTTGCACTCTTAGTAAAAACAGTGTCTGACTATAATGATGGCCTGGATTTTGCATTGTCTGCAAGTCCTGTATGCTGAAGCTCCTCTTTCTCCCTATGAGCTTAGACTAACTTGCAGTCTGATTCCAAGGCTGGAGTGGAGTAAAGGTAACTGCAAAATGAAGATCTAGAAAAGGCTTTATTTATCAAATATTTGTCCAGCTTAAACTCCACTCTAACAGTGAGCAGCCTATTTTGATGTAGGTGTTGATTCCAACTGAGACTGTTTCCATTGTGTCACTAGGGACCATGTTGCATTTGATTAGGGAATATTGTGGTCCAAATGACATTAACATGGTCTGAAAAACACGTTTTTAAGATTTTCTAGGTTTTTCACCTTCTAGAGGTTTAAAGAAGGAGTTTCAAAATCATTACGAAAAGCTTTGCAGTGGATGTATTGCAGAACTCATAAAATATGAAATGTCATTTTTCTTGGCATGAGATAAGATTAGTCTGACCCTAAAGAATACAGAGATGCTCCATTTGCTCTACTGGGTGGAGAAACAGGCCTTTTAAACAAAAGTTGATTGTAAAATAACCAGAATATGATATAAGCTCTCATTTGAATATCAGCTGTAGAATGTACAAATACTGCTGAGCAGTAGATAAACAGGAACTCTTCTCCATCTTCAACCATACATCATTTTGAGCATGCAGCCTACATTGCACAGTCATTCCCACCCAGGGAAGTGCATGCCACTGGTGTACCATGAACACCTTGGAAATGGTTTTCAGTAAAGTGCCCCTGAAATAACCTGCTGAGCCTGGCGCTGAGATGGCCAGAAATGAGCTCCCAGAATAATTGTGAGTGCTGGGATACAAGATAGGGAGATACTGAGGTAATTCTGGACAAAAATGATTACTTTCAGCCAGATTTGCTTGTTTGATCGTAGCTAATAGATTTGGCAAAAGTAAGGATGCAAGGAACAACATAGAAAGCAGACAGTGACGAGAGCCTCAGAGAGACATGAAGAATGAAGTCCAGGACACACAGCCAGAAATGTGTGGAAACACCTCCTATTTTCACAAGCAAGGCCCAGGTTCAAAGAGACTTGTGGCTGTGATACTCAGAAATCCTGAAAAAATTGGGAATCTATGCATGTTGCGGCGAGTTTTTTTCAGTTGCAACATGCAGACAAGACCTGAGGAATAATCAACTTGACCTTCTAAAAGATCTGATGGGGAGGCAATTTTAGCATCCAGAGGTGACTAAATATATCTTTCTGCTCCCTGGCAAATGAAACAGCTATTTTGTCCATGAGCTCTGCTTCTTAAAATTACTACTTGATTTACAGCTGTTAAGTCATTTTAAGGACCTGATTAATCATTTGCTCTTGGCAGGCAGAGTTACGGCTGCTAAAAATAAGAAACAATGTCTTGTGTCTTAATCAGCAAAATGGGGATGGTGGCCAAACAGTGCAGATTTTTGCAAACTTTCTGTGCACATATGTGTATGATCTGTGTTGGGGATAAACATACACTTATTGCAACATGTTTGGTTAGTTGAGTCAATTATTAAAAGGAAGATGAACTCTATTCTCTGCATGAACTGCATTTTAGTGCCGTAGTTGGTCATGGAAATTGTGTGAGAAGACAATGTTTAGTTGTGGGTGTACCTAGCAAGGGTCTCCTCTGAAGCTGACAGGTACACCAAAAGATAGGTAACTAGCTAATGCTTCAAGTATCTTCTTTACCGTAGAAATTGATAAAATAAAATTGCACTGGACAAGAGTATAAAATGAATAGAACTGCTTCCTATTAATTTCTGTAATAAAATAAAGAAGATTTGTTTTCATCAGTGTGCTTGACAATAACCCACTTAAGTAAGACTTTAAATTCTATACACCTGAGCAATGTTCTTAGAATTTGTCCCACTTTCCTATAATGAAATCCTTGCAAGGAAACAACAATGAACATACTATATTTCCCTTTAACACTTGTAGGCACTCTGCCTTTTGTGCGTACTCTATATAGGTTATTGTAGTTGCCTTTAAAAACAGACTATTAAAGGTAAGTTCTAGAGACTGGATAAAGACAGTTGCATAGTCAAACACTTCCTCACCTCTCATGTCATGATCTCTCAGCTGTGAAATCTGAATCTATTCCAATTCAAACAAGACTAGAAACTGCTTCTTCTAAATCTTATTCTATTAAACCTAAAAATGATCTGCAAGACTTATGTGATTAGCAAAATATCACTAATATAGTAGTAAAGGCATTGGGCTCATTCTGAGTCCCCTAACTATCATTCTTTATGTACAAAAAGTAAAAAGACAAGCAAAAAATAATACTGATTTAATAACTCACTGAAGAGTTCACGAATTTTTTACAATTCTCAGTCACAGTCCTGACAGTGGAATACAGAAGGGAAGAAAATACTACAGGAGTGATAATTTCCAGACTGAGAATGAACACTCAGTATAAAATTTTCCAAAGGAGTTGTATTGCAAACTCTGTAAAAGACATTGGGTTCTAATGTGCATTTTGAAAGAATATCATCCGTGTGACAATGTGGACTTCATTAGCTCCAACTTCAACTGTGGAAATAAATTTGTGTTGAAGACCCAGTCTAACCTCACTATAACAAATCACCACTGAGCTCAAATAAATATTTATGATTTCAAACTGTTCAGGGTAATAGGGTTTGGCTGTTCACTGCGTTAGAAAAAATGGAGAAACTTGCAATTTGAATTAAAGATTTATATATAGTACTTGTATGGAAATTGTTTCCCAAACATCAATATTTAGATGAAATCTTATAAAGGAATCCCAAATTAAATGAGAAAGGAAATAAAAAGGACATTTCTAGATCATGCGCAACACGTACTGGGGAATTTTTTTTTGTAGCTTTATATTAAGATTAATTTTGCTTTTTTTTCCCTACAAACAGATCAATAAAATTAGTTCACTCTTGCTGATAGGGGAATTAAAGCAGGATGTTCTGGTGGAAGTTAGGATACTGATTCTGGAAAGAGATTATGTTTACATAGAGTATTTCCATGGGAAAAACAGCAATAGAAACAATGATTATATGTAGCTTTGTTCAAAATATGCAGTCATTATAGTTTTGCTTAGACCTCACAACAATATTTTGGGTTTACGTACACTGAGTATATGTATTTAAAATACACTTAGATATACATATAGGTACATATTTCAGTCACAAGCAGGAAAAATTTTTATGCATATATTTTTTTATACTTTTTATACTTTTTAGGTTTCTTGACTGTGGCTTTGACTGTCCTAAGTGAGATTGTCTTAGTGCCAGTTTTCAGCTTCTTGCTACTGGATCATCAGTCTTCCTTATTTTATAAGTATCTGAGGATCCTGGTGAACAGCAATGTGGGCATGATGAGCAGTGTGTCCTTCCAGCAAAGAGGGCAACAGTACAGGGGATATGATTAGTGAAGGAGTGCAGTCAGCAGGTGGAGGGAGGCAATTATTCTCCTCTATTCAGAAACTGGGAGCATGTGAGGAGCACTGTGTCAAACCCTGGGCTTCCCACTGCAAAAAAAAAAGACACTGACATACCTGAAGTGAGCCCCACAGAAGGCTACAGAGATAAAGAGGGTTCTCGAGCACACAGAATATGAGAACCACTGAGGTGCTGAGAGAAATGTGTGTTCAGTTTGGAGAAAAGAAGTACAGTGGTTGCTGTTGACAACAGGGTAATGGGAAGACACAGAGAAGCTGGAGCCACATTCTTGTCAGGGGTGCATAGAAAAAGGGTGATGGGCAAAAGATGCCAACTACAGAAAGGAAACACTGACTTAATAATAGGAGCACAGTATTCACAGGGGAGTGGCCAAGCAAGAGCTCAGGCTGTCCCTAGGGACTGTGGGTTTGCCAGCCCTAGGGCTGTTCAGGAGTGTGGTCAAGACCCCTGAGTAACCTGAACTTGCTTCACAGTTCTCTCTGCTTTGAGCAAGGGTTGGATCAGATAAAACCACATAATAGTTTAGGATTGGGACTGTGAGCCTCCCTGTTGAGAAATACTTCTGTTTGCACGAGGGGATGCTAGAAAAGGAATGATTTAGCAGTGTAAACACAACAACCGCAAGTCAGAGACTCCAAGGATTCACTTGTAGGAGTAAATAAAATAAGCAAAAGCCTCATACATTCCTGAGACATAGCGAAGTGTACTCCTGGGAAAATGTATTCTCAAATATGCTGTAAAACCTCAGTCATTAATTCTTCGTGCTTTGTGAATGGGAAATGTGCCATATATAGGCATAGGACATACATGGGCTAGGACTCAACATACCATTAAAAAACTATGTCTAGAACAACTCTTCTGAGTAGTAGAACCCATTCATTCTTTCCCTGAATGAAGCAGGACCACATTCAGGACCATTTTGGAAATCAGTCATATCCTTTTTAAGTTGAGGGATTAAAGACCAGGGAAATGATGGTAATGTTTAATAATCAGTCTAAGAAACAACTCTAACTGGTATTTCCCTGTGATGTGGATAATCGAAATCTGTTAAAGGTACTAACCATGTCACTTTACTGAATTTATTTTTTCAATTAAATTATGGAAATAAAAGTAATTTCTTTATACCTTCAGCAGGTGTGACGCAAAACAGAGGACCAGGCAGGTCACTTTCAAACTGTGGCCAGTACTCACAGACCAGTAAATGATCCTTTATACTTTCATTTTAGTATCTTCAGAAATAAAAATTAAAAAATATTTTGAAATTACAGTTATTTCTACATTTTTAGGGTAAACTGCCCTCAGTGTTGTCTTCAGCTGCAGGAGGAATCAACCAGAAGAATCCTGAAGCAGCAGAGAATAAGGGTGAGGGCACAGGTCTGAATCATTCTGTAATGCTGCGTAGGACCACGAGTAACTGCAGAATCCAACTCAGTAACTGTGCTATATCAGTGACACTAATTTTAGAAAAAGGAAAGTCCTCCTGATCACTACAGAAATAGTTGTTGACATATTCTTCTGAAGAAGTGATGTCAGTGTGAAAGGGGAAGTGGTGTGCAGGAGCTCTGACCAGCTGTCATAAGTTCACAGAACCTTGTTGATCAGAAGGAATCTCCAGAGGTCATCCAGTCCACCCTGTGCTCAGAGTCAGCCATCTGGGGCCTCACTGCTTGAGTCTTCACCAGCTCCAAGGATGGAGAGTTCACAGTTACATTGTTTGACAAATATTAATCCTCTTCATGTTAGTTGCTTTAGGGTTCAGTGACATCCCTGGACCTTTTAGTCTGTGTAAGTCATTACTTTTTGAGGGGTTTATTCTTCTCCTCATCTTCTTATCATGGAGCATGACTTCCCATTTGCTCTATTTGGCTTCAAACTGTTGATGCTTGATCCACCTTTAGGATCTTCTGTGGTCATCAGTTCCTCTAGTAATATCCATTCAAAGTCATTCAAGGAGGATAAGACATGAAAAAAAACCAATCAGTGAGAAATGTATAGTGTTGGTCACTGTAGCTCTGGAAAGTGCACTAGTTTCTCTTTGTAGTTTCACATAAGTACTCTGGTGCTCAGTTTTAGATTTATTCATCTCACCAAATCAGCCTAATTTCTAAAAGCTATTGCTTATGGGACTTGGTGATCTTAGGTGTCTTTTCCAGCCTTAACAATTCTATGAACCTATGTAACATTATAAACATTTGCCTTAGTCATTAGGAATCCACATACAAGTCTACATCATAGAAAAAAGGTCAAATATGTTTTTTAGAGCCCAGGGAAAACTGTACTTGTTTTTCTTCAATGGGATTAATTCTGTGTGATTTTGAAAGCTTCCTGCAAGTATCCATAGACTACAGTGATGTAATAATTACTTAGCACCTCTTCAAATTACAAAATTTGCAAGCAAACAATAGATTCTTGTATTCATAAAGGACTTTTAATTCCATTTTCTGGAATTTTGTCAAATTCTTGATGAAATGCTTTTGGTGGCTGCTGCAATTTGTAAGTACATTTCTGTCAGTGTGTACAGTTTACCAGAGCTAACATTTAATAGAGCAAGATTTCACCCTTAAAATTTTGCAGTAATTTTTTTTGTGAATCCTTCTAGTTTTAGCCATTTTTTTCCCCCCACAGTTTTAATTTGAGACAGTATGCCTGAAAGACCCTGGCCACAGCACACTGACAGCAATGGCAGAACCACACCTATCAAATGGCTTACATGGCACTCCTGGGCAGGCCCAGATAAGTATATGTTTTAAAGTAATTTTCCAGAACATAGCTTTTAAACTGTGCTTTAGTAACCTCTGGAAATCCAGTCCCACTGCTTTTATTGTACATTTTAACTTGGTTTAACTTGGTGTTGAAAAGAAGTGTCTCAAGTTATGATCCTACAAATAGTATGTGAACTGACAATGTGCTAGGTCAAGACATTGTCTGTCTCTCCCCTATCATGCTGTCACAACTTTTCTTCCTATCAGAGTTGACAAATACTCAAACTTCATTAGATGGAGCGGCCGAGAGCCTGCTCATGCCTGGCCTTTCCAATACTTTCATTTGTACTTTTCATTTTGCTGTTGGAGGAAGATCAGCACAGAAAAAAGGTCCAAATCGTTAATATTTCTGCAAAAGAAAAGGATGGAATGATTTCTGTGTCCTCTTGATTTCATTTTCAGTTAGGTTTCTACATACATATAGGGCTCAGACTTAACAGCTTCAGCTACTGCTCTTTACAGCCTACTCTGAACTGTGGAAACCTTCACCCACATTTCTAACTGAGACTACAGGCAAAATTGTTGCCAGAAGATTGCAGAGGAATGATACAAAGAGGTGCAACCTCTTTTGGAGGTGAGTTGATTTTGGTATCTCAGTACCAGGCAGCACTGACAGCAGAGCACCAAGAGGTTTTCCTGATGATGGCCGTGGTGTAGTTGTTAGGTCTGTGCGTCCACATCTGTGTGGCACATTTAAGGCACATGCCAGATTATGCTTGAATCATGGGTCGTGTTGTATTTTAAAGGTCATTTAAGCCATTCAGAAATAAACAAACACAATGGTGCATACAAGAAACCAGCATCTGTAAAATTGCTCAGTAACAAACGTATCTATGCATGATCATATTTCCAGCTCCCATACCTAAAATATGGGTCAGTGGGGATTTGATCCATGATATATCCATCCTGCATACTATTTTTATGCAAGTAATAATAGCAGTGAAAATCAACATACCTGTGAGGTTGCAAGTGACTTCTTTTTCTCCATCAGCTCTGTGTGTGTCCCCATTCCAGCCACTGTGCCATCCACAATGCCCGCTGTTACATCCACAGTCTGAGCAGTGGAGAGCCAATGAGCAATAATAAGAGTAGTTTGACCTTGTGTGGCCTGTAAACAAAGCACCAAACTGTAATTCATGTCCCCTGTTGCTTCGTGGAGTAATTCCTCTAATTTTTCATATTGATACTGCTGTTACATCACATTGATCCGGTTTGCTGAATATCCGTATAATCCATGATTCCCTCTCAGCTGACTTAACCGACAACCTGCTTTCCCTGTCAGAGTCATCACCTGTTCTCTCTTTTGGCTTACTGTCTGCTCCTGCTTTTCTTGGGGTATGTCTTTTTAAAATGCTGTTGAGAAGCCCAGCCATGATGAACGAAGCTGGGAGCATCTCCACAGAGAATGGCTCACTGTGGAAGGACATGTCTGCTCGACTGTCTCACTGATTCTAACAGCATGACACCAGTTAATTGCCATTGGTAGAAGTTGCTCAGCATTATCTGAATGAAGGTAATCTGTTTGCCTTAAATAGGCAGCTTTGGGCTTCCTTTGCCACACAAAAAATACAGAGGTTACAATTTGGTAATTTATGGAGAAAAGCTGTTCACCTCACATAAGCGCAAATGCCAAATTCCCAGGAATAAACAAGCATACAGATTAGTACCTGCAGACTGCCTATACAACCAAAGAAGAGACACCAAGACCTTTTCCAAAATGCATCTGACCCAGCTTTCTTCCTAATGAACTGTTGGAAGTTAAACACAGTGCAGTTATGATGTCTGGGGTGTTGCAGCAAGTGTTCCTCTTCTGAGGGCCATCACATGGTGCCAGCCCAGCCCCCAGCTAGATGAGCCAAGAGGAAATCATTGTTGCAGTTGTGGTGAGGTGGAAGAGATGAGAATATTGACACAGAAGAAAAGCAGGCAGCTTTTTGCCCTGAACGGGAAATAATCCTTGTCCTTGTTACAAACCTGTCATAGAAAATGATAACTGTCACTTGTGTCTTCTGTCTGAATTTAAATTAAATGCATGATTGGAGAAAAGAGAAACGAGGGATGTATTAATGACAAAGCACTTACTTTTCCTAGTCCAATGTGAGCTAGTAATGTCTCGCCTGTGTCTAGGGCAGGTGTAGTGTTATCTAGTAAAAGAATTTTGGGATTGCACACTAAAGCTCAATTAATAGCTATTTCTGGTTTCTGACCCCTGATTTCTGCAGATTTCTTCTTTCAATCAAAATGCTAGCACATTTCGAAAAGAAGGGTGTAAGGTCTATCACTTTTTGCACCGTGAGCAAATAATGCTTAATAGGGCCTAACTGAGCATTAAGATAAATGGCAAGATCCCCTTTGATTCTGCAAAGTTCAAGCTGCAAAGGAATGGAATCTAAATGTAATGTTTGCTTGTTACGTGACATTTTCTCATAGAAACTGAGTATCAGTGAAAACCCCCCCTAATTCAGGGTGTTTTCCCACTGACAAACTCCCCATGTGTGAGCAGGTCCCCTGGCAACAGCAGCAACATTTGTGACCTTTAAGTCACTTGGGTGCAGCACCTTGCTGGGCTTTCAAAAACAGATTCTGAGAGCTGCATTTTCCATTTTCGACACAAGGTGGCTGCAGAAAATCAGTTTTGGGTTTAAATTCATTCACACACACCCCCCCCTACCCCCTGTGTTTTATTGGATTTGCAGGGAGGCAGGTGTGACCCACTTGGGAGTGGCATATAACCCCCTTTCCCCTCTGATGTTGCTCCAACATTTACATTCACTCAGACACTCCATAGCTCTGGACTTAGTTCTTATTACCTGGCTGATCTTAATTTCTCTATTCCCAGTGTACATTTAAACCCCTCGTTTTTTCTTTCATTGAGTTTAGAGAAAAGTTAAATTTTAGAGATAAACTGGTTTATAGACAAGCACACAAAAGTCCACTACACACATGCCAAAACCCCCAGCTCCTATTCAACATTGAACTTTGTGTCAATTCATTTCCAAGGATGAAAAAGCTCTGAATATCATAACAGAAGATCCATTAGGTTAACATAAACATTTCCTTCTCTTTCTTTGGTTACAACTTGTTCATACATTGCATTTTTTTTGCCATGTCTTACACTTGTTCTAATAATTATCCAAAAACGATGGCTGCCTGGCTGACCATGCCTATGAGTTCTCAGGAACTTCTTACGTTAAATGATTTCTAGGTCATGTTCCTGCAGGATGATCTACAGAAAACATCACACTCTCTATCAAAGTACAAGATTCCATTTTATGGCCTTTCACTTCTGGATCAGACTGACATACATGATAGGGAAATCTGATATCAGATTAACAAGTCATTAGGTAATGTCTGCTTGAAGTGGGTGTTCAAATATGCCTGCAGGTAGTTAGACATCAAACTTCTGGATGGATGGCTAAAGCCAGGTAAAATAATGACCACATGAATTGTAAAAATGATTAAGTTTAAACTAAGAATGTTTTATAGGCTGAAATGTTAGAGACTGGTAAAGAGATTGCTTTCTAGATTACTCATCTCCTGTGAAGAAAAAGTGATTATCACAAAAAAGACAACAAGAAGGTAACTCTTAAATATTTATCAGCTTAACAGAAGTAGCTATTATTACAGCAAGTTTTATGTTGGCTACATTGTAACATCACTATTTCATCTGTAATCTTGCATCAACTAGCAAATCAAGCTTCACTTATGTATGTAAACATGATATCTATTTCTAAAACTTTTTCAAGCTTGTATAGTAGTTTGCATTTTACTGGACCATGCATGTCTTTTTGTGTAATTTTCCCTCAGTTTATCTGTTTAAAACATCCAGGAGAGAAGAGTTTACAAGCCTGAATGCAAGTTCCCAGTTTTGGCATGTACTTCCTTCACTCTTTCCTCAAAGGGGAAATACTATGAATGAGTCATCTCATACAATAGACATTTTCTACACCCCTGGTATAAAGACACACATTTCTTCTGTACCAAAGGGCTACAAAAATGAGGAATCACACCATATATAGGCAGCACAGCATGAAGTTTCAGAGGGTTTTCCAAAGGCATCTGGAATTGCCCAGAGATGAGAAGAAGCGGTGTAGCAAATAGCAGCTACAGATCATTTCAAGAGAAATATTAGTTCAACTGCAACCAATTTCCTTCCCTTTGCCTTGGGACACTATTTTGCATGAGTCTATTTTAAACTTGGGTTATTTCTTTACTATGTTGTGATAGCTGCAGGCGCACTGCCTTCAGTTTATCAAAGCAATGTTAACTTGGAAAAGTGGACTTACTCAGACTGTATATAAAGGGAGAAATAATACTGTTGCCTTTTATTTTACTAGCAAAAATCATAGCAAAAGATGTATTGAAAGACCTGGTGCAAAATATTATGAAAGTAAAATCTTAAGGGCTGATAAGAAAAACATAGGAAAAGACCAGCTTCTCTGACAGATATAGCCTGTTGTGCCATCTAGGCCAGGAAATCCCAACTTAAATCAAAGTCCTCCAGCCAAGCTGCTAGCTTTGCATGTGGTGGACAAAGGGGCACTCACAAAGACTGCTCCTCTGGCCCCCTGAGTCTTTGGTGCTGACAGTAGTTGAGGGTCCCTAAGAACTGCTGAGGCTGTCCTGTGAAAATGTAAATTTCAGGGCTGAATGATCCCTTGAAATCAACCTCTTGAGACCTTTTGCACCTCCAGATCTGCATTTTATTACCTCTGTGTTTTACCTCTAGAAGCAAATAAAGCCACATCACCACTCTACAGCATTGTTTCATGGAGTATTTTTATCCAAGCTGTCCTTAGAGGCCAGGTGATGCCATCAGCTGACACAGCTGTGAGCTGAAAAAAACTGTCGGAGGTGTGATGGGGGTAAGGGTGTCAGTATAAAAAATGACAAGCACTGCAGAGTAAGAAAAACTGGTACAACCCTTTGCTTTCAATTCTACTGCAGGGAAATGAGCATGGGATGGAATCTCCGAGACAGAGATTAAAAAGTGGTTGAGGATGCTTTAAAAAATATATGACTATAACTAATCCATGAATTTCGCCATTTAAGTACTGCAGATCCATACCAAGACAGAGAAGACCGTAGTCCTGAAAAAGCTTTCTTGAATTAATTTTTTGGATGATTGGCAACACAAAGCTGGCAATAGATGGGATATGTTTTTAAAAGTGAAAGACAAATGGAATCCTTTTCCAACCATCATAGCCCATTCCTCCATTGAATTCACCTGTCATCAGGATCATAAATATGCTAACTGAAACAGTTTATTATGAATTTGTATTCAGGTGGATTGAATATCCAGTGAGGTCAATTGGGCTATAGAGCTCAGGGATTGAATTTGAAAGGTTGCTCTACTTAGAAGAAGCAAAAACTACCAAGAATTAAACTGCCTTAGGGCAAATACTTATCTCAAAAAAAGACTACATGTGAACAAAGAACCTGGGAAAAGGGAAAAATATATTTATCACTAAATGTAGGTATGCTTTAGATGTCAGGATCATAAGGATGAAGCTAGAATAATGCCAAATCAAGCAGACTGGGATGCTGCAAAAAATTAAAACAAATACCAGGTAGTTCTCAAGACACAGAGATAGAAAATGAAAGAAGCAGAAAGGCTATTGTGTATAATTGTCTCCACCATGACTGCATAATGCAGGCATTAGGTAACTACGAACTTATTACCTTGTCTCGTCTTCCCAGGAAGCTGATGATGTCATGTACGTGGGAAAGGCAAAATCACAAAGGGGTCAGACAGCACAGATATGGAAATGACCATGGTCAGGGAGCTCATGGGCTCGGCTTGGATAATCTCTGTTCTGGAAAGGAAATGACATCTGTGATTCTGCCCACAGGCAGCCAATTTGGGACATTCTGGGTACATCAGAGGTACATCACATGCTTTACTTGGCAGAAGACAGAAATTACAAATTTTTTTGGATGTGAAGAAACTGATTAGAAATGACTGAATCATATTCTAGGCTTGTGTGAATAGTTTAGGCAATCCTAAATTTATTTTACTGAATAAATAGCATGTGTAAGATGAATTAAAGGAAAGTGTAATTTATATTGAAATTGATGATCAGTAATTTAATTTAATGAACTCTTCTCACATCAGCAAAAAATTGAATTTTAAATCACCAGGTTAAATAAAGAGAACCTTTCAATACATAGCAGAATTTGTTTAAAGTTTCTGGTGCAAATTTCTTGTGTTAGCCCAAGGATGAATAGAACCTGTAAATCCAGAAAAAAGAAATTTACTGGTGTAATACAAGGACTGGCCACTGCCAACAGCACATTCCAGTCATAAGACATCTCAAAATGAAATCTGTAACTTCTTTAAATTCAGATAGTGTATTATAGTATATGAAGTTCTTGTTTAAGGCTAGTGATTCATGTCACTACTCTTGGACATAAAATAGATGCTCAGACCAGAAATTATTATTTCATTGGTGCCTTTATCTGGTATTAGAGCACCTCTAGGACTGCACATTTATAAATTACACATGTATAAATATAACATCACAAATGACGTAACTCACATGAGGTGTAGAGAACACAAGCGTATTTACAAATGGTTTTAAAGCTATGGTTAGAAATATGCTCTTCTGAAAAATGTTGCTATTTGAAGTGGTGGAGTCACCATCCTGAAGTGTTCAAAAAATGTGTGGATATGGCACTTGAGGACATAGTTTAATGGTGAACATGGTAGTGGCACTAGATTGGCAGTTAGACTTGATGATCTTAAAAGTCTTTTCCAACTTTAACGATTCTATGATTCTGTGAAAATTCTATAAATCACTTTTTTTTTGTATTTGAAATGATGAACCTACTTACACACTTTTATGTATTTGCAATTAAATAAATACTACTACATATTTATGATACACTTTTATCACATGTAATATATTAAATGTACTAAATGCATCATTGCACGTGATATATATTTATACACCATGTATGTATTATAAAATTAATATTTTCTTCTGTCTGGAGATACATATACATGTATTTCTCCAGAAAAAGTACAGAGATTTGGGTCAGTATATGGTATTTTCTCAATGAATTAATTAAATTCTTGATTTTATAAAGAGTATTACTTTTTTGAAATAAGAGCTGTGACCTATTTCTTGATGTTGTGCTTACTGGCTTGCTTTTCACTAATGAGCATTGTTGTCTTTTTGCACTCTTCCTTTAAAATACCAGCAAATTATATTTATTTTCTGAACAGATTCCACCCAGACCTTTCCTTTCCCCAAGATTAATACTCTTGACTGCTAGAACAATTCTGCCAGCTCTCCAATTGATGTGTTGAAAGGGTTTTAGTATCTCATCGGTGTTTCTCGGTGAGACATTTGAACCTGAGTACATAATCAATAGTCTGCCAAAACATAAGTTCAGTGGGATATCTTCTCAATTTTGTTCAGAAGCTTTCTTGGATTCAAACTTTTTTTTTTTTCCCTATGGATTAGTGAATTTACAAGAAAATTCTGATGGAAATAAACATTCCCCTGCTGACTGAATACAAAACTCATGACCATGCACCATAAAAATAAGCTTCATTTTTAACAGGAAATTTGAGATGATGGAAGAAACATGCCTGAGGACACCATGGAGCTTGGAGCAGGAAGATATTTTCTGAAACAGTACAATTATTTTTAAATTACAAGCCTTTTCTCTCCAGAATTATGAAAGTTGCTGTACTTGGATTAAGGATAGATGTGATATATTTTGGAGATTTGTTATTGAGGACATTTCTCCTGCAATTTTCTTTCATCTCAGCAAGGCACATGGGTGAGCTTGGCTAGAGGGGGACCCTGTGTTTCAATCCTATAAAACATATCGGAAGAAACATATTGGAAAAAACAAAGGAATCAAAAAAATACAAAAAGTTGCATGTCCATCTCTCCTTGCAATAATGTCCAACTTCAAGCGACCAGTGTCCATTCCAGCTCTCCAAATTCATCACACATGTCAATACCTGTCAGGATTTCATTTTAGGGGCAAAACCTCTTTAGGGACAAAACTTCTTTCCCTGTCCAAGCTCAAACTAGTAATGGCAAGGTCATGGGTTCGATGTTATATGGGCCATTCACTTAAAAGCTGGACTCAATGATCCTTGCGGGTCCCTTCCAACTCAGAAAATTCTGTGATTCTGTGAGCAGTAGTTTTGACACCCCAGGAAAAGACACCAAGTTAAATTTGGAGCAAAGTAGAAAAGCTGTTGGACTACCCTTTTATTCTGTGTGTTTTTTCTCCTCACACTTGTCTCCATGTTAATGTTTCTTTAATATTCATTTCACTGGCTGGTCCCCCTAATCCTCATACTGGTGATGGGATACTTTGCTTGATGGGTCCCCAAGCAATGCTGTGCTGGAAAGCTTTATCAAGGAAGAACATGTGTGTAAGAAAGAAGACAAGGAGGAAACAAGAAGGGTATTTCTGGATCCCAGCAAATTGTCTTTGCTGCCAGATTTTGCTGGTTTTGCTGCAGAAACTTTTAAAAGCCGAGCTCACCTGTGTAATTGATGAAGAAAGTATTGCAATTTAATGAGCACTTTATAAAGAAATATAGGTCATTAACAAGGCACCTTGCTGACTCTGGCTTCTTCCCTTTGCTTTATAATGGTGGATCATCTAATCTGTGTGTGACATTGCAGCTCCTAAAACAGTGACTCTGTCTAGAGTCAGGATCAAGGGCCATATGTCTGGATTCACAAGTATAAGCAGTTATGAGATCTGTAGAAAGCACTTGGATAAAAGCAATATTTTAATTTTACATGAAAAAGATAAAGGGAATTAAGCTTTGTGAAAAACTGTGAAGTTGCTCTCCCTTGCTTTTGGCTCTGGCTCCAGGGACTCCTTAGCAAGTTGCCACATAGAAGGATGATTACTCCTGGAAAGAGGGAAAAACTTGTCACCCAGGGGGTATTATCATGACCTGCATGCATAAAACTGTTCACTCAGGGCAGCTCTGATGCCACAGACAGCTCTGACTGCTCTATGGAGGGTTGCTTGCACTGCTGCATGGGAAAGCCACTCTCTTCTTCTAAAGGCAGCATTTGTCTCAGCTTGTGCTCTGTTTTATTAGTCATTAGCAGTAAATGCATCAGTTAGTGCTTCTCCTGAGGAAACAGCAATGGAAATCCAGTCTCCTCACTGTGCCTGCCCTCTCTGCTTTTGATACAGAAGATGTCATGAAGTTCACAACGTGCAGCTGTACTCAGCTCAGGTTTCTTTACAGACAGCTAGCTTGGATGTGAGAAACCTAAAACTAATTCACACAATAAAACTTGACAACACTTCACTACCAGAAACAGGTAAAATACAAATTAATATCTACTTTAAAATCTATTTTATAAGAAATCTGCTCTTTTTCCCTGGGCTTTTCTGCTGACACAAGGAAAGCAAACCAATGTTTCTTGGTTAAAGTATACCATTCTTTAAGTTTTCCTCACATCTCTTCAGAGCCACATGGTGGTAGGTAAATTCCTTGTGAATGAGATAATCAGAAAATAATTTCATGAAAGAAGTCATAAAAAACCCTAAAAAAACCTAACAGAACAAGAGATTTAAACTGACTTAACAATGCTCCTGAAATACTTAAGCACACTTTATTCCAGGAACTCAGTTCATGCTCTTGCATTGAACCACACAGGTTTAGATATAATTATGGGAAAAAAGAGGAGAGATCACCAGAAGTTAATAATAGCCATTAAACCACATACTCAGCTAGAATCATTATTTTGGTGATGCCGTAAGCAGGCAGCTTCAGTTAGAAGCAAACCTCGAAAGACTCAAAGCATGCCACCCTAAATCAGAAAATTTGAGACTACAATGATAAAAAAGGGAATAAAACCACCTGCTTACTCTCCACTGTCAGGCAAAGAGCAGCAGATAAAGTCTCTAATGCCCACATGTTAACTATTACCTTGACTAAATCTCACTTGCTTCCTCAGCGTACAGGCTTACTGGCAAATAGATGTAGTACAGGAACTGACTGCAAAATTCCCTGGGACTCTTCCTCAGGAAAGTTACTCCTGTGGTGCAAATTTTGTTTTTTGAACATATGGGCATGGCAAGTCAAGTGATCTAAAAACACCAGCCCAGGACTTTCAAAACTCACAGGCTAACAATTGCCTGTTGGGATGGGAAATCAGGAGGTTGAAGAACACTATAGTATCCTGAGGCTGGACTTACACACAGCCTCAAGACTTTAGACCTAAAGAGAGGGAATAGTTTTACTAGCAGTCTTGTTTCTAACTTCCTAGCCTGTGGAGAAGCACTAGGTTTCCAAGAGAGTGGAAACTTCTTGAAGTCTTTCCCCAGAATACAGCATGTCACAAGACAACATTTTTGCTACAAATGAATGTTTACAGAAGTGGAAATGTCTTTTAGAAAAAACACACCAAAAAGAGGGGGGCCACTGTGCATGGGAACTGCAGAAGCATTGACTCTCTGCAGTTCATATTGTGCAAGGGGAATAGGCCACTCACAGTCTAGACTGAATTTTCATGTGGTTCAATGGCAAGTTATCCCAGAAGCTCTTCACAGGGCAGCCCTGCCAGCTTGTGGGGCTGTGCCCTGGAGTGGCAGTGTGCTATTGTGACAACTTGGGGCATGCACTCATGGCACAGTGAACGTGGCTAAAAATATTGCCGCAGAATAAACAAGCAGAGATCAGTACACAGTTTGTGTGCCAATAGATGTCAGTGTTGCATATCTTATGTAGCTTTACAGTTCTGGCAAATGCTAGCTCTGCTGGGAAAGATCTGTGTATGTGTCCTGTTTTGTTTCATGGACCCTTGTCTATGTTTTTTTATATCTAAGCCTGTCCATATGACAAAGAGCAAGTAAACTGGGGCATCTGCTGGCTAGTGCTTCATCAGTCAGATAGTTATAAATAAGTTTTGTCTGTCAAATAACAGTAAAAGCAGACTTTTATCATTGATCTGATTGAATTTGCAGGCCAGACAATTAGCAATAGCATCTGCAATCCAGTTGCTAATCAGACTTCAGAGAGAGAACAGAGGTGAAACGCAGGAACTGCAGAGCTGCACAGAGCAGCTCACAGCTGCTCCGATGTCTCCGTTGGTGCTGATGGTATCTGCTCATGTGCTGAGTTGTTGTGGGCACATGTAACTGAGAGCAGGACTTGGCATGTATTTTTGGCAACCCCTGGGTCTGACTCATGCTCTAAGAGAAATACCAGAGCACTCTGCTAAAGCACAGGGAAAAGGTGCCTCTTCCGCACTGGACACATCAGCGGGAGACTCCACTATGCAGGAAGGAGAATTTTTCAGGGGTTTTTGTTCTCTCACCACGGGTTTGTTTTCCCTAACTTGCCACATCATTCATCCTGGCCAATTCCTTTCCCACTGCAGCCCCCAGTCACACTCCTGCACCTGTGGTTACGTAGCAGGGGAATCACAGAAAATGTTACTATAATTAATGTGCCACTGCAGGATCCTGTCTTGCCTGTGCTCTCATTCTTGACTAGTGACTCAGCCCTTCTTTTATTCCCCCTTATGGCAATCAACACACATCAGTGCCTTTACCCCAAATGGAAATGTTTTAATTAAGGACAGCTAGCACACCCCTTGCTTGGTGATGCCAGGTAGAACACAAGTAGTTTTGATACTACCACCACAGCAGAAAATCCGAAGAGATTTTTTGGCCTCCCGAATTCCCTGCATCTCATTAGACTGTCCGGTGCACATCTGTAACAGCTCACAAGCAGGCCTGTCAGCACACGGTTCATTAAAAAGCCAGGGCTGCCAGCTCCTTTTGGCCGAGGTCCTTCCCTTCAGCAGTAACACAAACACTGCTCTGTGCACTGCGTACCTTCCTGGGAGCTCGGAGGGAAGGAAAGCAATCTCTTATCTGACAGTTCACTTCTCTGTGGGGGGTCAGTGTGTGCTGATGTGCAATAGCCTCTGCTCTCCTCAGGAGGGGGGAAGTGGAAAATCCCCAAAGATGAGACTCTGACCTGAGGAATTTGCCCTGTAAATTACACAGAAATGCCCAATGGGCAAGAGGTTTTGTTCTCCTGAATTTTTTGTTTGTTTTCATTTTCTCTCCTCCCCCAGTCATACCATATCTCATGCAACTCACAAGATATAAACTTAAAAATAAAAAAAGGAAAAAAATGGATGAGAATTTAAATCAGGGCTATTATTTCCAATTCTCCTTTTCTCTGTCCAAATTAAAAAACCTTTCTGGTAAAATATTAGAATTTAATTCTTGGAGCATGTGAGCCACTAAACTTACATCAGAAGTCAGGATTCCTTAAACTTAAGCTGCTTTGAAACCTTTCTCATCCCAATAATAAAAGCTGGAAGAGCAGACTGAGTATCATCACCTTGCTCTGTTAATACTGCTCTTCTTCAGGAATCTCAGGTATATCCTGCATTGGGGATCCAGAGATTTCTTGTGAAGACCTATTTTGGCTAAAAACATTGATTTATGGCAACTTAAAAATATTTGAATATCCGTTGAAGCATTAAAAGGCACTAAGAGTTTTTGGGCCTGTGTTAAGAAAGGAGGAATGTGGTGCTTCATTAATACTGGGAAGTTGGGTGTTGGTTTCTTTTAACAGCAAAAGTGTTAAAATCAGACAATCAAAAGAAATCAGGATGAAAACATAGATGACACCTTTCCTCCTCCAGAGTGAGGGGGCAAGGCTTGCTCAGAAGGCCCATACAGGGCACTGCCAGCAGCCCTGGACCCCAGCAGTCTCCTGTGGGAGAAGGGAGGGGAAGGAGTGTCCCACCTTGGACAGCACTGCAAGGGTTCCCTGGGAGGGTGCAGGTGGTGGTTGTGCTGGGCAGGTTCAGAGTGGCACAGACATCCTCATCATGACAAAACCAGTTTTTGTGTGGCGAGCACTGGGAGAGGCACACTGAGGATGGGCAGAGGCAGCCAGTTGTCACAGCCAGAGGTTGGGGTAGCACTGGACAAAGCACGGGGGACCAGAAGCTGAGGCCTGCTGTCATTGTCCTCCCTTTCCTCTTCCACACATTTATCTCCATCTATTTTCCACAAAACTTTCTTTACCATCCTGCCTGAGGAGCTTGGTGAATGTAGGTAGGGTGACCATCAGGGTGCAAGGTGCTCTGCAGCTCAACTCGACAAGAAGGGCTCTGCAAAATGCACAAGCTCTTCCTGAATCCAACTTTAGATGCTGTGGTCCCAGCCCAGACTCCCCAGTTCAAGGGAGGCATTTCAAGCACTTTCCTCCCAGCCCAGGTTCTTAAGCCAAACCCTTTTCTGCTGATGACACAGGCACACCTAGGCACAGAGCAGTCTCACTCAGGAGGTGAGACAGCACTTTGCGATGCACTGCAGAGCATAATCAGCACATGAATACTTTGGTTTGGTTCAATTAATCTGGCTTTCTTCTCCTCAGCCAACCTTCCCCTTTTTGTCACAAGAGCCACCTGCCACAGTTACATCTCCAGTTTGTTACAAGCAGGATTGTGTGATCAGCTTTGGATGTATACTTTATTCAGGAAAAACGGCAGCAGAGGTTAAGTAAAATTATTCACAACTAAATATGGAAAATGTTTTTAGCAATGAACAATTGCTGAAGATGCTGAAGCCCTTCATTGCAACACATCTAGAACAAAATAAACAGAGATTTTTACCTGTTAAAATTGTTTCTACCCAAGAATTTTAAAGACAGAAACAAACGCTTCAGTTTCTGCTTGAACAAAATATGCAAAACATTTGGCTTGGATGAAAAAAATTTTTAGTGATTGAATTTTTACTTCGGCTTTCCCCAAAACAGTTTGGGGGAGATTGTCTTTGCAATGGTTTTGAAATTGCATTTTACTAGGGAAGAATTTCCTATGGAAGAATTAATGATGTTAGGTGAGATATTGAGTTTTGAAAACTTTTCTGATGTGCCATCTTGGCACTGATCCCAGCATATCTAGGAAAGTAAATGGTCCTGTAAGCATAGCCCGCCCCCCTGTAGTCTCCTCAAAAGTTTTGGTGTGGTATGGTAGATCCTCGTACTTCAAAACCTGTGGCTGGATGGACAGATTGCTTATCTTGGCTACTGCTGGATGGAGAAAATCCTATCTTGTGAATTGAGCAGAATGAGATTTCTTAGAAAAATAGGACCTTTTACAATTTCTGCTGCTAATCACCTAGAGAGCAACCATACTGGGGCCGAACTCCTCTGCTCTTTGGTAGTCTCCTGTAGCACCATTACTCACCCATTCTGGAGTTCGCCTACCCTTTTCATGTGTTTAAGATGTGTCATTATTGTGTTTCTTGTGCTTGAAAGTATTCCGATGGGACTGAAGCTGGATGGTGCCAGTCATTTCATAAACCACTTGGGGAAATTCCTCCCCCTCTCTTGACATGTTTGCCGTTTATTCTGAAGCAAGATAGGACAAGAGAATATGATGAGCTGAAAGATGGAAGGTCACGTGAAAGATGGACTGCTAATGTCCTTGTAGAACATAACTTATGCCTCAAGCCTCATGAAATATTTCCAGAAAACACCCACATCTGACTATCATTCAATTCAACCTTGAATGGTGGCCAAGTGTTTTGAAAGGTTTAAAATAGTGCAGAGTACTGAGAAAGATTTGGAGACACTTTTTTTTGTGTGTATTTACCTATCCATGTACTTCAATGTTTAAGGTTTGGGGTTTTTTCCTGTTGTCTTTTTGTTAGATTGATCTCATTTAGGACAGGATTTTCCTTGCCTCATCAGAACAAGGATGGCACATTTTAGAGGCAATTGTCCAAATAATAAACATGATAACAATTATAGTAAAGTCCCATCTGACTCTGACTTGCCATCAAACTTGGGTTACATGCAGTAACTCCATCTCAGTATTGGAACTTCCCAGACATTTCCAGTTCTAACAGTTGATCAGGACATCTTTATCTCCCTGCCTAGTAAAAGAAACACAGCAAGCCACTTATTGCGTGCCTCTGTTTCCAGAGAGACATTATTTCAAGTAACATGGTCTCACTACGTGGTGCCTTGCTAGTCCTAGTGAAGGATGGAGCTACCAGGATACCTTAGTTTCTTTCTGCATGGCAGCTTTTGCAACTGAGATATTGACTAAAACCTGGGGCAATCTGAGAAGAAATGGTGGGGGTGAAGAAAATTCCCTCATAGTTTGGGGAAAACAAACAGAATTACTGGTATAAAAAAAATATATATATGTAATGCAGTCAGTAGTTTTTAACAATGTTCTGCTATTTACAAATCACTTGTAATCAAAGAACACAACCATTTATACACAACATTAAAAAAAAAATCAATGTCTGTTCTTCTGCTTTTGGTTTTTTTTTTTATTGAAAACCTGAGGTTCAGACAAAATATGACTAGTGTTAGCAGAAGTCTGTTATAAACACCTGTGAATGTCTATGTGAACATGCCCCTCCTGGTGGCATTATGATTGAGTGTACTTAACATGAAAGAGGAAAAATGCAGTTTTATATGAACTGTGCTCCCCATAAAGATGAAAACAAGCTAAAGAAGTCACAGCAAATGCTGAACTTTAATGAAATGCATTTTAAATGTCACCACACAACACAGCTCTTCACTGGTGCTTGGCAATAATGTGTGATGGGGACTAGGGTGGGATAAGCTGTGCTGCTGTTGGCTTGACATAGTTTTTAAGGACACAGTGTGAGGGTGTTGGCCATGGTGGGTGGCACTTCTAGGCTCCTTTTGTGTTGAGCATTTTCCAACATTGAGTGGGGTCCTGAGCAGCAGCGGGGCACTTCTGTTCTCCATCTTTCCAAGAATTATGTGCAACTGTAGAATGGATGAGGGAAGAGTGAAATATGAAGCCTTCACAAGAAAACCATGCTTTCTGGAAGAAAGGAAGCCTCTGGCAAAGCAGGGAGATGAGGAAAGGTTTAATTTTGCTGTAAGTATTTTCAGAAAAGCTGTTTTGAGTTGTGCAGTTTTTCATTATACCCTCCCTCAGGAAAGCCAGGGGCAGCGGCACAGGCCCACTGCTGCTTTCATAGACTGAGCTGTCTGGGCTTTTCAAGTGCAAGGAGTTTAACTGCTTTCTTAGGAGGTATGGCTAAAAGGCCTAGACATAGAACTAACAATGGTTTACCTACTGAAAAATAGAATAAATATGTGTGAGTCACTGGCATCATGCAGGCAAGAGCAGTATGTGAGTTAAGGGAGGGCTTAAGAGCCTGACTAAGCTGAAAAGAGAAATTGCATCATCAAAACTTGAGAGAGAGATTTTCAGGAGAAAAAGCTAGTTTTGACTCTGCAAAATTGAAGTAAAATGCTGACAGCAAATGGAATTTTCCCATGATTAATTTGAATTTTTTCTTGGATTCTTTTCAAACATCTTATCATGAAGCAATCGATGATGTATATAAGTATACAGTACTATATATTTTATAAATATAGAACTATATAACCATTTAAGTATACTCTCATATATATATATTGAAAAATGTATGCTTTTCTCTTTTTTATAAATGGGGCAGAGTAGACGTTTTCCTCTTAGAAAAAGCATATTCATAACTGTGTATATTTGTTAAAAACAATTACGAAGTGATAGATCCAAAGATTAAACTATGATGGTTTATCAAATTTATCACAGTCCATATACGCTACCACACTGTGCATTTAAATTTATGAGTGTAAAATAATTGCAGTGAGGCACTAAGATATAGCCTAAAAAAAAAAAAACTAGAGAGAGAGAGAAAGAGAGAAAGAAAGCATTAAAACATAACACTGGAAGAGTCCCAAAAGAATTGGCATCAATTCATGGAAAAAGTTATTCCAGGTCTCAAAGTATGTGTGAAATAAGAAATTGAAGAAAAGAGTGTAAGTCTGTATTGGGAATCCTATTTGTTCCAACTAAAACTACATTACTGAATACTGAAAAGTAAATAACATTACAGATATCTCTTCATACTGCTCTAGAATAACAAAAGTGACCCATTATAATTTTGTTTCCATATTCAATGTTGCTGATACAGACTTCATTTGTAGTAAATAAAACACATATAATCGGTTTATAACCAAACCTGTTAGTGCTGTATAAAGTGGTAGTTGTTTGGTTGAGTTTGCTTTGAAGAAACACACCCACTGCATTGTCAGGGATGTGTTCATATGAGTAACAGATGTGAAAATGGGAACTCTAGTCATCATTTTTAGTGTGATGTCATAAAAGACAGGCATTATATGTGGATGTTAGAGACATCAACTATTTTGATTCCTGAAAATGTTAACTCCTTGTTTAAAATTTTCCTCATGCCATTCAAGAGGGAAAAAAATCCAGATTCTCCTAATTCAGTCATGGTTATAAGCTGGTTTGGGTGCTTCTGCAACCTGTATATTTCTTTTCCATTTTTGCACATTCAGGGTAAATATTTCCTGTTTCCTGAATGTTTTTCCTTCACTCCAAAACTTCTTGCACTGCTAATATCTAGATCAAGAAAACTGACCCTTGTTTGCTGCATAGGCCCTTCCTCTTCCTTGAAGCACTTGGTTGCAAGACTAGGCTCCCCAGTGCCTATCTGGAGATGCCTGGAGATCCCAGGTAAGGATGTCCAAGAATTATTTGCAGGACTGATAAACTAACCTAGCGATCTCTTTAAGAAAGATGGAACATTCAGAGTGGAACTCCCTTCACCTGATGTAAATGTATACTCTGACTAAAAACTGGTACTCTTCATTTCAATTTATGGTAAGAAATAGGCACTTCCTTGATGTAGTTCACTGTCTGTTCAGGCAGACATTTGGAAACAGAAGAGTCATGTCCAGTCAAGAACACTTTAAAGGCAATCTGACTGATGGCTTCAGACCCAAATGTCTGCAGTTAAGTGGTAAGTGCCCCACAGCTGTGCCTCTTTCCCCTTGTTACCCTCTTGGTAGAATAACATGTGCATTCCCCAGGAATGCTGCTTGTGGTGGATCAAATACTGAGAATATCCTTTTTTCCTTGGGGTGAACTTGAACAGTTATTTCCACAAAAATAGCCGTATTAGTGTAGTCATTCTTTCAAATTTCAAGGACCATTAAAAAAGGGACTATTCCAGTGGTGATGGACTGCAAGGTGGTTTTGCCTTGGACAACATAGGAGAGAGAGAGCAGTAAAAACACATTCTGTTCTTAAGGATTAGAAAGAAGTGAGAGTTACTCCTATGGAAAGAGCAGTGCAATGGAAGATATATTGGTCAATTCAAATAAGTCCACAAAAACTATTTGTCGAGCTAACACGACTTTAAAACAACTTTCTGTGAAAGCATTCAGTAAAGATTGGCATCTTCAGGAGAATTACAGGAAGGCTTAGCAAGTTTGCTTTGGACCTTGTGATACTGATGTCACTGAGCAGGCTGGGGATAACTCCAGCAGATGTGTGAGCTTCCCTAAGGGAACAGCAAATTATTATTTCCAAATGGAAAGATATGATTCAGAAAATAGTTTCTGGACTTAACTGCTGGTGAACCAGGTAGGCAATAAAATGCTAAAATGAGATAATTGCTAGGGTGTCAGGTAGATAGGAGCTGCCTGCAGTCTGGATAACAAAGCACAGCACAGGTAGATGAAAGCAATCCAGTGTAAACGATTAATTTACTGAATGCAGTGACCAGTTTTCTGCTGAGAAATTTTTGTTAATTTTTGAAAGTAATCCTTTAGCTTTTCTGTTGTTTTTGTCACTTCCCTTCTCATCTCTGTCTGCATTTTGCACCGGATCACATGGTGCATCATCTGTTGTGTGCGCTAGGTAAGGTGCTCGAGGAGGAAAAGCAGTCCAGGCAACTAGAAGAGAACAGTCAGGCAGAGGCATAACCCTGGAAAATGTCAGGGTGATGGGCAGTCTGTGGTGAAGATTATACATAGGGCAGCTGGGGGGTGATAAAGGATAGCAAAGCAACTGGATTCTTCTACCTTTGTATCTAAAACTACCAGTCATTTACAAGTACCTAAGGATCAGGACTTAACAAAATAAGCCCTTCAAGTGCCTTTTGTAAGAAGAAACTACACAGATGCTGTTTGTGACCTTGTTGCCCAGCTGTTTCTCTTCTTTACTACGCTGATGATCTTGGAAACACCTCAATGTCTCACACATGGAGACGATGTGTTTTACAGAAATCTGGTTTGTCTACATACAGCAGCAGGGATACACAGAAAGAGGTCAAGCAAAGTACAGACTTTCATCCACTGTCTTGTCCAGTTTATTCGCAGTTTGGGTAGAGTTCTAGAGATTGCCAGACCACATTCCTCTAATATTATCCAAATCCATTAACAAACAGAAGAGCTTGGAGATACCTTGGAAAAGCTGCCACTGTATTTCCTGCTTCAGCAAGACACAACCACATCTCCAGACAAAACTTATGAATTTCTCTTCTCTCCATGGAATCACAGGTTGGTTTGGGTTGGAAGGGACATGAAAGATGACCTAGTCCCAGCCTCCCCACCATGGGCAGGGACACCTTCCACAGACGAGTTTGTCCAAAGCCCCATCTACCTTGGCCTTGAACACTTCTAGGGGCGGGGCATCCACTCTTCCCTGGGCAGCCGATGTCAGTGCTTTACCATCCCCATAGCAAAGACTTTCTTCCCAATACCTACCCTTAATCTACTCTTGTTCAGTTTAAAGCCATCACCCCTTGTCCTATCACTGCAGGTCCTTGTAAAAAGACCCTCTCCAGCTTTCTTGTCGGTCTCTCTTAGGTAAGATGTTTGTTTCTCCTTAGAGAAGTTGAGTTCCCTCAGCAGAGTGCCCATGGTAGCAGGCAGCAGGTGAGCCCTAAATGGGAGCCAAGCTGGAGTATGGCTGTAACAAAATGCTTCTTCATGGAAGCGGAGGCACATCCAGGGAAGCTATTTAACCCTTGAAATCCAAACTCCATTGGCAGTAGGTCATCAGCTGTCCTATTGGTATCAGTATGTAGGATCTATCAGAACAGGACCTGGATAGTTTTTAACCAGTGTTGCAGTGCAGCCATTTTCCTAGAGCAGCCATAGTCCAGCAGAAAATTTTCACTTCCAGCCCTCCAGCAATGTCAGGTAAGCAGACCTTAATGATCTTGTATATTTTCTTAACATTTTCCTCACTAATTAGGTGAGATCACCAACCATTAGCTTGTGAACACTCAAGTGAAGAGTCAGGAGTACAGTGCGTACTGATGGTAGCCAACAGAGGACTGGGCAAGTATTGCCTGCCACATATTGTTTAGTGGAATTTTGCAAACTCTTCAAATTTTATTGAAACTCATAAATCAAATTCAGTACATTGAAGTACTAGCATTCCAGCTGACCCTAAGAAAACTCCAATCTGTCTTTTCTCTCCATGCTTTTCAAAAAAAGAAGAGAGTTACTAGAAGTACAAGGGTTGAGAATTGCAATTTTAATGAAAGGTTTCCTACTTTCCATATAGCCAGCATTATTAAATAACCTCTTTACAAGAGTGTGTACTTTACAGATTTTAGATCAACATAAATTGAAATTTTATAGGATGTAGAGCCAAGTAGACTTTGGTAAAAAAAACCCATGGGATGATAAACATTATATTAATTTACTCTTTTGCAAACAGCATTATTCCTGAATAGATGACAGGTATTTCAAATTGAAATAGCACATCCAGGAAGGGGAAACATCCACACCCATGGGGTCCAGTACACTCCATTGCTCATACAAACAAGAAGACAAGTAACTTTTTGAGGCCATAAAGATAACCAGGTCCTGTGTCCTCTAGTTCAAGTACTTATCCCCTTTCTGGTATTTCAGTCTGCATTCATAATTAATATTGTGACTAGAGTAACAACTGAAACGCTTTCACCAAATTTCACAGCCATGTAGGATACTACAGTGGAGTCAAACGTTTAAATTCAGTGGTTAAGGAACTGAACAAGACTCTGGGAAGGACAGACTATTTACGTTGGCAAACTTAAAGCAAGTGTCTGGGCTAAGTGCATCTTGTCTAGTCATGAATGAGGCCTTTGGTGTTCCTCGACAAGCATGGGCTGACCTGTTTCCTTCACATAATTATAAAATAGCATTTCTTAGTGGGAAAATCAGCAAAATCCTTCTGCTGTTGGGAGAGGTTAGATTCGGTTGATAATAAAGTTAGATGCTTTCTTAATCGAGAAGACTTTTTTTGTCATCAAAGATGGCATGTTTTGTTTTGTTATTAATTCCACACAAATTCAAAATAAAAGTGAACATCCCTTCTCTAGTTTAAAATACTTATTGTTAAGCCAGGAATAATGCTGTTTGCAAAATGGTAAATTCATTTAATGATTTGTCTTGCTTTAGGTATGGCACTACCCAGTTTAGTACTCCCATTGAGACAGTCCCAACCATGCTGCTGCTTGCTTCTCCCTTCCACTCCCCCCCTCCCCCTGTGGTGGGCTGGAGAGGAGAATTGGAGGCACAAAAGGTAAAGATCACAGGTTGAGATAGGAACAATTTACTGGAAACAGCAGAAATAAGAAAACAAATAGTAAAAGTAGAAATATTAATAACAAAATCGTACAAAAGAAAGAAAGTGATTCACATGCAATATGTTCACTGCAGAGACTGACCCAGCCATAGCCATGACACCTGACAGCTTCCTCCTGCTCAAAACCAGAGTCACCTGGCCACTCCGTCTAGCTCAGAACTGGAGTTACCCCACCACTCCCTCTACTGAAAAGAACCCCTTCTTCCCAGAAGAGACTCTGTTTGCCCCGCCCCGGGCAGGGATGAGGTGGTCTAGAATAACTTCCAGGTCCTGGCCCCTCCTGGCTACTCCAAAAACTAACCCTGTCCTGGCCAGAATCAGGACATCTTTAAAATTACGTTTTTTCTGAAATGTTTGTTCTATGCTGCTTTTTATCCCCGGTGTCAGAGATAAAAGTGTCCTCTAACCCTGCACAAGCCAGTGCTAGTGTTCCCCAAATGTGCCCACAATATGGTGAGGCACTGCTGCTGGCACTGGGGACCTCATCCCTAAAATGACTGCCATGAGGATAGGGGTGAAGGGAACACATTAGCCCATGCTTGTCAAGGAACACCAAAGGCCTTGTTTGTGAGTGTACAAGGAGCACTTAGCTCAGACACTTGCTTAATGCCAGCACTGATTTAAGTCTCCTATGGAATTTTTAAGGTATGACCTCCCAGAAAAGAGAGTGTAGACTTCAGAGAAAGCAGTCAGTGGGAAAAATTGAGTGTTTACTTGGTGGAGCCAACAAATCCTCTGCCCTTAAAATGTGTCCTTATAAGTTTTCTTTTCTGTCAGGGTGGATTCTTTTGAACTCTATATCAACAGGGCTTGGTGCTGAAACAGATGCTTTTGACATACATTTCTCTCTTAATTTAGGTCTGCTTTTAATCAGAGCATAGCAAGTTTGCAAGCTCTATGGGCATATCCAGCTGAGAAGGTGACTTGGATGGTCTGAAATAAACTATCAGAGCATAGAGTTTAGTATTAGTGCCTACAAGCTGAACATATTCATCTCTTTATATCTCATGGAGTCAGTAAAGTCATCCAGCTCAACCTGTATGTGAGCAGGCAGGCACTAGTGTGCTCTCTTGTCATTATTATGGGTGTAATAATATGGAGGTTGAGGCCTAGTAAGAGCCTCAGAGTGGGGAGCTGTTTCCAAAGTCCATTACTGGAAAGCTCCAAAAAAAATGGAGACTGGTAATAGGAAAGGGAATTGGGCAAAAATTACCTGCTGTTAAGGAAAGTAGTGGATACAGTGCATGCTGAAGTTACTTTCCATTTCTATTTTCAAAATGGAGAATGAAAATCTTGTAATTTTAATTAATTATGGCAATTAATAACAAATAATTAATTATGTTAATAATTAATTAATTTTTAGTGCTTGTAATTTTAAGTCCAGTGCAGAAATGAAACAGGGAAAAGGGAATTAATTGGAGCCCACATTAGATAATTGGGAATGTAATAAGGGCAGCAGTTGCATAGTATGTGCCTATCACAAGAAAATTAAGAGATCCCACAAGAGGGGTGTCTGAATGAGTAAAAATTCATCTTGAAACAGTCCATGAGAAAAACTGTGAGGGAGAGCAACTGTATTTATTTTGGCAAACCTGGGATAAGATTTTTTTTTCTTTTGGGTGTTTTAATCCCTTTGCAGATCCTGATGCTGGAAAATAATTGAAATGAGCAAAGGAGATCGTAATTACTGTAAGTTTGTCTGCTACAATCTGGAAATGATAAAGTACTGCAGGTTGCTCCAGGGTATAAATCCTAACTCAAAGCACGTGCAAAGCCTTGGAAAATTAAAGTGCTGCAATTGGGTTTAACCAGCCAAAAAACCCCAACTGCTGAGTCACTCTGACTACACAGTACTTCAACTGTTAAAGGATGTATTGCAGCACCCTGAGGAATATCTCAGAGGAATAACAAATTATTAAAGCACATCTGTAAACAAGCTTTGCCATTATAAATGATTCTATGAATAATTTCAAAGATTTTTTGAAGTGTTGGCAAAGACCCTTTAAATCATCAAGCCCAAATGTTAGCCTAACACTGTCTTGTCCACTACTAAACCAAGTCCCTAAGTACCATGCCTATTAGAAATAAAGGAACTTACATTGAAAACAACTTTTTTTTTCTTTATTTCAATGAAAACATGTTTACATGGATGACAGGAGTCCAGTCCAATAGAAGCCATCTTAGCTCCCCCACAAAACTTTTGAAATTATCCTGATGGATACAAAGAATTATTAAACTCTGCTAGGTCAGCATTTGAAAAATACTAAACAAAACAATGGTATCTTTTGTGCAGTTTATCTTGATATGGAAAAGTTGTAACTATTAAAATTATTGTCTGAAATAGAATATTGAATTTCCAAGAAATGTGTGAAGCACAGTAATATGAGAAATGTGACAAAGTAGGGAAACCCCCCCCATGCATCAACATTCTTCTCTTTAATGCAAATTTTTTTTTTTGAACCTCAGTTTTCAGTAAGAATTTACAATCATCTTTAGCTGAAGAAGAGTTTATGACTTCACCTGGCTGGTGAAGAAACCCAAAGAGCAACCACAAGCACCAGCTTGCTGTTTACCCATGATGCTTAACTGCTGTCATACTCTGTTCTCACCTTGATCTATGGCAGCTGCTGTGGGCCAGGCTTTGGGGGGACAGTGAGAGCAGGGTACCCACCTGAGCTATGGATGAGACTGCACCAGGTCTGACACCCTCCAAATCATATCACACACCAAACTGCTCAACACATGCAGTCCCTAGGACTCTTCTGTGCACCTTCTGTGATCCAGCACGGGGCATGCACTGCTCATCCCCATGGATGTGCGGGCCAAGGGCTACACTGGATACAGCAACCAGCCTGCAACACAGTTCCTGCTCAGTCAGCACATGCACAGCCCCACAGTAATCCTCTGTAGAGCTTTTCATATCTTCCCATGAAAAAAACAAACCAAAACAAAAAAACTCAGCAAGTAGTACTAATTAGAGACTTGTGCATTTACAAGGGCATAGTAGTGTCCTTCCTTTGCCAGTAGCTGGCTGTGGGTGCCTTGTTCAACCACCCTGCCGTTCTGGATCACCACGATGATGTCGGCTGTCTGCACGGTGGACAGGCGGTGAGCGATGACGATGCAGGTCCGACCCTGCCGGGCATTATCCAGAGCTCTCTGGACAATCTGCACACAGATACCAGGAAAATGCTGTTAGCACCTGGAAAGTCTTCCCTTGTCCTAGGAACTGCATTTGATTTCTCACTCTCTTATCACCTGAATACATCTCCCACTGACATACAAGTCGGTGCAACAGGAGACCTTTGCTCAACAGGATTTCTCACTGAGGTCAGTGAGCCTGATCAAACAAATGTGAGACATAGAGAAGTGGGTTCTTGTGCATTCAGCTTGGGTCAGAACACAAATTCGGTATTTACCATCTAATACATCTGATAGGAAGACAACTGAGAAATATCAGATCAGTGTGGAGGTTTTATACTTAAAGCATCAAGTTTTTCTACTTTTTATTTAGTAAATATAAACAGCTTCCTAGTATATAGTTCAATTCAAACCTTTCAGGTGGAAAAGCTGCTGTGATACACCTGACTTGTTTCATAACTGAGCATTTGTAGCATGTGTACTTTCACTTTATACTACAAAATCAACTAGCTATGTACATAGGCATAAGTATTTCACATAATAATAATTATTCACCATTTCGCTTTCTGTGTCAAGAGCAGATGTAGCTTCATCCAGGAGCAGAACAGCAGGATTACGAACCAGAGCACGAGCAATTGCTATTCTTTGTTTTTGACCTCCAGAAAGTTGTGTTCCTTTCTCACCCACCCGGGTATTATATTTCTGGATGTTAAAAAATAAAAAAAGTCACCAATGAATACTCTTAGAGAAGGAAGATTAGAAAAGTAAAATTTTATGCATGGCTATAAAAGTATTTTCATCTTGAAAGAAAGAATAGTGCAAGTGGTTTTAAGAAAGCTAAAGCTTTATAAACATCTCTAGTACAAGCAGTTATATATACAGCCTCACACATTTGTACCCAGTCTGAAAATTTACTCCCTCAAAGACTGGAATATGCCTTGAATGGTACCAGCAGTGAGGCATCTAAAGAGTTTATGATCATAAGATTAACTAACGATTTAATGCTAACTGACATATACATGAAGAATCTGGTGCTGCAGTGGTTGTGAATTAAGAATCTCAAACATCATTAGTAGTAATGAAGAAGGAATATTTTTCAGCATTATTACCTCAGTTTCAGGTACGCAGAATTACAGTGCCAACAAGCATTCAAAGTATTTTCCTTTGTTAGAACCAAATTCTTGTCAGGCATGAAGGTCAAATGCCATGCTATTCACTTTTGATTAACTGCCCCGATGTATTTATTAAGACACACTCCCTGTGCATGTCCATTCAATTAGAAATAGACTGTTTTACTAAATTGCTTTAGAAAAATAAAATGTCTTTATCAGAGTAATTTGAAGAGTTTCTGCTCTCAAGGAAAAATATATTAAAAAGTAATTATGAGCGCTTACTTGTACATAGAACATCCTCTCATTTCCCTCTCCCCATCTCCCCCTCACGCCCCAAATATTCTGGGTTGTCTACCACTGTAACAATGGAAACATTTAATTTTTTTTAACAAACTAAAAAGGATTTTAAACTTGAAACACACTGACATTTTGAAACATAAAGGCTATTAGGGGAAACAAAAGTGTGTATTTTTAATTTGATCCATGCAAATGAGCACTACCTTGATTTCTCTATATCATTCCAAACATATGATCTCACTGTGAAGAGAACATCACTGTCTCTTACCTCTGGCAGTTTTTCAATGAAGGCATGAATATTTGCTGCTTTAGCTGCTTCTTCAATTTCCTCCTGACTAATCACCCTACTGTTGTCTCCATATTGGATATTTTCAGCAATGCTGCAGTCAAACAAAATGGGCTCCTGGGACACCAGGCCCAGTCTGGACCTCAGCCATTGTAAATGCAGAGATCTGGTATCAATTCCATCTGCTAGCTAGAAAAAGCAACAGAAACATGATGCCAAGCTGGCTCCTGAGCTCATCCACACATGCCTGCTGTAAACGGGAAACATGAATTCTAAGAGAAAGCCCATTATGTGTTAGTTTCCCAGATGAAATCAAGTACATTTTTTGCATGCAAAAATTGGAAAAGAACCAGCAGAATAGATGAAATATTTTCTGTCATTAGTTTTAAATTTTGTGTTGTTTTGCTTCAATTTCCTAGCAGGCAGAAACAACATGCAGGTAACAGGCTGTTCTTGCGGTTCTTCCAGCCCTACTGACCACAAGAAGCACCAGGAAGCTCATGGGAAAGGCTGTCCCTTAAGAAGCTGAACACAACAATAAATATTCTCAGCTGCAGGCCTTTCAATCTTACAACCTCCAAGGAGATTTCTTTCGACTTTTTTTAATACCCATTAACAGGGGTTGCATCAAAAAGCCCATTGGGACCTCCTGATGGTGACACAGTAACATCTATGTGAGATTACGTTTGTGTCATCTGAAGCATGTATCTGTGTCCCTAATGCATTAATTCACATCAGCAAGAAAACTAACACACTGACAAGCAAGATACATTAGTGTTATGCCCCTGTCTGAGCAGGGTGTGAAGAGCCTTGCGGAGGAAATGCAGTCGGACATGGTCATTCCTTTCGCAGGCAAGAGCTCTGACCTGAGCAAGCACACTGTGCCAACACAGATGCCACTGCTGGTACACATGGGCAAATGCACAGGGAAGGCAATGACAGGGGTTTTGGAGTTGTCTACAGATCCCCTGGAGGCACAGCTTCAGTAACTCACACCTCTAAAAAAAGGCATCTCAACAGAGGGACTGCCAGGCTTCTCAAAAGCCTCTGAAACCTTGGCAGATAAAGAGTCCTGTAGATTTAATTACTATTAATAGCCACACAAGTATATTTTTACCACTTGTCCTTCCACAGGGTCATAAAATCTCTCCAGGAGCTGAATGGATGTACTTTTGCCACAGCCGCTGCTTCCTACTAATGCCAGAGTCTGTCCTTTGTTAACCTTCACGTTGAGTCCTTGCAAAACCTGAACTTCTGGCCTTGTTGGATATACAAAATGGACGTTTTTGAATTCAATGTTGCCTTCAAAATGGCTCTGAAAAGCAGTAGAGAGTTCACATGCTCATGTTAGCATTTATTAGCCTTAACTATAACAACGCTTGTTAAGACTTTGTTATTAAAGTGAGAGATCCAAGAAAGTTTGGGAGGGTGTTTTCAAAAGCGCTTTTGAAATTCTTTTAAATGACATTTTGGACTGAACATAGTATCACTAGTTATAGGATGAACTGCAGATGTAAGTCACTACATCCTTTTGGAGAAGTTTTCTGCATTTCTTGTATCTATTTTTCACTTCATCTTTGAAAAGACTATCACAGAATCAGCTGAGGTAGAAGGGACTCTCTGGGATCAGAGTCCAGCTCCTGTCCCTGCACAGGACCATCCCCAGGAGTCACACCATATCTTGAGAGTGTTGTCCAAACACTTCTTGAACTCTGTCAGGCTTGGTGCTGTGACCACTTCCCTGGGGAGTCCATTCCAGTGCCCCACCACCCTCTTTTATGAAAAGTAGACAATATCCATATTTTTCATTTCTAACACATTTGAGACAGTTCTACTTGTGATATAAACTGCATCATTTGCTTTCCTGATCTCACCCTGCAAGTAGCACAATTTGAACAAATGTAAGACAAGGTCAAAATCAGAGATTAAGATAGCAGAGCTAAATTCTTCAGTAGGTTATTCACAAGCACAAAGGACAAGCTGTGTTTTAAAAAGCAGTGATAGTTGTTAATTAGCCATTCTAGCCAGGCTGATATTTAAGCACAAGTATAAGATAGGGGGCACGTGCCAAGGCTGTTGCCTGTCCTGTTCTTTGGGGTATGAACCAGCCCCTTGTACATGCCAGCAGCACCACAAATGCGATGCTCTCAGAGCAGGTGCTAACCTAATTTGATGGCCTCAAAGATTTGCTTTGCTAAGTCACAGGCATCACTGGTAGTTAAGTCCAGTCTATATTAGAAAAGTTTTCACTTAAGTTTTATTTTACTGGAGACCTTCTGCCAAGCCTTTCAACATCTGTGCCAGAGAACCCTAGTTCAAGAAAATATGCAAGTGTGCTCAGAACTTTAAAGGCTGAAAATCCCGTCTATAAGCTTGAAGTAACAGAAAACTGGATTTATGGCTTCCTGAGTAGGAGCTACCATCTAAACCTACATGGGAAGTTAATTCTAAATTTAGATGAACTTGGATGTGCCAGTGTAATCCTCCCAGAACATGCAAATTGAAAGCATTACATTCAGAAATTCGACAAGTGCTGAGGTCAGCCTCCTTAATGACAATTTTGGTTTAGAGGTAAGGCTCTTTGGGAAATTTTTGAGTGCTTTTTGTTTTTTTACTTTTTATTGTTTTTTTCCTTATTGTGTCTTTCCTCCCCCAGCTTTCGAGAAATTATTCATTAAGTTTGTTTTGACTTCACAAGAGCACATTTTTAATTGTAAGAGTTTCCACAGATGGAATAGGATGGCTTTTGGCAAAAGCATCTGTCTCTAAAGGAACTAATATTTCTTATTTAGAAAATAATTAGAAAAATGCATTAGTATTTTATTTCTCCTATAAACCCTTACAAAGACAACACAACTTTTATTGGAACTGACATTATCAGTGTTTTCCTGAAACCATTTAAAATGTGAGTCAGTAGAATGAAAAGCATTATTTTTCACTCATTTGTCTGAAACCCAGAAATGATATGGTCCCTAAATAAGCCAGGACCACTATTTATATAGTGTCTGTCTTTGATAGAACCATAGAATGGTTTGGATTGGACGGGGCCTGAAAGAACATCTAGTTCCAACTCCCCTGCCATGGACAGGGACACCTTTCACTAGAACAGGCTGCTCAGAACTCCATCCAGCCTGGTCTTGAACACCTCCAGGGATGGGACATCCACAACTTCTCTGGGCAACCTGTTCCAGTGCCTCACCACCCTCACAGTAAAGAATTTTTTCCTAGTATCTAACTGAAACCTACTGTCAGTTTGAAGCCATTACCCCTTGCCTTGTCACTACATGCTCTTGTCTTGGCAAGTCCCTCACCATCTTTCTCGTAGGCTCCCTTCAGGTCACAATTAGGTCATCCTAATTCAGCCACCTTTTGTGACACCCTAAGAAATATGAAACTGCGAATACAACTGCAGATAATACATCGCTACCAATTTAGTTTGTTACAATAGTTTTTTTCTGGAAAAAAAAGGACACTCCTTCAAAAAAAAAAAAAAAACCAAAAAAAACCAAACAACCAAAAACAACCAAACAAAAAACAAAAACAACAACCCCAAAACAGAAAACCCAAAGAAACAAATCTCCAGTATCCCTCCAAACCCTAATCCGAAATACCACCAACCCTTACCAATTTTTCACCTTCATCACTGTAACTGTCAATTAGAGGTTTTCTTTCCAAAAGCTGAAAGATTCTTTGGGCTGACATTCGAGCTTTGCCATAGTCTGGTGCCAGGGAAGCAGACTGACCAACATTCATAGCTGCAAATATGACAGAGGAGAAGACTCTAAAAAGCAAAAGAGAAAGCATGATTCATTCCAGGTAGAACAATGCATTCTTTTCCTACTGTGTAAAACATACCTTCAGAGTAAAGTTTTCTAGCATCTTTAGGTTATGATATTTCTGGAGCTCCTCACACTCCAAAATGTCATCCAGTATTAGGAAGACCAGCTTGTTCCCAAAGCTACTTTAGAGCTGAACAGTGGTATCATACCACTTCTCTTTGTAACACCCTCTGCCTGGAAGGGATGTCAAAGGGCAAAGGCTTCACCACAGTAGGTGTGTTGAGCTTGCTGCCCACTCTTGCTGTTTCTCTGCCCAAATGTGCACTCTTCCACAAAACAGCCCTTATGGCCAAGGAACACTCCCAACCAGACTGAATTCCTATGTCCCATTACTTCTGTAATTTGATAAAATAATTTGCATGCATTGAAAGCACTATCCTGTGTACTGATTTTGATCTTTTTTACATTTTATAAAGTATACTTACATAAACACATTTTCAAAGTTGCTCAGACAATTAGCAATGAGCCATGCCCCAAATCTGAAGACTGCTGCGTTAATAAAGTACTCTGAACACTGAGCTATTCCATAGGTAAATCCATAGAAAGGGGCTTTTTTCAGAGATTTTCTGATAAAAGAAGAAACTTTCCATAAATGACTTGTAAAAGAGAAACAGCAGACACTGCCTGGGGGATAGCCAGACTTCTGGAATAAAATTTTCAAGGAATCCAGCTCACCCCCAAAAACATAACAAATCAGCCCATAACACACACATTCACAAACAACCCTTGCCAGACCCTAAGAGCCCCTGGCTTCATGACACAGAACAGCCCTTAGGACAGAAAGCAATGAAATCCTTGATCCTCAGTTATGTCAAATTGGATTCCCTTCCTTTGCTTTTATAGCAGGGCAGGTCACTAGAGCAGTTAGTTAAAATGAAATAAGTTAGTAACTACCCCCTATGACCCATTCCATTAAGAAAACAAGCAGGATCCAGCCTGGCTTAAGAGTTGCCTGCAGGCTTCCACCAGCTCATCCCATCTGAGCAGAGACCTCTCATCCCAATTCAGAGCAGGGACATACTCCTGAGTATCCCCACAGGGATTCAGACTGTGCTGCTATTTCTCAATCTATCCCTCTGGAAAGGTTTCCTTTTGTGTAGCTAATTGAACACACATCAAATCAGAGTCTGGAGAACTCTCTGTCCTCATTGTTTAGGATGCTCTCTGAGGAAGAGGAAATCTTTCTAGTCTGAGCTGTGAATCAGACCTGTGACAATTCGGGCAAGAATCCTGCCCAGATGTGGGCTCTTAGCAGCTCACCAGACATTGAATTTTAACACTATTTTGGCTGAGGACAGATTGCGCAATACATCATTTTTAATTTCTTCTTTTACATTAGAAACAATTTAGATTTTGGGCTGTTTTATTTAAATAAAATGGAGCCAGAAAAATCTTGCAGCCATAGTGATTCAAATGCATTCGATTGGAGACAAGTCAGTGGGATGTATTGGACTAAACAAGGGAAACATATTAAGTTCTTTTCAAGGTTTCAAAGTCATATGAGGGGAATAAAACTGGTTATGTTATAAAGGGTGTGGAGGAACTGTCAGTTCCTAAGTTAAGTAGTATCAGTGCAATACACTGAAATGGAGTGAACATATATCCTATATTGTAGGCAGACACAATATTCTGCAACACATATGCAGAGAATGCAGTTTATAAAGTGTTTGCATAGTAAAAGGCAAATCCTGCAAATGTTTTTTTCACTCTGCACTTAATAATGTATATAAAAATATAGAGACCATATAAATTTCAAAGCCATATGAACAGCTATTGTTATTCTTCCCAGTCCTTTGGGTATCGGATATTCCAAGACAGGTATTTACAGTTAATCTGAAAGACTGAAGTGTACTAAGAAAGAATTACTAAAGAAAAAACAAACCCACCTATATGTACGATTCAAACTAGCAATATATCTTTCATAAAATGTTTCTTCCCTGGTCAGTGAAGCTACAGTTCTTATGTTTTCAACTGATTCTGTTGAAATCTAAACAAAGAGATCAAACAAATAACAGGTAATCCTTTACAACTGCAATCTACAACGTATCTCCTGAACATTTGATTTCTTTTCTAGCATTTATTATTTTAGATCAGAAAGCACTTTCTTAAGAGTAGGGATCAAGGTGAAGGAAAGTCCTGAGCAATGAAATTATTCATCAGCAGTGTCTTCCCTAACCCATGGGTTGTGGCCCTCATGAATTAAACCCAATTTAATAAAATGGGAACAAACACTACTCCTCTGGACACAGCTTGCTCTTTTGCATGGACTGATTCCATCTCCTGGAAGACCACTACCAGGTGAATGAAGGCAGTACCCTGAAACTCTTGAGCACACTATTGGCTTGCCTTTATGACAGAATAAAAAGCTATCAATGTTGCAACACTTCTGGCTGCAGCAGGCCGTGCAGAGCCACATTGCTCGCCCTAGGCACAACGTGCACCAGGGGCAGGGGCTGCTTCTGCCACTGCCCAGAAATACACTATGGAGGCTATCAAATGAATTTTTATAGTCCAATTTGCAGATGGTTTGTGTTATCTGTGTTTTGCTTTTCTTGAAGATACATAAACATTCCCCTCAACACCCTTCATTTATCTTGGATAATCGAATCAGCTATAACTACAATGTTGTCCTTGAAAGTCATCTCACACCAGAACTCTGCAGTTAAAATTGAAGAACTTACTCTTCCAGCCTCTTCCAAAGCTTTTTGATCTTCTGCAGCATGACCAGACATAGAGCTAGCACTCACAGCATTTGCACCAACAATAAAAGGAATGCAGGCCAGGATAAGCAAAGTCAGCTGCCAGCCATATACAAATGCGATAATGATGGCGGTCACAAGGGTAAAGACAGTCATAGTCATCAGTGCAAGTCGGCTTCCAGTTGCCTAACAAAACCCCAGAAACCCCCCAAGTATATGTCATTAGATTTTTTGTTGCTTAAACTAGCACTTCAAATTGCTGTAGTCAAGGCCAAAGATTTGGCTGGAAAATGAAACCATGTATGATCACGTGTTTGGACACCATGCACCAACTTCTATAACCATTCCTAGACATTCCTCATACCTGCCAGCATTCAGGCCTTCAAGAGGTGTTAATGTAGAGAGTTGGATGTGACAGTTGTTTAATGAAATGTATCTGGGACTTCACACACTACCCTCTACCAAGGTAGAGAAAATTGTGACCACTGTAGGGCAAGTTGGCAGTTAGATGTCCAGCATTAGGCAAGAGGGGCGTGGTTCTAGCAGCAGCCATCCACTGAAACCCACCACACTAACATGGTGAAAAATATTCATCCTCAGCTTTTCACACTGCTGCACTTGGGGTTGGGTTCTTAGAGAAATCTGAATTTGGCCACCCTGCAGAAATGTTTTATCTCAGTGGGATAATGAGTAGGAAAGATTAACTCTGACTGAAGAATTCTAACCTCCTCCCAGCCTGTATAACCTTTTCATCAAAAGCTTTTTAAAATGAGAGTTGATTAGTATCCAGCATCCGGGTGGGCTCTGATCTGCAGAGAAAACTTCTGCAAACAGCCCTATGGAAATAGTTCATCTTCCAGAACTTGGCGTGATGGTAACAACAAAAACCCTTGGGTGGGAAGCAAATATTCTTCTTTCTTTTGCCAAAGACTTTCCTGCCCTGAAAGGACTTTTCTTGTTCAACAAATTTAAAATATTAATAATTAACCCAATGCCAAGGTGAATTGTTGCCATATGTTCTAGGGGTTGCACATAAAGACAGATTTGGAAACTTCAACCAGCGCAGCATGAGGCATGGTACTGACTTACTGACAACTCTGGCTCTCCAGAGAACACAATAGCTCTGGAGACCCATTCATGCCCTTAGCTGTTTTTTGAAGTTAGGGAACTGCGTGCACCCCTCCTTTTTACTGCCTTGACAGTTCATTGCCACTCAAGCAAACAAACTTTAAAAGATGAAAATGACGGAATTTTGTCAAAGACTATTTTATCCCTGCAAGCCCATAATGAAGGAGGGCTGGAGAGAAAAAAAAAAAAAAAAACTAGGGAGACTGAAAAATGTAGGTACTAAAGGATTAGTGATGTACAAATATGAAGGGAAATAAAAGACACTAGTAAACTTTCCTGCAGTGATATTTTTTCCCCGCAAAGAGACAGGAAGAAACAGAAATGTTTGGCAGATTGTCAGGTTCTGCTGATGAGGTGAGCAGTTGGAGGAACTGTGCAGAATTTGCCATATTCTCTTGCCAGTGTCCAGCGGCCACCTCTCCCATACCAGCTTCTTGAGTAGATCCCTCCCTGGCCATTGCCCTCCGTGGGGTTTTTAAATTATGCTTGCCTATTTCTTACTGTTTGTGAAGTACATTTTGTGGCAATGAGAAGAAGAATTTTCTTCACTGGGGTCAGTAAGGTTTTACACCATAACAGGGTGTAAAAACCTGGGGTCCCAATGACTATGGTCCAAGCATATATGGAGATTTCACCTTGCATGGGGAAATGATCTACAATTATTATATATTTAGCTTAAAGACTTGCAGGGAGGGACATGAAAGGTACATGAACATCTGCTGGATTTTTGATAGTTGTAAATTATCATCTGAGAAACCATTTCTGATATGTCTGTAGCATGCTATGTAAATGCATCTGCCAGTATGTGGGGTAGATTTACTACTTTGTTTTCTGAAATAATCTTGGCGTTCCTTTCCAGTTGCAATTAATATTTGTAAGGAAAAAGATATTTAAAAACCACATAAAAGGATCAACATACGCCTTTAACTTGGGAAGCATCTGTAGCAAGACGAGTTAGCAGAACACCAACAGCATTTTTCTGGTCATCATACCATCCAATCTCCTGCAAGAAAAGACATTGATTTTTGTTTCAAAACATTACATGAAAGTACAAACCAGTATGGCTAACTGAGTATTCTTTCTTTCTCTGTAGTCAGCATTTCCAAGTAAACTAAAAGAAAAAGCCTAAAAACATTGTTCTTTTGTGGACATCTAATTGCTCATAATCAAGGTGCTATTGGCTGCGATGTTTTCCTGAACATGCCTATTTAGAAACTTTTATTATAACCCTCATTTACTTAAACATTCCTCAGGGCTAAAGAGATTAACTATTCTCTTACAAATTATTTATTCCATCAGCTATAGAATCATAGAATATCCTGAGTTGGAAGGGACCCAAAAGAATTTGTACATACAGAACGGAAAGGAACCCTTTTTATTTGTAAAGGCTGCGGTAGGGTTCTTTTTTCTTCCAGTCACCAATTTACTGTCTTCCAGTCCCTTTCAGGTGTTTCTATGGACACACAGGTTCTTGTCTACATCCACTGCTTTCTTGATATGCTAACTGCCTAATTCATACCTGCTGAAGTAATGCTCTGAAGGACAAGGAGCGCAGTCTCATTGTTAGCGTTTCCCCAGACTTCCCAAACATGAATCCCTGGGGGAGGAGAAAGAGTCACATTTTCTCATCTGATGCTGTAACTCTGTTTATAAATCTTCACAACAAAAGCAATCACACCAAGAAGCACAAAAAAAAGCAATCATACCTACAGCCCCCCCTACAGTGAATATATATGTCCTGGGAAAAGCATCATTCACATTCCTTATCAATTTTCATTACCAGAAACTCTGTTTTCTCACATTGCAAAGAAGGCATCTATATATTACATACTTGTATCATGAGCACCCAAGCAAAGGGAGATTAAACTTTTCTGGTCAACCTTGCACACACAGACAACAGCACTACAAGATAAATCAACCTGTCTAGTGATTGGCCTCCCCACCCTGACTGTGACCAGAGCAGTCATACCTATGGATTTTATGACATGGACATCAATGGGCACTAAGTGTTTCCTGCGAGCTTTAAAGCAGTCTTAAGAGGACAGGAAATGATGGAATTTACTTGATGGTATGAAAAACACCATCTGCAATGGAAAAAGTGAGTCTGCTTCATACTTATTTTGGCAAGAGCCTATAGACTCTTATAGTCAGTGAGAAATGTCAGTATTAACTTTAAGGCCAGACCCTCAACTTTGATTTAAATCATGCTGAATTAACATTGCCTTCAGTGGATTATTTAAACCAAGAGCAAACGTAGACATACGTCTTTAGGTAAACAATAACGTTAAACCTACATATCTCAGGAAGACCCTGGCACTTCTGCATATTTTTGTAAGCACTAATTGGTGTTTTACTTCTCAGATTGTGTTGATATGAGTTATACCTGCAGCCTGCTGGAGAGTTCAGGGCTTTTAAAATTTCCGTGTAGTGACACTTACTTGGATTATGTATGCCACTAAGATAATCACTCCAAGTAAAAGAAATATTAAAGAAAGCAGCACGGTGTTTTTACTCCTTTTTTCTGGATCTCTTTCTTGAAAAGCCTATGAAATGAAAAAAACCACAAAAATGAGTACATAGACAAGCATCCGTTACATAAGCCAGCCTTCATCTCAAGGAGCTTGTCTACTTTAGTTTCTTTTAGCAAGCATCCTGGATCCTAAAATCAGTCTGCAGTCAACTTTCTGTTGAGGACCCAGCAGACATTCCGGCTTTCCATTTAACCTACATTGCGCTAATTTGTTCTCCCATATCCATCAATATTCCTCTTTTCCTCTGCTAGTCAGATGCAGTTCCACCATGCTCTGCTTCCAGAGTCTCCCTTCAACATATTTCGATGGATGCATACAAGTTAATCCCACTCAGAGACTTACATGGGAAGAAGTGACTGAACAGTTGAGCATGAGGAAAGCTCAGGATTTCAACTTCCAGTTGCAAAAAAACCAACAACCCAACCAAAATGAAAAACCAAAGACCACTAAAAAACACGCCCCAAAAAAACCCAAACAAAACCCACAAGCAAAACAAAAAAACCCCAAAAAACCACAACACCCCTACCCCCCCAAAAAAAAGAAGAAAAAACCCAAAAAACTTACCCCAATGATTTTTCCAAATATAACAGCGAATGCAGGATGCACTGCACCTATGACAGCGGCAGCAATCACTCCCAGCAGTACATAGAACCACTCAGGTTTGTTCAGAGCCAGGATTTTTAAGTAAGGCACAGCAGGGAGATTTTCTTCCTATAGGAAAAAGTTGCAAGTTTTCCTTGGAATGTTGCAGAACATAAAAATCCCCAGACAGTGGGAGTTCATTAGGCTTTGAGCAGTGAACTGTCTTGGTAAAGTGCTGAAAGCCCTCTCTGTGCACTCAGATGAAGCAAACATGCTGGAGATTTGCTGCTTTGTTGTGTCATACCCTAGAACATCAACTGCACTGTGAAAATTTGGAGGCAAAAAAACTTAATAAAAGGCTAAGTCATGAGAGGAGAAGGGCCAGGACAGTTCACTGGAAGTCAGAAAGGACTGGTCACCATGAATGGCAACTAACATTTCAATCATTACAAAGAACTAAAAGTCTCACTGTTCAGAGCACAGAAGAGATCACCCCAGTTCAGCTAAATACCAGTGGGCTGGCTGTACAACAATTGGGTAGAGAGGTCATTTTTCTCTTTGGCAAACTATATCCAATGAATCATTACCCAAACCAGGAAAGAGGCATGTGTTAAGAGTCAGTCAGCCTGTTTCTGCTTTGAAAGCACAAAAAATGTTCTGTCCTGCTTTACCACTTTATTTAAGTGCCTATGCCTCCAAAAGGATATTTCTGGGAAAACAAACAATGAAAACATTAGAAATAAGACAAAATATTAGTCAGGATTACAAGCAAGTTGCTCTTGCTTCCTGGTTATTTTATCCTTTGTTTCAGATGCTAATGAGGGTGGCTAAGCCTCAGCTATAGAAGTGGGCTGATTTCTCTGAAATAATTACAACTGCTCGATGTTTGACTTCTTCATTTTTTCTGAATGGGATGAATACTGTATTCTTGAGCATGAACACCCACTACTTCCTCTAAGGTCTTAAGCAGTATTAATATACAGCCAAAAAGTATCTTTTGAAGTTACATGACTTTTTATATGATAATGGGGATGGATCCAGTTCCTTTGTGTTATTTGAAATATTCATTAGCTGGGAGATATATTTTAGTGAGGAGGAGTATCTGTAGATAAAAAAATATACTAAGGTTTTCATAAATATTTTAAATAGTCAGATTATTTATTACAGATGAGATCCTAACTTCCACAGATTTAGAAGGATTCATGTTTTTACTCTGGAATTTATATTTTATTTCTTTACTTCAAGGGTCCTGAAATCCGGTAAAAAACCCAAAACCTAAACAAAAAACCTAAGCAACCTCAATATACCAAACAACTCTTCCAAATAGCTTCATGAAAAAAGAAATGCTGCAGTTAAAGCACTACAAAATAGTAAACAAAATCAAGCTTCTGTTGAGCTGCTTAGCTAAAGTCTGATCCAGAGTGCACTAGAACTCTGCTCTTTCTGATGCTATAAGCAAGTGTTACTCAACTTTGACAACACAAACTCCTTTTTCTAAAACCTGAACTTCCTATGTGACTTTTATTGATGTATGACATACCTCAACTAAGTTGTTTTACCTGTAAAAACCTTGCAGAACTGAAGCACATACTAAAACAGAGAGAGTAATGATGCTTTTACTGGGAATATGCTTCAAAATGTTAGGGTTTTCATTATTTTTTCTTTTGCTTGACATAAATATAGTATGACACTCCAAAGTGCCTTCAATCTGGGTTTTCAGGGATTACATTATCTAGCAGTATTTGCAACAGTATGTACCATGGAGTAAAGAATCTTGCAAATGAAATCTCACCACTAGTTTTAGTTAGATAGAATTAAAACATCAACACCACTGAAATAATAATTGTACGAAGCATGACAAATCAATAGCAAAAGTTTTTTCCAGTTCCACACTGACTCAGTAGTGTTAAAATGAAGATCTTTGTTAAGACAAATGATTGTCCCCAGACACTCAGTCTGGTGAGTACTGACTGCAATAGCACCAGAGTAAAAGTTGCATTGCAGCCAGCTATCTAAAAGTAATCCGAGTTATGTGCTTTTTGTTTATGCTTACATCTTATCGGTAAAACTCTAAACTGAAGTTCTAATACCAACCTCCACCTCCTTTTTTGTCTTCTTTTTTCCAAAGGGATTTTTAGATGAACTCCTCTTGCTCTTATATCTGCTGGATCTTCTTCGAATGCTGCTTCTTCCTGGGATCACAGATTCTTCAAAATTGTTTTGAAGCGCCAGCTCTTCCACAGGATTTATGTTTTCCTCATATTCCTCAGATTCAGTGCCTTCACTATCTTCTGATATGCCATAATCTTGAACATCACTGCTACAACCCTAGTGAGAATTCAGGATATACAGTTACAAGGCATTTTGAGCAGAAAGAAGAAAAAGTAGTTTGTTTTCTCGTGCATACTGCTGTTTCAGTTGTGTAACTACTGTTGCCTATAGGCCATATATATTTCAGTCTGCAATGGCAGAGCAGTAGACTATTTGATTCTGATTTTTTCCCCCTCTTTTTCTTTAAAGAAGCCTATGGAACCCACCTGGAATCCAACACCTCTGTGGTTATGCCATAATTATGCAGTCTGTGCCTTAAACTCACTTATGTTTTTGACATATTGGATTGCATAAATATGAAACACTTAAAGGTAAAACCCCCAAGAATTCCAAGCCTCTGTCTGTGCCCAGACCAGAATAACTGAGCAGCTGCCAGCTGGACAATATGCAGGAACCAGAGAGAGAAAATAGCTCCACCCACCATCATTTGACAACTTTGTGAAATGGAGAAAGAAAGTAAATAAATTTGCCCTTACCTGCTGCATTACAAGAGAATAGTAGACTCCTTTCTGCAACATCAGCTCACTGTGCGTCCCTTGTTCAACCACGATGCCTTTCTCAAATCCAGCAATAGTGTCAGCAGTCCTGATGGTAGACAATCTGTGAGCAATCACAATGGTGGTACGTCCAGCCCGAGCCTTACAGAAACACACAAAACCCAGTGACAATTATTATGTGCAAGAAAATAGCACAGAAATAAAAAAAAGTTATTTCAGTCTTTTGTAATATGAAGTCAATCAAAACTCCAAAAATAATTCTCTTTTAAAAGCAAAGATGACTTTTTTTTCCTGGTTTTGTGTCCTTGTTTAGCAGTCCAAGGACAGTTTCGTTTGACTAGTTTAGGTAGAGAAAGCCACATTAATCTTTTTAGACAGGCAACAGGTATTAAAGACCATAATTAAAGTTTATTTATTGTTTGACTTTTATAAAACTTGAACTGTTTGAGCTCAAGTTGCTAACAAAGTGTTCCCATGTGCATGCAAGCATGACGGGAAAATGCTGTGAGAATAGTTAGATCTTTCTGAAAACAAAGCTAGGGTAGCAAATATATAAAGAGCAGGTATTTTCTTTATATACTGTACTTTTTGGAAGTACAACATCAGCATAATTTCTGACAAGACTTAACAGGAAAGCACAGAGGAGCAAGCTGGCATCAAAAATGGGTTTGGGCCACTCCCTTTTGAAACAAGCCAATTTGACAATAATCCTGCTGGGATTTGGCAGGAAGAGCTGCTGAAGTCTCCATCAGCAGGTTATGTGTTCCACCCTTCTCCAGCTCCCTCACGCAGACCAGTAGCACACACAGCCCTCACGCAGCAAATGACCACAGGCCAGCTTGTGACTTCTGGAGAGGTTGGCTTCCCTCCTCCCTGATGCCTGGAGCAGATGGTGACTTGAAGGCAGGACAAGAGATCCAAGGGGACCTCATGCAACAAGTGTGTTCTGTGGTCCTGGAACCTGCTGGAAGTTTCTTGCTACAGAGCTGTGCATCTTATGGGCACAGGAGCAGGGGCATGAAGAAGACGAGGTCATATGCAGTAGAGGACTACCTCCACAGAGATCTGAATTCTTCCCCTACACCTGCCATCCAGTTCTCATGGACCTGATGCAAGTCACTCTCAGCCTGTCACAGCAGGTCTGCCACAGTGTGGTTTTTATGCCTCTGTCCTAATGCACAAAGCCTTCACCAACCTAGCTGGGAGCTGTGATCAGAACTAGCAAAATGCTTTAAACAACGCACAGTTATCTGAAAAACAGCTGGCTACAAGCAGCTGCACATGAATGCCCAGAAACAGTGAGCATTCATGAGGTTAATATCTCTGATTCTCAGCTGTAAAAATAATGAACAATATCAGCACCACTTTTTCCACTCAGGGACGTTGAAAAGCAATTTGGAAATCCCATTAGGGGACTACACTGATGGACATCAAAAAGCTGTGAAAAGATGACTAATTTATGATTCAGGGCTCATCTTGGTGTGTTCTGAGAACATGAGGAAGGATGAGAATGAGTCCACTTAATTGAGTGACCTCCCTCTGTAATGCACTAAATGAAGTGATAACCTTCTGGAAAAGCTAAGTACTTGATTATAAAATTAAAAAAAAAAAACAAAAAACCAAACACACAGAAGAAAGCTAAATTCCATCTGAAGCAGCAATCTTTTAGGGTTTAATTCTGCATCAATTATATGACTGATATACAAATTAGATTATATGAATATTTTTGCATTGACATGTTACCTCAATACTAATATCACTAGAATGACATGAATATACAACAACTGCACTTTACCTCAGATTTAAACTGACTAACAAGTGCAGATGACAAAGTCTGTATTTCCCTTGAACCATACTAGTAATTCATAACTCTCTGCATAACTACCGAAATGAAAGGCAGAATTTTTCACTTCATTCTAAAAAATACATTAAAATAAATATTAGGCAAAAGAAAAAACATTCAAGCCCAACCATGAAGTTCTTTTTCAATCAAAGTCTATGGGTTCCACTATATGTTGATGGAAACTGCTGATGAAGGTGGGCTGTGAGGAAGGTATTGTGTAATGATCAGAGGCATGGGTACAAAGCTCTGACAGCTCTGCTCTGCAGCAGCACCCACCCTAGAGTTGTGGGGCTGCTAAAAGCAGGAAAAGAATAAAAATGGCTAAATCCCAAGAGCTTTCTGAAAATTATGAACCAACTATTCAATAAAGAACAAATACTAGAAATAACAGTAACATAAATACACTTTTCTATTAATCTACCCGTAAAGGGCCATTCTGTCCTCATACCTTGCCTTGATAAGATGCCATCAATATTTGACCAGCAAATGAACAATTATGGTTTGGTAAAGGGAGTTCAGGAGACCTAAGTTTCAGTCAGACACATGACTAAGTGTCTTCATAACACGTAATAATGCAAAACCAAAGCCTGTAAACAAATAAACATGATTTTCAACTAAATTCTTGATAGCTCAAACTCCCTGTTAAAACACTGAAATGGAGCATCCATCCAAATTTTATGTTCCAATGTCCTTGATTCTGATGGAAACCTGCACTGAAAAATTGTACATTAATTTTTCTTAAGCGCTGTTTCACCTTTTCATGGCAGCTGCTAGCTTCATTAGCGTGAGTCCTACCTTATCGAGAGCTGCTTGCACTATGGATTCACTCTGAGTATCTAATGCAGATGTAGCTTCATCCAGAAGAAGAATCTTGGGATTTCTTGCTAGGGCACGGGCAATAGCTATTCGCTGCTTCTGTCCTCCACTCAGCTGAGCCCCTCTTTCACCCACCATGGTGTTAAATTTCTGAGAAAGGAGAGAACAGAACAGAAGCTGAGACATCTCAAATCCTCACTTCTCAGTGCAACCCTAACTACTCACCTTTTAGAAGACGTAGCTTCTTCCAGCTGACTTGAGCACATGCAGAGCAAACATGGAAGGACATCCATCCAACTGGCCCTTAGCCAAGCCCTCCCACCCCCACCACTTTATACCTGCCTAACTTTGAATATATGGTTCTTTAAAAACTTGATCTTTACTGCTCACTTGGTGCTCCAAACCCCAGGATTTCTCAAGACAAGCCTGTGAAAGGCATTTCTATATTTTCTGAGTCTTGCCTACCTTTCCAAAAGGGTTGGAATGATAGGGACACACCAGGAATGTGCCTCCTCTAAATCTGAGACACCCACCTTGGAGCCATGGTTTGGTTCCTACTGACTGTATCACTTACTGCAAAGTGGAAAGTCTCAAAGTCCACTGTAGTTTTTTATTATGTATCTGTTTAAGAGTAAATATGATCAAATAACTCTTCCTGAGAAGAAGGAACATTGAAACAGACTGACATGCTAGAAACAGCACATGCTTGAGAGATGGGGCCCAAGCTCTCTAAAGGAGTAAAAGGGTTTGAAATCAAATCCCAGGTGGGCACTTTTCCTACATTTTTTAACTTCAGGAAAAAATGGAAGGATTAATTTGTGAGGATGTGTTTAGAATGGTTGACCTTGCTTCCCACCCTCATCCTGAAAGCAGTAAGGCACCTACTGCTAAGAGAGGGCTCAAAGCTGGGAATCTCAGGCAGAGGGAGGGCTCAAGCTTTTAGCTGCTAAAAAGGGTCTTGGCTCAGGGCATGCTTATTTACTTCCACCCACTCTTCCCACTGCCTGTGAATGTACAGACAGCTCCTGACAAAGGGCTTTGGATTTCTCGTTCTTCTTTTTAAAAGCCCAACTCTTCCCTGCCCCATGAGATGGGTAGGGATGGCAATACAGCTGTGAAGCTTCCTTTCTCCTGAGTTAAGGCATTGACATTTTTTCCCAGACTCCAGCACAAGTCCTTTGAGAGCAACCAAAGGCACAATATCTAGTTGAAAAACTCTAAACTGAAATCTGCTGGAGGCAATAAGTATATTTTGAGAAGTTGTAGTATAACTTGGATTCCCATGCTCTGCCTCTCAGAAACAGGACACCAGCCTAAATGGACCTTTCATTATTACACTCAAAATAAGTTCATGAACTTACATCAGGGAGCCTAGATATAAAGTCAAAAGCATTGGCTTCCTTGGCTGCTCGCTCAATTTCAGCATCAGAGATGTCTTCTCTGCCATAGCGAATGTTCTCAGCTATTGTGGTTGCAAACAAAACAGGCTCTTGGCTCACAATGCCAATATTTTCTCGTAGCCACTTTGTGTTAAGGGTCCGAATATCCCGACCATCTAAGGTAATCTGAGACGAAAATAGTGTGTCAAAGAAGTCAAGGAAATGTACTCTGTTCATAATAAAGCAATTAATTACTATTATTTGACTGGAATATCAGCTAGAAGGCCAAGAAAAAAAATTAGCATCTTTAATAGAAAGCTATGTTGGGGGAGAAGCTACAACTGCAGTTTTTCCATCCACTGCATAAGCTGGAAAATTATGAGGAGCAGTATAAACAGAGAAGACATCATGGGCTTTTATTTTTTTCCTGTTTTCCCTCAATAACCATCCTGTCTGAGCTGGCTTAAGAATTCTCCAGCTACCTTGGACACTTTTTACATGATTCTCATGTCCCAATGCCAGTTTGCTGTCTTCACAGTTGTGGCTATACAATTGTCTCTGTGGCTGTGCTTTACACCAGATCAAAGAGAGTTCAAGTCGACTAAAGGGAAAGAGAAAGTTATTTTTAACCTAGATAATTTGCAGTGTGGTCATATGAACATTGGCATTGACACAGCAAAATGAGGCATGGGGGCAGGAATGAACAGCCACAGAAACACTAAGTTTAAGAAACTGTTGATAACAGCTGCCTTGATACCTTATATGCTGATAGTTCAATTTTTAATATTTGAAATGTTTACCTACTTTCAACTAGCAGTAGCAACTATTAAGTAGCATTCTTCAAATATCAAGAATAAAAAGCACACTTTCTTAAACACACATTATTTTCTCTCTTTTTTTTCCTTTGGAAATTTCTTGTGGGAAGTATTTACCATTTACTAACTGGATTTAGTGTTTAGTGGTAAAACACATACAGTGTGTAATGATGGAAACTTTTGCTATGGATTAACAGACAGTGAAAACAAGCCAAGAAAAGAACCATTTAAAATAGGGAAACTCTCTCCAGGTTTTAGCTTACATTCAATGAAAAGGAAATAAAATACAGCAGAACATTTTTGGATTATGCTTTGTTTAAAAAGTTTAGAGAATTTTAAAAGTGAACTGCTGATAATTATTTTAAATTCAGATCTTGCAAGTCTATTCAAAGGCTTGTGGCATTTGTTATTTGTGACATAGTACTGTAAGAAGGAGCAGAATAATGAAGTCAAGCCAACAAGACAGGATAGTTCATTTGAAATTTAAATTGTGGAAATATGAACTATGCAGATATATGCTTAAATTCAGTCAAAATAAAAAACAAGGCTTAGTCAATATGGGAAACATGCATGTTCTAATAGCTCTGAGTGTTCACAGTTCTTTTGCAGACACTCACTTCTCCCTGCTCAGGATCATAGAATCTCTGCAGCAACTGAACAGTAGTGCTTTTTCCACACCCACTGGCACCAACTAAAGCAATGGTCTTCCCAGTTTGAACTTTCAAGTTTAGACCTTTGAGGATCTGTGAATAAATTAAAAAAAAAAAGACACCTTAATTTAACAAGTTTGATTAGAGAACAGCCTGTCAAGGTAACTGTAGCTATTGCTACCCAGGCAGTAGTGAGGGCCACAGTCCGAAGGTATGGCAATATCAATAAGTTAATAGTACCTGGGAATACCCTGGAGCACTGACAGGGAAAAGGCTGCACCTATGCTTGTGAAATGTAATAGCCTTTGAAACAGGATGGCTGCATGCAACCTGCCTTTTGGGAATGGTCCCTCGATCCTTCTGCCTACCAAACCAAGCCTGGGAATTTTTTGAGAAGATTGATAACTGGAACAGGCCAAGTTCATGCCAAGAAACATTTTAAGAGTTCCCTTGCATAGACCATTGCATTCCAGTGCCTGGGAAAATTCCCCAGCACATTCAAACTAATATAGATACAGCCACAGTACTCTAAACTTGATAGCTCATTTTCCCCAATTTGTGTGTTCTGGTAGCAGGCTTGGGGTCTTACATTCTCCTTCTGTCCTCCATTTTCCATGGCATAACACTTAATTATGAATCTCACAGAAAATTATTTTTCAGGTGCTAAAGAATATCACTGGGAAACAAGCCTGTTTTCTTCTATTTTTAAAATATAAATGGCTGTTTTTACAAGGTAACTGCTGGAAAGCCCTTAATAAACCCCATTCCTTATTGTTAACAGCCTCAGCAGCCTGGGGAGTAGTTATAGATTAATGATATCTTTGTTGGTATTTTCACATTTAGAGAACATTTTACCTCAAAAGATGTCCATGCCATTACAAGTAATGCTGTGTAGTTGCCAAAATATTTGGCTGCTATGGGAACTCTCCTTGTTTATACCAGGCTGATTTATAAGTTTGCCTACACATGTTTTTGCAATGAGAGATTAAAATAGCTGCAATATTCCTCTCCTCTCCCTGTATTACATCCACCCAGTTTTATATCTCCAGGAAGCTGATATCCTGGTGCCTGCATTATCGAGAATGAACTATATTCTAGATATCATAATATCTCCAGATGCAAATACTCACTACCACATAGTAGGCTCTTTATAACTCTCTTTCATCAGGCAAGGTATTAAAACTAAAGATTAAGACTAACAATAACTATAGTCCTTAGATCTCTTTGATTTGGTTTAACCTGGACAGGGAAGATTATGATGTGTTGCATCAATTGCTTGAGAGATTTTGGGTAACTTCTACACAGCTTTGCTGAATTATTTTGGGTCTATCAAATAACATTGATGCTCTCAGTAGGGAGAGCTGCTGACTCAGATTTGGGAAGGATGAGAAATATGTCTTATTCCCCTGCCATTTGGTGTGCTGGCCCACAATATAACTCATCAACCTTAAAAGGATTTTTAGGAAGAAGGATGAAGACTCTGCTCTGTCCCTTCAGATTTCTGAGCCAAGAGGGATAGAAGATGCATTGTACAAAATTCAGTTAAGGAGAAAGCCCAGCTCTGAGTCTGTCCTCCAGCTGTCCCAGTGTCCTGGAAACAGATTCGATGCACAATGGCACAGACCTCAGATGTCTGAGTTGGGAAAAACCACCTGAAGAAACAGCCATAGAGGAATAAACCTTCCCATTCTCACCACTAGATCAGTATGTCAAGCTGTTAATTGTTGACATTTGAAATATCTGTTTCTACCTTTTTCTTCATCAAGTAAGAAACAACATCAGCAAATTACTTTTCCTTTCACCTTTGTCAAGGGGTTGAAAAGATTATAAAAGAATATGGCAAAGAGGTCAAATCAGCTGTATCACCACAAAAGTAATCACCATGACATGATGTACACAGTACACTAATGGAAACAAAACTAGCAAAGAACAGGGACAACGGTTTATTGAACAGCAATTTTATAACATATGCCCAAAACAATGTTTGACTTCTAAATGTACACATAGGATGATAAGTTTCAGTACATTTGATAGCATATTGTTGTAAAGTCTACCTCTGATAATTTTTCACACAGGATATCATAACTCCAAAGAGGCAAGAAACTGGAAAAAAGTAACTTTCTGGTTAAATTGCTTAAAGTCTGGAAGCCTTAATGAAAGATTTTGAAAAATCTTATTTGATTTATCAAAGCTCTCGTTCACAGAAATTCAGACTAGGAGCAAGACATATAGATTTTTCCTGCAGAAGAGAATGAGCTAGACTGTGACAGTAGATCTAGAGCTTTGTCTTTGTGCACTATTGAAGGGAAAATTATGCCCCATCCCCCAAAACAGGAATGCATTTTGCAATCATGAATAACAAGATTAGACAAACAATATGGACATAGGCTGAGGAATTTCAGTATAATAATCCAAACAGAACACTTACTTTAACATCAGGTCTGGAAGGGTAACTGAAATGGATGTTTCTGAATTCAATTTGTCCTATGAGTTTGTCTGGCTTGTAACCTTCCTTAGAACTGCTATCTATGAGCCGTTTCTGGAAAGAGGTTTGTGAAATAAATTAGTGGTTATTTCACTTTTGGAACCATTATTTCTGCTACATATATTGTTCTTTACTTTCTCAGCTCCTGGTTTACACTGCAGTACATCATTGCAGAACTATTGCATTTTACTTGCAGGATGGTGAGTACAGGGAAACATCAAACTGAATTCCACTTTGACAAATACAGTACATTTTCAAATGCAACAAAGTCCATATCAGAAAATCTGTAATTGCAGAACTTAACTGCACTCTCTTGAAGCCAAAACATGGCCCTCAGTAATCTGCATCGGAGGATTTTATACTCACATCAAGAAGAATGATGTAGCCATTTCTCCATGAACTTTTTAGTCCTACTTTAAAATATTTTATTACACACAGATATACAATTGCTGCATAGCACAGCAAGACCAAGAAAATAATGTGTAAAACCTTTTTTATAGCAACATCAGCATTACAGATTATTATTATTATAACTTTCAATAGCAATATTAATCCCCTCTTCACCAACTCCCCCTCCCCAAAAAATTCCATCTCAGCTGAATTTGTGCATACATGCATTTTTAAAAATTAGTATAGTGCCATACTACTTTTCCACTGGAGTTGAAAGTCTAATATTAGAGAAAAACCTCAACCATGTATCTCAGACACACGTCAGGTTTTCCAGCTTTCACTGTAACAAATAAAGAGGCTGGGTTTTTTTAGATGAATGAAACTATGGGTTTCTGTGGTAAACATTTATAAAGTTGATGATTTGGGAGCTTTAGAGCACTTTTGCTACATTTCTCAAGGGAAAAATAAAAAGGAGAGGGAGTGGAGGTTAAGTTGGTTGAAAGGCTTCTATCGTATGTCATTAGATGTTTACCTTATTGATAGTCTTATATACTTCATAGGCAGCCCCACGTGCATTAGCCACACTCTCCAGGTTGGGAGCTGCCTGGCCCAGGGAGAAAGCTCCAACAAGCACAGAGAAGAACACCTGTGGGAGATGGAGAGGAGCATTGCAATTAATGAATACAGAGCCACCAGTGTCCACACGTGCTCTAGAAAGACTTCACCACCAGCTCCAGGTTATTCATCCCACCTTACAAATAGAGTCCAAGACAATCAAACTTGTTATATCAAAAACTAGGCAAGATGAGTACTTTTCAGTTGTTTTATACTAAGCGAGTCTCTAACAGCTAATTTAGCAAGCACATGGCAGAAAACAGATACATCACTTACATAACTTTCCCTGAAGATACAGAACATTTTTCAAAGCTGCATTGCTGTACTTACAATTAACACACGGCCGATGTCATAATGTGGATCCTCAGCAGTGAGCTTGGTCCCATACCAAAACGCAAGGGCATAGGATCCAAAGATGAAAAATTGTGAAAGACCTAGACATGTGTTAGTGGTAATGGATTTTTTCATTCCAACACGTTTAGCCGTCTCTAAGTTAGCATCATATCTGAAAGTGGATAAGGAAAGCATTAATTTGACAGATACCACATGCCATATTCTGGGTATTTCCCAGTGCCCTTTTCTTAATTAACAGGATTTGTGTAAGAAAAACAATTAAATCTGAAAGAGAATACATATATTTCTTTTTTTTTTACAGAGGACTATTAGGGATGTAATTAATTTGAAAAAATATGCTCTGACGTATGCTGACAATACTGGCATACTGTTATGGAAGACATTCAGAAAACAATTAAGCATCACGACTTAGTTATCATAATGGAAGACACAACAGCACTCTTGAACCCATTGCTTCCATTATTCCTGAAAGGAAATCTTGAAAAGGTTTTAGCAACATTGTCTACCAGAGGTAAAGTTCAGTCTTCCGCATTTATAAAAAGTAAAATAAAAATAAAAACCCCCAACAACCTCAGGCACTAGGGTAGGGGATAAATGAGAGGTCCCTCTGACTGCAGAGTTGTTCTTTTACTGTCCATTCTGGGATGTCATACATCTTTCCCTTAGGTCAGTTTACTGACTAACGTAGGAAACCAGTGGACACAGAAGATCAGTATAGAGACTGACAAGTTCAATGAGAATTATTTCTTCTAAGGATGGTTCAAATTAATTCATTCATTTATATTTTTCAGCAAATAGCTTTCATTTACTCAAGCTTATTATGCAAAGCATAGCCTAGGAATAGTGTAGCTTTCTACTTGCAAGCAACATGGTCAGCAGCCTGCACTCTTTTCCCAAAATATATTTTGTATAAAATACAACCCCATTGTAGGAAGACATGCAATTCATTCAGCTGGGAAGCAATCTAACTGCATTAACTTTGTTCATGTAGATTTCTAAGATTTCACCAGCGCTGTATTTGTTAGTCAAACATAGTGAAATATTTTGACTTGTGTTCTTAAAACCAAGCCCTGTCTCTGAGTCAGCAGCATCATAGGTCTTCCAGGGAAAGAGGGTACTGGATTTAAGCAGTGTGATAAATACACGTGATCACTCAAATACAGAGGAAAAGCCAAGCCCCAGCCAGAAACTAAAGGTGGCTGAAGATCCCTTGCAAGAGTAAACTTCTGCAGTCAGTGGAGGCACTGTGCAGTGAAAGGATGCTTTTCCTTACCCTGGGGTCAGCATTCAAGAGCTGTGTAGGAGTCACAAGCTGTCTGAAAAATGCGCTCCCTGGTAGGAGTTTGTCCCTAGTAGATGCTCCTAGGAGAGCCATTATGTTTGTTTGGGTTTTTTTTACATGAAATGGAGGTAGAGCTGTGGAAGACACTGACTGGTCAATCATAAAAAGGAAAGGCCTTACTGGCCTTACTGAGGTATCAATTATTTTTTCTTTAGACAAAGTAGTTTGAACCAGCTCCTCTAATTTAATTTTCAGACACTGGTAATTGCAGAAGATGGGGAGAAGGGGTAACAAATGATCTAGATCATCTTAGGGCTTTTTTTGCCTTTACTGTGCAAGCAGTCTAAATACTGTTATATCTTAAGAACAAATCACAGTAAGCAGAAGACGGGGCTATAAAATAGTCAGAGCTCAGTCCCTGGCAGCAAATGCAGGAACAGTCTGTAGGACCCTAAGCTAGGGCTGACACCACCTTAAAAATTTTGCACAAGACCAAGGCAAACATGAGTTGAAAAAGATAGAGTTTCATGGAGCATATGAATCAGGTCATCTGGTTTGCCTTTCCCAACTGTATGGAGTCAGTGATGCCTTGTATTTGTATACAAAAAGTTATTGTTTATGCTTGTTGAGTTATCTGACATGCATGTCAGTAAGTTTGTGGTCAGCCACAATCCTTTCACCTTTTATGTGTGACTAGGGCCAACACTGGGTAAATACACGATATTTGCAAATCATTAAAGTTACAAATCACTGTAAAAGCCAGTAACGTGATTTTACCCAAGGCCATTATCGAGTGCAGTTTAAAAATAAGCTCAGTTATCAAAGATCAGAGCACTAGCATGAATGCTGTAGAAGATAAGCAACTGATTGCATGCTTTGCTGCATCTGACTTATAGGTGAAGATAACCTTCCCACCACTTTCACATTCAGTTCAACTTTGATCTTAGTCAAAGGAGAAATTTTCATTTATGCTGCAGTGACAACACGAAGTAGCCTATATTCACGGATTAGGTCTATTTGCACACCTTTATTTTCAGGTGATTTGTCCACTTATAGAAAGGCAAAATGACACTAAGGAGAAAGACAAAATGACACTAGGGAAAATCTCATCCCTCTGCCCCTCCAAAGTAAAAAATATCCTCACAAACCAAATCCACAGCTAAATTCCCTTTCCATATGTGAAATACAATTATTAATTAAAAAAATTACTTCTCTAATGCCTTTTGCTGTCCATTGAAAGCCACAACAGTCCTGATTGCTGTCAAAATTTCTTCTGCCACAGCTCCTGCTTTGGCATAAGCAGACAGCTCTTTAGCAGTGAGGGACGCCAGGAGCTGAAAAGTTGAAAAAGAGCTGTTATTGCAGCCTACTGAAAGAATATACACACTGTCTTGGTGAATAAGAACAATCACACAAGGTGCACAAGGTCAGACTTTAGTAAAGTGGGGGTCAACTCCTCCCCATACCCTGAATTTCCCTTAAATAGAGTTCAATTTATCATCGTCTCCTCATTACAAAGGCTACACAAACATCAGGTGAGCTTCCTGACCAATTCACTTTCCTCCCAAGCTGAGGACAGCCTACAAACTACACTAGGAAGAGTGGAAGGAGGTGTGCCATAGCTGTTCTGGAGAGTGTCTGAGGTGTTCAGACAGTAGAACACCAGCAGATATTGAAATAAGAAAGTCAATCACATGACAGCTTATAATGTTCTTTTTCTTAGCTTATTTGTAATGCTTCAGATAGGAAAAAACCCATAGAATCATATATAAATAGCCACTCAGGAATATGAGCCATATATATTAATGCAGCTGAACAGTGCATAAGGGGAAAAAGTTTTCCTATCTGAAAGGGAAACCTCTCCAGCCATTTCACTGATTTATATCACTTCGGTTTTCAGCAGCTGTATGTATCTGCATAGATCTACTCTGTACACAGGATGAAACTTGGTAGATTATTTGCAAGACATGTGGTACATGCATGTGCAGGTGGAAAGAGGTTGAAAGGTATTTGTGCTAGGAAGGAAAAGCAAGGGATTCCCCAACGATTGCCATGAGGAAATTTCTGTGCCACAAAGATGCTCTGATGCAGATTACCCTCCTGCCACATGGCATGACGACAGGATATGCAGACAGAAGAAACATGACTTACAAGTGTGTGCTTGAGAACCCAGAGAAAGGCTACAGAAGGAGCAGAAATCAAAGTGAGCGTGGGGCCAACCCCCCAACTTAGAAACCACACTAGGTTTCTCCCATTCTCTCCCCCTTTCCTGTGCATAAGAGTTGTAAAGTTTTTCTGGTTTCTTTGTTTATGAATCCCCACACACTTACAGTTGACCAAACTGCTGCTGATGCAGCAAGAAGTGGGCTGACTGACATAACCACCAGTGTCAGCTTCCACCCATAGATGAATCCTATAATAAGCCCTGACACAAACGTGGAAAAAAACTGCAGAAATATACTGATCTTGTCTCCGATGCCTTCGCGGATGGTGTTGATGTCACTTTAAATAACAATAATAAAAAAAGATTTGTTAGCTTAGAATGCCTCTCCTTGTGACTCCCTCCCCCTTCTTTTCGTGCTGTGTGGCCTCATGTCAGAAGCTTTGCCATTTCCTAACTGGCACAGGGAAATTTCTGACCACAACTACTGAACTGTACCATTAGGCTCTTCTGTGGCCAAAACACAGCAGAAACCTCCTATTTTTAAGGACTCATTTTCTGTATTCTCAACATTCGCTGCTGTTTCTATGCCATATCACTAGGTCACAAATGACCTAGTTTCCTCATCTGGCATCCAAATGGAGCAATATAAGTAAACAATCAAGCAGCTTCTTCACCCAACATGACCATCTCTGAATGATTTCTTCTGCTCAGCTCTCTGATGCATTTTATGTTCTTAATTTTGGCTACTGACTCAGATGAAGAACTACCTCCATTCCATCATTCCATTATTTGGAATAACCTCCAATTTTCATACAAATTTTCTTTTCCCTATTTTCTCTTTCCAAAACATACAGATATTAGAGTTGATAGTGCTTTCATTTAAGCTTCTTGTACACTTTTCAGGATAGAACTGTGTCCAAAGCTACTATAAAATCCAGAAAAAATATTTAAAATAATATAGTGTTCATAGATATGATCCCATAGCACATGGGCTATTACAGTCCTCATCCCTAAATCTTTTTAAGTTTACAGAAAAACTCCAAAGACTTTAACTAGCAAGATAGAATATTGTCTGAGATCTGACTGGATGCAAGTACAAGCTCACTTCCATTTAATTAAGTGTCAGCATTCAGTGTTCATAAACTAGGGGGAGACAGCAGAGCTGTTTGCAGAGCTGTTTGTTTAGCCCTGGCTGACAGGCACTTCAGGGACTTTAGAAAGCCAATGTCAGCCAGTTCATGGAAAAAACCCTTCCAATGCACATGTCACAAACTGCACAAATGAAGCTGAAAAGGATAATGAATTTCTCACTTTGAGCTGTAATATTTCACACTTTAGGTTCTGTGGAATTTTTTGTTTTTTGTTTTTTTAACTCTCTATAGGCTATTCTGCTGAGATAAATGGCAGTTTTCTTTTAAATGCCATCCTTGGTGGTGTGTGTACATGTGTAAAAAAAGAGCAGAGCCCTCACTCTGTCAGTCTGGTGTTCAGTGTTCCTATCTGGGTAGTATCAAACCAAGCCATCTCCTGATGGAGCACTGCAAAAAAGAACTTCTGCCGGATCCTTGCTGTTTGCCTTGTAGCAGTAACCAAAAATGTCCACACTTGGATGATGCTCAGGATCAACACAGCAAAGCCAATTCCCACGTAGTAGTAAGCAAACCTGGGATAAAGGAGCAAAAGCCCATGTGATCTCACCGTATCTTGTGAGAGAAGTTAGACACACAGAGCAGCAACTAGTCTTCGTTAATGACAACGAAGTAAACAATGAAGACTGTGATGCATTATTGGAAAACCTTTTTCAGAAGGCAAACATTTGCCTTCTGCTCAAATAGATAACACAGTAAAAGAAAATCCTCCAATACTTTATTAACAGGATAACTACAGACTCTTACTTTGTCATTTCACCTTCTATATCCACACTTGGATCTGATGGGCAGCTGGAACTGTTTACTGAAGTATCTGTGAAGGGGAAATAAAAAGTAGGAATATTTGTGAAACTGTTATATAGACAACTTGATTCATGGAAATATGGGGTCATCAGTTTGGGAATGTTTTTTATTTTGCAAGTGGGGTCTTGCAATACAAACTTAAATACAAAATTATTTGGAAAAAACACATTTTTTTTTTAAGGAATTAGTGCCTGATAACTGAGATTGGTCATGCTCCCTACTATCTCAATAAAGTCAAAGTTCATTCATAAAGTGCACATCCAATGCTTCGGTTTTGCCCTGGTCTAGTCATTAAAGATCGACTGAAATGACAGGCTTATTTCCAGCAGGATGAGTGTTGCTTATAATATACTCCCTTAGATGTGTACCAGTGCACAGTCAGCAGGGGAAAGGAATCTCAGCCTCAGTAGCAAAGCACAACCAATACATAGAGAAATCTAATTTTAACTTTTTACCATTGGATTCCACGCCACTGAGCACAAAGCTGTTCGTCATCTCTCCAAAGATAATGATCATAAGCGGCATTCCTGTACCGTTTGCAGCTGCTGCCACCAAACCAACTACCATCAACAGGACATCCACTCCGTCAGCATAGCTAAACTATGTAAGCATTAAAAAAAAACGAGAGAAAAAAGTGACATTACACCTGACAGTTCAGGAAATTGCTACAGTAGAGCAGACTTACAGAACATGCTTCATCCACATATTCTAAGTAGCAACACTCCATCTGAAGGTAAACTCAGTACATAAGGGTTTTGTAGCAGTGCAACACATCTTTAAATCAGTAGTCAAGCTGCTAAGAGAATACTGGCAGGACACAGATTCTCAATTTGGAGAAAAAAAACTACATGTTTGCAAGTGATTATGACCTTTGTAGAATATATTGTATAGTGCGTTGCATTTAGTTACATATTTACTAAGATAATGACTCTAAAATGTAAACAAGAGTGAGTTATTGACCAGCACCTGGCTTATATCTACCAGTAGAAAATGTTTTCAGCAGAGATAGATTGTATCTTAAGACTTGTCTATACCTGAAGCTTTGTTTGGTTTAAAGAAGGATGTGAATTTAAACTGCGGTAGATATCCTGGGATGTGGTTAATCTGAAATCAGAGCATTTTATTCCTGACTGTCCTAACCACCTTAAAGTGTAAATGCACATGGAATAAACCAGAAGAATAAAGAATAAAACTTCTCTTGTTTCAGAGTAAGCAAGTCCACATGAAAGAGCTATTTTGGTTTGGGAATAGCTGTCCTATAGAAAACTGACACAAAAACCGTATCACTGGTTCTCAGAGAGCAGGTCCCTCAGGTGTCAAACACAGGATAAGCCCTTTATGAACAGACCCAAGGCCTGTGAAATACGTATGTCCTAAAACAGCCTCATCTTCCAACAGCACTAAGGTTGAACTGCTGTCCCTACTCACAATCTACCAAGGGGGAATGTGACATAATGGGGCAAAACTTTAAGAGGTTTAGAATCAGTAGGTCTCAGGTTTCTTCTCAGGTTTTTGATTATCTCTTAACTTCAATTCATAAACAACTCACAATGCCAAATAAAGAAAAGAAAGTATAAAGCAGACCATCAAACAGGACACTAACCAATTCAAGAATGCCAACCATTTGTTTCCCTGACTTGTCATCTTCCTTCCTAGAGTAAAATACAAAAGACTAATTAAGATAAAGGGTTTTTTAGTAAAGCTGTATTAAGCTGTTCTCCTCCTTCCCCTGCCCCTCTCACTTCCCCATACACCCACTAACACCACAGGTCACTACTTTAAGTTAAAAAAATTCCTACATTTTCTTCTTGGGCTTTAACTGGTCACTTTGTTCCCCATGCTCTTCATGCTGGAAAGAAGGATCATCACACCCCTTGCTTCCAGATTCTATGAAATAAAAAGAAGATTTTTTTTAGCATAATAATCCCTCTATTGCACAACTTTCTTGTGTCTTTAACTGCTGATTCTCTTGCATTTAAAGACTCATTTTTCCTCCTGTTCTTGGGAGGAGGTTTCAAGAAAAATTCACAAGGTTCTTTCTCTTCAGTTCATCTTTATTCCAGGAAAAAGCTTCCATGTCCATTTCTGAGATGGAAACAACTTCATTTTTATAACTAAAATATATTTATACAGAAAGATTATCAAAGACTAAAAGAAAAAGAAAGAGTTAATTCTTCCTTCAAACACCTGCACAACTGAATGCAAATTAGGAAAACTCCAAACAAAATGAGTGGAATTGCTTATAGTGAAGGCTATAATTGCTGTAGGTAACATAGAAGAGATGGCAATTAACTGGAGGATCATGTCCTTGCCTCTAATAACTGTCTTCATTATTCTCTTGCAGGAGTTGCTACATGTCCCACTTCCTTTGTGCTAGGGGCTTCAGAAAGGTCTATGAAAGAGTAATCCCACCCAGGAAGCTTATAGTTCTAAATGCATAAAATAAGATGCAATAAATATAGAAAGAAACTGATGAGTAACTACAGCAGGGAGCCAGCTGTAAAAGGAGGAGAAAAGGTACTCCCCACACCAGCCACTCCCAATTTACATTTACCTTAACTTTAGCTGCTGACTCACTGTGAATAGAATTTCCTACATACTGTTTGAATTTTAGTAAGCCTATAATGATGCTTTTAGACAACCATTTGAAAGCAATAATGTGCTTCCAGCTTACCTCAGAAAAATCTTCGTGCCCAGGCTAGGACCCTCCTGAACAGTTTTACCAATGTAAATAATTTTGTTGAACTTGATGGAATGATTCACACAGAAAATGTTTTATAGGTGTGGCTTTAATTCACTCATTCATAGGAAACTCATCATGCTACCTCCTACAAAACCACTAAAGCAATCAGCAGAGTATTAAAGTGCTCTTTAGATTCAAGTTTGTGGAAAATATTCTTCAAACACACATGTGGTGTTCCTTCTTACCAGGATTGGAGAGGTCCTCTTCTGTGGAATTCACAGCATAGTCCTTCATTGTTCTTTTTGTTGTATGCTCATGAGAGAGTCACATTAATTGGAACCTACAATAACCATCCCCCCCCCAACAAAACACTTTGATTTAGTAAATATATAAAGAGCTCACATCTGTGGGTTTTTCTGTGACTCATTACATTTTGGTCTCAACATTATTCTACTTAAATGGAAAGACTAAAAAGAAAAAAAATAGGTAACAGCATGAAACAAGAACTACTGTTAATGAGATAAGAACAGTGCACCCTATTACAAGGGGACTGATATCAGTAGCCTATTTTAGTAGTCTTTTATGCTAAATCCTGAGTTCATTCATATAAAGATTATTGCCAATGATCTATTACAGAATAGATGATTTCCCTCATTACCTTATGTTTGATTAGAACTAATTGAACAGTCATAACGTGGTCACGAGTACAGTGATAAAGACATGCACTTGTTGTGCCATGTGGCACTAGGATGCATTTAGAGGCAGTAAATGACTGATGCTCTAAGTATCCTGAGGCTTCTCTTCTTGATCTATCAAATATATTGGTATAAAAACCAAACAACAACAACAACAACAACAAAATCCCAAGCAAAAAGCCACACATGAAGCTGGCAAAGCCTAAAATAACATTGACAAGAAAATGCCTAATCAGCTTCAGATAAAGGAGGGGGGGAAAAAAGAATAAAAAGAACGAACACCCCCTTTGTTCGGTTTCCGACTGTCCTTTTCCCCTCCCGGTATTTCGGCTCACCTCCACAGCCCACGCTGCCGCCCGCACGGGTGGGTGCAGCCCCCGCGGCGGCGCAGAGCCCCCAACCCGGGCCCTACGGAGCCGGCCCCCCGCGCCCGCCCTGGGCTTTATAGCGGCGGCACCGCCCGCCCTCGGCCCGCCCTCGGCTCGGCTTGCAGGTGAAGGTCGGTGCCGCAGCCGGGCAGAGCCGCCCAGGATAAGGGGCTGGCGGAGGGCTGCCGGCCGGCTCCTGCCCGCTGCGGCCCCTCGGAAGCCGCCCCAGGGTCTCCGAGCCTGCAAAGGGCGCACGGAGAGCCCATCGGCCCCTTGCCGGAGCATCGCTTCCATCCCGAGTCTCGCAGAAGGGTTAATGTTAGAAGGGGATCACTGGATGTCATCCGGCCCAACCTCCCTGCTCCAGCGGAGTCATCTAGGGCACATTACTTAGCATTGATCGGTACGGACAGATTTTGAATATTTCCAGCCGAGGAGGACTCCACAGCCTTGCTGGGAAACCTGTTGGAGTGCTTGGTCACCTGCACAGCAGAGAAATTCTTCCACATGTTCAGTTGGAACTTTACATGTTCCAGTTTCTTCTTGTTGCCCCTTGTCCTATTGCCTGGCATCACTGAGAAGAGATGTTCTGTCCCCTTGGCACCAGATACTCACAGGCATTGTTAAGATCCCTCTCAGGCTAAACCAGACCAGCTCCCTCAGGCTTTCCTCAGAAGTGAGGTGCTCCAGTTCCCTCATCATCCTCATAGCCTTATGCTGGACCTGCTCTAGAAGCTCCATCTCTCTCTTATACTGAGAAGCCCAGAACTGGATACAGAGTCTCACCATTACTAAAACTAGATTAATTTAGAGCTAGAAAACTCAGCTGCTAAGCAGAGAAGAGGAGGTATTTGAAGAGTTGCTTGTCCAGGGAAACATTCAGGTTTGGGAAGCTATCTGCTGGTCCTGCCATATTTGGGAAGTTGTATCACTGCACTTGGAGAATTTTAACTAAGAGTAAAGATATACTGGTGAATTTCAACTGAGGAATGGTATTAAATAAAGGTTTTTGTGTTCCACTTCTAAATGACATGACAACTGAAGCTAGCTAAATTCATAATTGTTTTTAGAGAAGCTAAGCAGAATGTTTTGCTCATTTGGTTCCCACCTCTTCCCCACAATTTGTGTGAGATTTTGGTGTTTTTTTCAGAAATAAGACTGTTTCTTGTTTTGGGTTAGTTAAGAGGGTGGTGGTTGGTTTTGTTGATGTGTTTTTTTTCTCCCCTGTCTGAAGAAATCAGGTAAACAAATTAGGTTTTCTGCACAAGCTTAAAAATAACAGTTCTTCAGCTCCCTCACTGGCACATATTATAATCTATATAATTTGCTTTCAGTAATGCCTCTGGTGTTTATGTTATATAAACTCCTAGCTGTTTTTCCATCCACTCAAATGCCAGTATCCTAAAGAAGAGTCCCAGATATTTAAACTAGTTTCTCAGCTGACATTTTTCTCAAGAAGCAAGTTCAAGACTTGGCCTAATTTAAACTTCCCTGTTCTGCCTTCCACTCAGTATTCAGATTATGTTTATGTTACACACATTGGTTATGGTGCTCTGAAAGAACCTCAGAAGAAAAGGCATTATTGGGTATTATTGTCTCCTGCCCACTGGAATCCTGTATGTTCAGGTAGAGTCAAACTCCTGCATGTCAGACCTATGACTGTTTTAGTACTTTCTTATCTCATCAGCATTACCTAGGAGTTATATTACTTACTTATATTTTATATTACTTGTATGTATATATATGTAATTTACATCAGCAGAGAAAAGGTAGCTCAGGGGAGCCTTATCTTTCTCTACAACTATCTGAAAGAAGGCTGTGGCAAGGCGTGTAGCCACCTCTTCTCCCAGGTAACAAGTGACAGGATGAGGAAGTGGCCTTCAGTTGTGCTAGAGGTTTAGTTTGGATATTATGAAAAAATGTCTTCACCAATGTTGTCAAGCATCGGAATAGGTTGCCCAAGGAAGTTGTTTTGTCACCATCCCTGAAGGTGTTTAAGAAGTGTGCATCTGTGGCACTTAGGGAAGTGGTTTAGTGGTGGACTTGACAGTGCTGGGCTAATAGTCTGACTTGATGACCGTAGAGGTCTTTTCAAATCTAAATGGTTCTATGATTCTACAGCTCAGTGTTAAGACTGCATTGTCCACATACACATCTGCTCTGTGTTTCAAAAAATTAAGAAGGGCTTTGGCTTCTGCTGCCATGAAGAATATGAATTTACAGAATTTTGGAAGAGACAGCAAGCTGAATTTACTTCACTGTCCCAGTCTCAGGCTTCACAATTTTATGCAGTATTTCCTTCACCAAAAGTAACAGGTTTTCTTCTCAGTCATCTCAATGAGAAAGAGAACATTTTCTTACCACACTTCAGTTTTTTGTTTAAACTGGTCATAAACTGTTATTTTTAGAAGGAACTATCTTTACATATAAAATTTTAGACAGAGGGACATCCCACCTGGAAAGCAAACTCCTGGTGTCGGATTGAGAGCACACAGATAGCAAAGTACAAGAATGGAGGTAGCATGAACCCAAAAAAATCACTAGGACTAGATTACAGAGCTACAAAATGCTCACACATCATACTCAGCTTCACTGGCAGCTAGGGAGTGTTTAATACCTCCAAAACACAGACACATTCACTTTTCAAAGCTTCGTTTTCAGTTATTCACACACAGTAACAATGGAGTGTCGATCACAATTCAGATCCTTTGCTCTACACACCACAGGCCTGGCAAGGAAGACCCTCAGAGTTCCCCCGCACAGAAAAGTCAGTCCAAAAAGGGTGTGAGAGAAGAGCGGGGCAAAGAATCGATCACGCAGAGAAAAGAATCACAGGGTTTTGAGCAGGAATTTGTTTCCTTCTCTCTCCCTCCTCTTCCCAGTTCTTCCTTTGGAAGGGATGCTCTGCTCTATGCAAGTTAATGAGCATCTTCAAAGGGAGAAAAAACCCTCCCCAAGCTATAAACAAAGAGATTAAATAGAAAATGAACAAAAGAAGGAATACGAAATGGTCTCCTGGAAAAATATTCCCCATCAGACCTACTGAGAAACATGGGCTCATAGTCTAGTTACAGCTAAGCACTCTGTGCTTAAGTAAAAAATAAATTAGTATATTCTGATATTTTTGCAGAAGCAACAATTCCGGACTAAAATACATGTGTAAAACAGAGAAGACTCCCATCAATAGCAGGGAGAGGAGCAACACAAGAAAATTGTAGTTTACAATCATGCCCTTGTAATTCTGGGGTGAACACATTAAGATAGAAATATCATAATGCAATTTGGAGAAGAAATACTGTTTCTTCCTTTATCCAAAAATATTTTCTATCTTTAGAAAATACTAGATGAATCTGAAAACTATTCTACTCCAAACAGCCAATATACACCCATGCCTCCATGTGTTTGGTTCATCTGTCCAAATGTTGTCACTGACAGGAAGAGAAACATTAAACACAGTCAAGTATCATTAATTAACACCAGCCATAATGGACTAGAAAATATATCTACTTTAAAAAACTGTTATCCATAAACACATTATTAAAACAAGCAAATGAAACACCCTCCCAGAAACACCCTGTAACACAAGCTGAAAATGAGAACTTGTTTCCCCAAGAAAACCATTAACCCTGAAAAGAACGCAGCACATGGTGTGCAAAACCAGGAGACACCCAGCTTTACTGGAACATTTCCTCAAAATGACAGTCAAATATGAAGAAGTTGTACTGTATTTTACAGGTATTTTACAGGCTCCCTTACCACTTTTTTATTTCTCCAACAGACCAGAAGAACACTAGCAAGACAGCTCTCTGCACTCAGAAACCACTGAGAAGTCAGGGCTAGTATTTGACTCACCACCTTAATTACAGCTGATCACCTTCATGTTTCATGCTGGGTTTTAATTCACAGGGCAGAGGTATAAAAGACTGTATTTCACTTTGGTTTTTGTTGCTTTGTGACTTTTGCTTATGCGACCTGAACTTCAGCCAGAAAGGACTTGGCAATCACTTTAAAATAGGAAAGTCCTGGTTTCTCATTTATTTGTTGGCAATCAGACTAAAAATGGAATTGCTAGTGTAGGGTTTGGGGGCCATTAGTTATAATCCACTCCCACATATCCACAGCGGTACAGTGACATATGTGCTGTGCTGAAGCTCAACAGAAATACTATTAATAATCACTGGGAGTAGCCGTGGTCATGGCACAGTACTTGGAGTTAGGAGATTGAATTTTGGTGGGCATAAATGGAGTGTCTTAATAAAGGAAGCAGACAACTAAATTCTTGTAATAGTTGTAATTCTCCAAACCGAAAAAATATTACAGGGATTCTGCTATAACAGTGGCAACTGCAGAGCTGTTGGAGATTTGGTGCAGCGAAGGGAGAAGGTCTGGATAGAGGTGAATGTTGGAAGAATTAAAAATCCGATAAAGAAATATGTCCCAACACTTCAACTTTCTGAGAAAGACTGAGCTGTGTTGTCCAAAAGTCCTAAAGCTGTAACCAAACAAAACCATTATTTGTGGTTTCCCAGAAACTAGGGAGCGGGAACACATCTGATCCTTTTAACTAAACAGTATCATCAAAGATAGCTATTTATTTACAACAGTTTTTAAACAGAAAAACTTGCAAGACTTCATTAATGCTGAAATAGTTTTACAAGTTCTCTGTAGTACACATTTTCTCTAAGAATAAAAACAAGGAAATGCATTTCATTCTCGCCTGTGAAGTTTGCAGGTCTGGTTTAGGAGACGCTTAAGTGAAGATTGTGAAGAATTTGGCAGAATTACTATAAATCTTCTTGCCTTAAAAAAAAAAGTCAAGCCAATGTGGTTCATTTCTTTTTATAAAATAGAGATTTTTTCTTCTTTTTTCCTTCTAATTAATAGAGTAAGATAAGTAGTAGGATCATATCAGGCAAAGAAGGCAGTCATTCTGCTGAAAACTTTGTATGCCTTGAACAAGAAAATTGCATACATAATGAAAATGGTGACTTAAGATAGTAAAGATCCATATAGTTCAGGGGACTAGATGTTGTTATACACGTATTTCAGAAAGACAGGGAGGAAAGAAAGGGAAAGGGAGGAGGAACTGCCTAATGTAAGCAAGTTATTTGTTCTAGGACCTTTGGTGCTGTATCAGGAGAAAGAACAATGAATTTCTGGCTATCAGTTCAGGAGTTTAAGTGGGCAACAGAGACGAGAGGTAAAAAATGCCCCTTAAATTCTTGGAAAGTGCCAGGAACAGAATTTTCTTTCAAGAGTCAAAAGAAGTAACTGGAGATAAGCTTTTCTACATTTCATCCTGAGAAATGGAATGAGATCAAGGAAGGAGATTTGCATAAAAGTGACAGTGATATTCTGTAGTTCATGACTCATTAGAGGAAAAGAGAGGAATGATAACAGAATAAAGAAAAATTTGAGTATAGGATTATTTTTACTCAATAGGATTATTGTTACTCACGGACAGGCAGTTGAAGGGCAAAAGGGATAAAAAGTGTTGGTAATTAATAGAAACTTGTTATGAACTTGAAACATAAATAAGAGAACAGTTCATGCAGAAGCACAAGATTCTTGTGGAGGAATAATCTATCAATAAGTAGAAGCTGGGAAGGACTTTACAGGCAGCTTTTCTGCAAAATAGCATCTGGGAGATGTACTGGAAGGAAAACTGAACAGAAACCAACACTGTCAAGCAGGGATAAAAGAAACCAAAATTCACAAAAGCACACAAGAGTCACATGTGAAACATATGGAGTAGTGTTTTCTCTGTGTAGCACTCTCAAGTCCTCAGCTGGAATGCTGTGTCTAATTTTGGTTGTTTCAAGAGAGACGTGGGTAATAGGAATTAAGGAAGAAAGTGAAATTGAAAGCATATAAAAGATACGACCCTTGAGGAAAGACAGATGGAATTGGGTTTTATATAGTGGAAAATATGCAATCGATTCTAGAAAAATCTGAGAGACTGTTGCAAAACCAGTAGAATCCAGTGTCTTCCATATCTACTGTGGAGCTGAATAAGAAAGAAAAAAAAACCAGAATGCTTTTAGCTGGGCCAGATAACTGATGAAACTCTTGATGTCTAGACTTTCGATTTATTTATTTTTGTTTTTTTTCTTTTAAAGTCAAGCAATTTTGTCTACAAGGAAAAAAATGGTATAGATGATTTTGCCTTGAAGACTGGGGAAAGATGAAATTGTCTTCCGAGATCTTAATCAGCTCTATTTTCTCTGTTGTGCTGATAACTATAATGAAGGGTAAAACAAAATGAAAGTGGTTTAATCACAAACAACTTGTATTGTGATAAAAGACATGAGTTTAGTAATAAACTGAGTCTGTGGAACAGCTGGCAACAGTTTTGGTGAAGGTTTCCGCTGGCGAAAGATGGGAAAGTGGACAAATGGCAGTGACTTCACAACCTAGTCTGTACCCTGGGGTGGGTCATTGACATGGCATTTTTATTAATTTTCAGGCTTCTTTTTGGAGTGCATCAGTTATTTCACTTTCAGATGAAAGTGAGGTTTGGTTTGGGGAATAGTTTATTTCTGAGTTTACTTCCAAGAGCTTATTTCTACAGAACACTTTTGGTTCTTTCCATCTTTTCCAGTCCTGGAACATTGTCCTTGTGGCTTCATTTCTGCACTGACACGATACATCCGGGAGCATGCAAGGCATGTCCTTAACTTTGGCTTAAACAAATATTTCTCTGTGGTTTTTCTTTCCATCTAACATCACTGTGACACAGCTCAGCACTCGTTCAGCATGGCTGAAGAGTTGAAGAAAGCAAACAGTATGTCTTAGGGTTTTGGGTGTACCACTGTGAGGTGCTGAGGAAACTCGGGTTAGGCGGTATTCCATGGAAATGAGGCTGTCCAGAGGGGCTATTTCTGAGCAAAATGGATAAAAGCTGTTAAAACCATCAAGTCCATGGACCTCTTCTGCAGGTAATGGATATATTTTTAGCAGTGTAGACATAACTCCTGATACAATTTTTTCACTGATGCAATTTCATAGTGTTTCATGAATATAACCCTGGGATGAACAAAGCTGTGTAAAATAAAACCTTTTTTTTTCTGAAAGGTCTTATTCAAGCACTCCATTCCATCTCACATCAAAAATTTAGGTGATAGTGAGTTATCAACAGTTCACAATACGAAAATGTGGAGAAAATATAAGATGTCTTTACTACAAGGATAGCACCAGCCAAGCTCCTGTCTTTGAACTGAACATTTTGAATGTGCTGCATAGTGCTGGACAGGATGTGAGCAGCACAGAGAATTTCAGTTCACTTTTTAGTCTCAGAGTCTCAAAGGGAATTACCAAGTGACAATTATTTTCTTTTAAATATTTGTATTTCTCAACACAATGCCAAATCTTGAGGGCAAGGACCTCTCTTACTTTACCGTCTCACCCTCCAATAATATAGCATTTTGTACATATATATAATTTAAATAACATGACTGAATCAAATGGGTGTTATTCATACACATAGCATGTGTTTACTACTGGAAGATGTTCTGATTAAATGTTTATATGCTCCAAAGGGTCAGTGAATATGGTAATTTTCGTCTAAAGGAATCACTGTAAACATTTCTTCTCTCTGAGCATGCACTTCATGACTCATGAGCACATCACTGAATCTTTCCCTTGTCCGGACAGGCCATGATAAAAATTAAGTTTTTAAAAAGTTTTTTAAAGATGTGTGCAGACAGTGACATTACGCTCATAGTATTGAATCTAGGAAAAAGAAAGTTAAAATGCAGAGGCAGAAAAAAAGTGATGACGACACATTTAACCCTACCTAAAATAAAACCCTTAAGACAAATAACTGTGAGTTTCATATTTAAATAATGTATATTATATTATATTATATTATATTATATTATATTATATTAATCTGAATGATGGAGAGAGTGGCTGTCTCTGGATTGAGCTGGTGTTGATGTTCAGGAGCATAGTTTTTCCTAAACCATAGTTTTTCCTATCTGCTCCCTCACTCAGCTCCACACCATAGCTGTCCCTTCTTCTGAGAGACACAGCACCTGCCTGTGCAGCTGGTATCACCACTTCCCTCATTTCAAACCCACATTTTTCCTTTGTTTAAAAATTCTCATTTCTTTTGGCTTGCCTTAGGTGTTGAAAATCTTAGCTATCCCCTAGCATCACATCTCATAGTCACCTCCAAGGTATATGGTCCCTGAGATATGAGTCCTAGGAAAAGGCATCCCAGGATTAACAAGAAATTGTCTCAGAACAGAGGAGATGGGGAAAATTTCTGAAGGCAGCTGCCTTGTACTACTTGCATGCAAATTACAATTGATCATCAAAATAAATTACCCTAATTATAGAGGCGGCTTAGATTTCTCAGATTAGAGAAGTTGTTGCTTCTGCTCACAAAGTTGTGTTCTGTGGTCACAATATTGTTTTGCCTTGGGTCAGTTAGGTTTTTTCCATGACAGACCATTCACATTTACTTGGCTGTGTTCGCTTCTGAGGAAAAATACTTTGGCATTTCAGACAAAAGCAGTAGGATTTCTGCCAGCTGGTGGTTCCTGCATTTCAGACTGCCGTGTCTGGTGGCTAGACTTGATACTGGCTACCGTGGCACTGAGTTCTGGTTCAGAGGTAACAAGACTGACGGGGCTGAGGGGAGGAACAAAGTGTCACACACATCTGTTGCACAGGTAGATAAATTGCGGTGAGAGCAGAGTGAGAACTCCATGTCCAAAGCTGATTTAGTTAATCTCCAATGCTTAAAAGGAAGATGCTGGTATCTTCTAAATTTCCCTCCCCTTTTGAGTAGGTAGTCTCTCAGGTACCACTGCAATCTCCCTTTCCTCTTCCCCCTTCCTCTTTGAGAAGTAACAGTATTCACTGACCTGCATGCTCTGCAGACTGGGATCTAAAACTACATCTTTTTCCCATAAGTTCCCAACCCAATCCTTCAGCTGACAGGTGAACAGAGTTTAGGAGCATGTTTTGTCCAGTGTAATCTTTAACAATTCACACTCCCAAGAGTGAAGGAAGCCCTTCACATGGACTGAGGAGTCCTCAGGCAACTAAAGGGGCTAGTGAGATACAGATCCTGGGTTTTGTTGTGATGTAAAGTCTAGATCAGGACTCTCTGTACTGTTTTCATGCAGGGCTGAACTTCTAGCTCTAGCTGTGTTTGCAATATTAAACTAGTTATGTAAGTGTACATTTCTGTACGCATCACTGCACAGTGATGCCTGGGCTCTCACCAAACTTTCCTTCTGTTGTACCACTTTCTAAACAGACTACAAGAATTCTAAAGAACTTCTGGTTGGACTGAAATTAAGGTGGCTGACAAAAAGGTCTGATGGAAGATATTTCCTTTTAAGTAGAATTTGATACTTCCGAGATATGCACAAGAACATGCCTGAATAGCTCTTAAAGATTTGGGAAATGGTTAACCTTTTCAAATTAGCAACAGCATGCCAAAAAAGATTAGGTTGCAAGAGACTAGTTTTTGAAATATATTGATAAAGATAAAGGATAGGATCACTGAAAAGAAATGGTAACGCTTTTTTAATGCCTCTTTATTATTTTCAAAAGGATGCCAAATTATCTCTGCTATACTACCAAAAGCTATTTGAAGATCTTGAATGGTCTCACAATTGCCTAAAGAATGACTTAGTACAGGAATAAATTCAGGTAGTGCATCACCTTATTAACTGGCTCATAAAATAACTACATTCAGAGAAGTAATACTTCATTTTGAGGGATCTTCAGTTGCATTGTAGAATGATAGTAAAATAGACATTCTAAAAAGTAACTATTTGGAATCAGTGTCACCAAAAGTAAACTCAAACAAGAAGAAATTTGGTTTTAATATGGTTGCTACTCAAATATTGTTTTGATTTGTTAAGGGATACAAATTTGTTTAGGTAAACAAAACAAAACAAAACAAAAAGACTTTTTCCTCCTGTTCCTCCTTATAACGATCTGTGTTGTTCATCATGACCCAGTTGTACTATTCTGATGAACTGATACTTATGGAAATAATTAGAAGATCCCAGCTGTACTACCCATGACCAAATATCCTTGAAGTCAATATGCACTGTGTGTTTCCCTTTATAATGTCATTCAGAAAAGCTTTTAATGAATTGCAAGTAAATTCTTACCATGTGTGCAAGAGAGCAATCAGGAGGAGCTTTCAGCCAGTATCACTGTAAAAGCATTGGATTTTTTTTTGCTGTTTATATTGGATGCTATCCTATAACCAATAAGAAGACACAATCTGAACATTTATCACTTTTACACTTCCAAGGCATTTGTACTGTAATGCCATGAAATACAACATTCTGCAATGTTGCCCTAGCTATAAACCTGATAAAAATGAATAAGCTCAAAACCCAGTTATTTCTCCTGAGAACTTGGAGATTTATGCATTTTTTAATCAAGAAAACTATCATTGTGTCTTTTCCAGCCAAAGACCCCAGAATAACCTATCATAGCCTTAACCAGAATCCAACAGGGAATAATCCTTCCCTGTCCAAAAGCACTTAAAAGTTCAACCAAGGAGCAAGACAAAGCCAAAATTTACTGAAGTGCTAAAAACAATCAAGAGTGAGTACAAGAAGCTCTTACCCACCAGGAGCTCAGCATTCTGTGGGATGCACAACATTTAAATTGCTGCTCTGCTGGATGTGGGTCACGAGTGTGGCTCTGAGTCTCCCAGAGGAGAAGGGTGCCCCAGTGCCAGGATGGAAGTCCCACTGCTGCAGGAGAGAGGAGATGCAGTCATGCTGGTGGGATGTCCAATACATGGCAGGGAACTTTGAGTCCTGGTTTTGGTCCAGTTAATCTTATCCAATTATATACACAGCATGAAGAGGTTTTACAGGCAAGATTAGACACCTGGTGATAGGCAAATTCTCCTTGCTACTGAGGGACAATTAGAATCCTCTTCGTAAAGTTGGCTCTTCCCTACACTGGGAATGGAATTCAGCTGACAGACTCAGATAAATTTGTGGGACCACATGTCAATGCCTACCCATGAACTGTATGTCCAAATTCCCATTATAGTCAACAGGAGTCTAGTCAATAACGCAGACATCTATTTTAAGGTGATCTGACCAGTTCCTTGCACTCTGGATATCTCACTCGATGGACTACATCTTCATTGACTGTAGTGGGAGTAGGACATCTCTACAAGAAGACATCTGAAATGAGGTGTCTGAAGGTGGGAACCGTGTCCCACATTGAATGTAAGTGAACATCACTGTTTTTGCAAATGTTAACACATTTTTCCCCAAGGGAGAGCCTAGGAGGGTGATGGTTCATGATGGTCAAAACTTTCAGTAAGCATGTTTTTTGTTTAGATAAGCCAAGTCCATAATCCATTCATCTCTACCATCCCTCTGAAATGTTACACTGGAGGAGTCACAGTAGTCTCAGCTGTGGTTCTCTTGGAGAGAAAAAAGTTAAGTTGATCTTAGGATAACTGTCTCTTCCTGTCTGAGATTCAGTACATAAGGCTCACTCTTTCAGAAAGAAGAACATCTGACTTGGTTAAACCTTGCAGTATAAAAAGCTGTGCTTGTGGATATTTCGTTCTGATGATTTTCATCTTACGTACCAACATGTGTTTTGAAAATAAAATGAGTTTAAAGTAACCAACAACATTGAAAAAGACTTGTGACATTGGTAAATATTATGGACTTGCATTCAGTGATTTGAGTATTTAAATGCATGAAAATAATGTAGCTTTTTGTGAGAATGGTCATAGACAATGAAAAGAGTTTAGCTAAATCCACAGTTTTAAAAAAATATGTTAAATTCTCTTGCTTTGATGGCCTCTTTTATAAAAAGCCAGAAATGTTACTGTTTTGGATAAAATTTGCTGCTATTGATGTCTTCAATAAAATATCCTCATTGAAAAAGAAAGACTGCAGTATTACAGTCGAGACTTATCCTACTCATTAAGGTAGATGTAACATAAGAAATAAAATAATGGATTTTATCTACACCAGTATAGCATAATATTACCACTGTAACAGCCAAAGAAGAGTTACTAGTTCAGTAGAGAGTCAGGGAGAAGGGTATATCTTGCTTTTCTTTGCTTTATTTCTAAGTATCACAGGGACAGTATAAAGCATAATGTAACTTTAAAATTCCATGCAGGTGAGTGGTAGGAGTGAGAATCCCTGAAGTGTTTCTAAAATGATGCCATCATGACAAACTCAATATTTCTATGGCACTGAATAGCGTTCAGGTTATTTCCTGATGGTTGTCACTTTTTGAAGAAGGAATCTCTTCCTATGGATTTCAGTCAGAAAAGCAGCTTTCACTAAATTCAGAATTCAGGGAAGTTTTCAAAACATATTTAAAATTATTTTGTGGGCAAATTAATTTTTTATATAGCTACAAAAAGGCAATTTAAAAAAAAATATATATATTCTCCAAGTGGCTAGGTTATTTTTGTGCTCTTCAAATTGCCCCATCCCAAAAGCTTTCCTAAAAATATTGCAAAACAAAGGTTCAAAGTAGCTTCCTTAAGGTAGTATTTTAAACTTTGGGTACTGAGGATACATGAACATGGAAATTGAGAAGTGTTATTTTATTACCAACCATCTGCTTTTATGTGCATATTCTGAATTAAATTAAAGTACTTTCACCATGAAGCCAGAAAGTTCACAGGAGAGGCAAATCAGACACTGGAGTGGTTGATTGAGCCTTGATTCAAGGAAGCTAATGTGGGGAGTTAAACTGGAACTCCACACAAAACTTTCCTTATGTTATATCCCTTATTCCTGTAATGATATAACACCCCTGGGCTTCTAACAATAAGAACTTTGCTCTAAATATTTAAGAAAGTAATTTTTAGACATGAGATGGTCCAGAAAGTGGTGATTTGTTTGCTTTTTTAGCTCTTCAACCTCTAATTTGTGTGATCTTGGGCAGATAATTTTCTCCTATTTACAAAAATAAAAGAGAGAGGATTTTGCTGACTTTTTAAAATATTTATATATTCATGAAGTGGAATTTATGAAAGACACCTTTCCTGATCCACAGAAGTGCTGTAAGAACACAAAGAAAGGGTGAAATGCCCAGATTCTACAGACAGAAAAGTCAGATATGTACATAGTACTAAACGTCAGTCAGCAAATGAAAAACAAAATCCAATAAAATTTTATTTTCTTCTGAGAGGATGAACTGTGTGGGTTAGAGCTCAGAAATACAAGTTTTTAATTGGGAGTGGCAATTGCCCACAGGAGAGGAGCTAGAATTTCTGTGGTGTTAGCAGGCATGTTAAAGCCAATTTTGCGGAAGAGCTTATTAGTATGAGTCACACCTGTTCAGATTTTGCTTAATGTTATGGTGTATGAAAGAAACTTTTGACTTTCCTTAAGGAAGCACAGAACTGTACCAGGCTGGTCAGGAAATCTTGGCAAATCTGGAAGGCTACAGCAGGACATACCTTCTGTTTAAAGCTCAGATATTTTGTAAAGCATTGTGTAGGCTGTAAACTGCAGAAGAGCTACTACTGCTTTGTATGAGAACATCACCTTCTATCTTTCATTTACTCTCCCACATGATTTATTTGAAAAAGAGAAAAATATCTCAGTAGCTGAAGCTGTTTCTTAGCTTGGCAACAGCCCAAACAGTAAGGACACAGCAGTGGGAAGATTGTGAGAAAAAGCTGAAGAAGTTGGTGAATTATCAGTATGCAGGGTCATGCACATGTACAAGCCTGCTCAGCCAGCATTTGCAGGCTGGGCTCTTGCTGAAACACGTGATAAAAAAGTGAAGGGCAATCTAATTAAAAACTAGAAATGCTGCACTGAGGCTATTCCTGTTTACCTCCCACTGCAAAAGACGTGCCCTCTGTTGCATGCTACATAGTAATAAACAACCCTATAGAAAGGCACTGTGGCAAACAGAATACCTCCTGCTCTAGCTCCTAGGGCTGTTCTTTTGCCCCTCTGTCCTCGACCTCAAATAACTCCTCCTTTCCTCCACCACTGGCCTCACCAGCCCTCCTGGGCACTCCTGGCCAGGCTCAGCTGTGCTCGTCCCTGCCGTGTGCCTCCCAAAGGTCACCAAGGACAGGTGCCCTGCTGCTGCTCTGTGTGCTGCCAGTGAGTAAAGGCACTCGCAGTCCCAGTCCTGGCTCTGTAACAGCTTGCAGAACAGAATGAAGAATCCCCGGGCATCAAAGGAAAATCCAGATGTTTCCCTCCCATCTCTGGTGTTATTTAGGATTCACCCATTACCACCTCAGGGCAGGAACAATTTCATTCTTAGAGCAGCTATTACTTAACACCCCTAAATTAGTAATATCTTGAGTTTGATAACAACTGTCATCTGAGACTAAGGACATTTTGCAAAAATATTACAGTATTGACTGGATTTCAACTTCCTAGTGAAACAACAAAACCTTTTATCTCCCTTGTTTTTTATTTTAAAAAAATGGGAAACATATTTGAGTAAATAATCAGCTAAGTTAAGCATAGTAAAGTAAATCTAGTCAAGACAGGCTGAGTGTTAGCACTGAGTTCCAGCTACAAAACCAGGCATTAAAATCTGGAACGTTGTGGTAAAAACATAATTTCTAAGACACAAATGAAATGTTGGCACATGGTGTCCCTCCCACCACAAGGCCTTTGAGAGTGTTATAGATAAGATATAATCAGTGACCGGTTCAACCAATTTTTAGTTTGAACTTTGCTACTAAATCTGGTCTCCATTTAATGTGATGGCTATCAGAATCAAATTGTGCTTAAAACTTTTGATAACAAATGACTAGCAAATAGAGCAGACATCTGTGGAGTGGGAAGAAGATAACTGAATATAACCACGATCAGAGAGAGATAAAATGCCTTCACTCACCAAAGGGTCCATAAATAGACAGGAAGCGCTACTGATTTGTTGGATGGATCAGAAAATGCTGAAATAAAAACACCAGGTCCTGTTACTTCTTATCACTTAGGATTTGCAATTATTCAAGAGCTGTAGTACCCTCACACCTTCAGTTGGTTACTGTTGTTCTCTCCCCCACAGACCGATTTTGTATGCAGGGAGCAGGAAATTCCCTTGAGCCAGAGGGGAAACTTCAAGTCAAGTTGCCCAAACTGCCTTATCTGTTTTACAACTCCTTTACTCTGATAAGCTCTGATAAGCATTATCACTGCTTATCAGAGGGTGGTTTATGTTTAATATTTTCAAAGAGATAAAAGGTTACGAACCAGGAACCTGGCCCTGACATTCATGCAAGGTGACAGAAACAGGGAGTGAGTTTCATTTCGGCTTACCTTTAAGTACAGAAAAGCCGCCTCTCGCCGTGCACATCATCGTGATGAGTAGGACACATCTCTTTGTCCTGTTAACTGGTTAATTCAAACAAACATCACTGGCAGAGGGCAATCTGCTCAGCTGCTTTGCTGTGCAGAAGGTAGGAGTTGCCCTGGTGCAAAAGATCAATATTTAGAAACCAGTCATTGCTGGGTACGGCTTAGTAGATCTTTTATTATACCAGGTTAATGCATGCCAGCAGGCAGAGAGCAAAAAGAACAATCTCCACGTTGTGTTGAATTTTTCTGTATGGTAAGTCAGCCCAGGGAAAGTCCAGTTCCTGCCTTGTGAGCAGAAGGGAGTCTGTAACATCCCAGCAGGGTCATGTAAGGATGCAAGAGGTGACAGAAGGATAGGAGAAATTTACAGGTGTATTTTTTTCTATTGTCTCAGTTGTTTTTTTCCAAGAAGAATTTTTAGACACTTTTCTAAATTTGTGCCCATCAGACCCCAAAGTTTTAGCTGTCACAGATATAGTCTTGTCCAGCAACAAGCAAAGGGAGGTGGGGAGATCAACATTTTGGTTTTAACTTTTGGAAATTGGTATAAATTATCAAAAATAAAACAAAAACTCTAAAGCTACCAGTGAAAAAGGATGGGGTTTTTTCTTACCAAAGTCATATCTTTTTCAGGAAGGTCATAAATGATATTGGAAAGTGGACATCCATCTAATGTGAAAAAAATTAATTTTCCGTACAATATGGAATATTTCTAGCTTTAGTAAGAGTGTGTGAGTGGTTTTTCTGGGCAGAAATGTCATGAAGGTTGTAAATTACTTTCTGATAAAAAGACCTGCCCCAGAAGTTAAATTGTTGTTGTATAATTTACTATCTGTGAGGAAAAGGATTATTGTTTACTTCTTTGTGATCAAATCTCCCAGATATTCTGACATGACTGTTTAGGAAATGAGAGTCTGAAATACATAGTAAAAATGAATTTTCTATAATTTCCTCCAGTACCTGGGAAAACCACTCCCAAGAAAGCAGGAATTGCTCCATGTTTCCCTGGAAAAGATCCACAGATCTGTGTCTTCCATGCTCAAAAAAAAAAAAAAAAAAATTCCCACTTGTCCTTCTGACCTATCTTCTTTGAACAAGATTCCAATCAAATTTGACATCTGCTGTTTAACAATTGAAACATTTTTCCTATCAGAGTGGCACTTCATCTGGAATTTTCCAAAAGACATTTACATTTTTTAAATTCCTATCTCAAATTATCCCCGTAGCTAATTTCCTTGATAATTTCCAGTGCCTGGGCTGGCAAGATCTTACCTCTAAGGCAATAAGGTTTACTTTAGTTTCAAAACAACTTTAAAATGACAGGGCTTCTAGACATAGGATTTCTGAAATGCATGCCACTTCCTGAAAAAAATTAATATCAACAGGGGTAAATTTATTATTTTCATCTGATAGAATTTAGATCCTTTCAAAAAACATCTAAGAGCCACTGAAATCTCCTTTCCATTTCATATATATATTATTTCAATTATTCTATTACATGTATTTCACATCTTTCTTTAGAAGCATGCAAGAACCATTCCTTTAATATTTGCTTTTTATAGAACATATAATGTTGAAAGGCATAAAGAAGAGGAAGACAACTGAAGGCTGTGAAGGAGTTTGCACAGGTCTCACAGACAAATCTTTGTTAGAACCTGTTTATACTGTGGGGTTATATGAACTTTAAATACAACTTTGGCAAAGGGAAAGCAGAAAAAACCTCAATGAGATATTTCTAAAACTAATGGCTTTTATTGATTAGACCACTGATACCTTGTGTGAGGAAGATGCATTAATTCCAGTGTACCTGCCATTCCTTAATGCATTTGCTCACTACATGAGAAATGCAAGTAAAACTGAAGCAAGTTTGCATAAATTTTATGAAGCAAACACTGGCCAGGCACAGGGGATCAGTATGAAGATTTGTCCAAAGGAAAAAAGTCTAATGTGAAATAAAACTTTTCTCCAGGATCTGTTTTGCTTTGTGGAGGAGGCTGTTCCCCAAAACTGTTATCCTGCCCTAAACAGAGCAGGTTTGCAAATTGACTTTACACAAGGTTGACTTTACATCACACGAAGTTTGGGTGACCCTGCTGGTTAGAAACTTTCTTACACTTCAAGATCCTTTTCCAGATGGATCTTTAAGCCCTAAAGCAAAATTCTTACAGATAACTGTGACTGTAGCTGTAACCTGTAGCAGTAGTTATTGGATGCACTGTGACAGATCTGAATGTAAGTGCTACTTAGAAACTCAATCACCTCCTGATCCAGTTTACTGCATTAATGGAGGTGGCTTTTACATGAATTAATGAAACAGAATGGTTCAGCTTTTTAGGTAAGCTTGAAACTCATGTATTTGACTTCAACTAGAGCAGGACTGTATGCCTTTTTCTCTCCCACATATGTAGTTCACTTAAATTTTGTCCATAAGCTGTTATCAGTAATCAGCATTAGTGTATTTATCAGTTTCAATATATCAGCCAAAAATAATAAAATAATCATTTACCCTCAGGGAAACAAAGCAGAACCAAGCATTCATTTAAAGCATTAAGCCATTATTTGCTTCATTTACTGTGTGCTTGTTCCTGTCTTGTGGAACATTTGTTTCTTAGTATTTCATGCTCTGCTCGGTGGGTTAATCACATGAGACCTCATTGGCACTGCACAAATCAAAAGGCTCTCTAACTTTGTATTTATTATATGTTTAATACCTGAAAGAAGATAAAAAATGTGGAAAACAGACTCCATGGTGTAAGTCACGTGATGGGAAGATGGCCAATTCAGAGAACTTGCAGACAAACCGCACATTTTTAGGAAACTAATTAAAAACATTCATAGCCAAGGAATGTGAAAAAACCCAACCCAAAACAAATCAAAACCAATGGCCAAGAAATGTTAAAGCAGATAGTGCTTTTCCTGAAAGTAAGCTGTTTGCTGATGTTACCTTCACTGAAATGCTGATTTCCTTCTGATGCACCAATCAAATGTTAGATGATGGAACTGGATGACAGAAAAGAATGTATTTGGGTTTATCCCAAATTCACTATCCAGTATTTTTGGAGGTTTGCTCAGGTTGGCTCTGTTTTTAGAGAAGTTTATTTTTTGCATCTGCTTATCTCAAATCTGAAGGACCCAGCTGGGACTGCAAGTAGAAAAGCCAAAATACTGTTGGAAAAATTTTGCTTATAGTATTTCTAAATCACTGAGCAGTTAACTCTCTGAAGGAAGATTGTTTTGGAAAAATGTAGCCTCTGTTGTCAACCTGATGATGTCCATTTACAAGTGCTTTCCAGCTTTCACCACAGCTAGGGGTAAATTTTGGTAATAATATTATTTCAGAGAGATTTTTCCTTATGGTGACATTAATTGAAGTGGAACAGAAAAATATAAAATATTCTTTAGGGGAAAAAAAAAAGGTCTTCCTTCATAATTTCAATGATCCAAGATTCTAAAGTCCATTGAATAGAACATTTCAGCCAAATCCCAATGTCTCTTACAATACTTTTGGAAACACTGTTGAACCCACTTGAACCTGCTTGCACCTTCAGAGTGGTCCAGCTGACAGAAGTTGAGGTATTAGGGGATATTGTGCTCTATGTGATTAATTAATGAGGCTGAGGTTATTAGTACAGTGAAAAACATTCTATTAGGTAAGGAGCACACATGAAAATTTCATAAGTACTTTGCTTCTGTAAATGATTTTTTTGGGGCTGTTTTTAAGAAGGCAGATCAGATAATCCAGAAATCCTATAGATAGCTAGTACAAGGAAGAGGTGGGCATTACAGCTCATTTTGGAAAGAGGAGTGGAGCACTGCTGGTGGCCAGAGAGTAGAGCTGCAGAGCTTCAGGGGTGGTGGCTGGTGGTTGGTGTGGCAGCTCTGTTGGGGCTGCCTTTTCACATGAGTAGTTTTGTCAGGTTATGCATTTCCCATTGCAGGCAAAGAATTCTTGGGATTTTTCACTTCATTTTTGTGTAAGCAGTTCCAAATACACACTTCATAGATTTTTTTGTTACACTTTTGAAAGTCCATTGAAATGACAAATAAAAACCCCAACCAAAAGCAATATCCAACAGCTTTCATACCTTGCTTAGATTGTGATAATATTTACTCCATGCTACCTGATCTGGTCAGCACTAAGTGAGGAAAAAAGTACAGACTGCTTTTAATGAGGCGTTACAGTATGAAAGTATTTAAATAAAGAAGCTACCATTTGGTCAAAGTAGTTTGTCTAATACCAACTGAAAGGCCTCCAAGGGATCCCCAAAAGTAAAATGGAAGAAAGAAGGTTTGCCATAATAGAAGCCTTATCTTTCCATGTTGAGTTAAGAACTCCAGGTTGGCAGATGAAGTATTATGTTAGGCCCTAGCTTTTCACATTGATTGAATTCTGGCCTGTAAAAATTGATAAAATAATTCACTGAAAAATTGTATAGAGTATATGCAGAAATAGCCTAGCTTTTGGTGGATAAGTAAAATGGAAAAAAAAGTGGAAGATCTAAGAGGGGAAAATTGTCCAAATATTGGGGAAATTATAGAAAACAAACACATTTTCCATCAGAATTTCTAGCGCTGTATGGATAAGCCCATTGCAATAAATAGAAACCGTGAACTGAAAATATGAATGGGATTACAAAATCAAATTAAATTTATCACTAATCCTGATGATTTATACTTCTGTCTTGAATAAGTGGCCTGTATTTGAAGCCTGGAATTTTCCCAAAGCCTTCCAGTGCCTCCAAACCACAACAGGACTTGCCCTCTTTGATGAAGCTGGTTAGACAGCAAATTGTGCAGCTGAGCAGTGAGAGGAGCAAGCCTTGTGCTGTCTCTCCGAGGTTTGAACTCTTGCTGTGGAGCACTGAGGTCTTGGAGCCCCATCATTGCTCTGGACTCTTCTTCTGATTGAACTTATAATACAAATGCAGAAGATGGAAGCAGAGGATAGCCTGTAGGACTCTGCCTTCCTGTAGTGGCAGGGCACAGCTGGAGATACCAGTACTGGAGAGGAGCAGTGAGGTGTAGCTCATATGCTCCCCTTACTGGTAGGGGTGGCTGGGGCAGCTCTCACAACTGAGAGTGGGTTTCCAAATTGAAAACAACCCTTGTCCTGCATTGAAAAATGCAGCTTCCTGCTGGCCAAAACAGTTTGTAGGCTCTTAGCAAATCTTACACCTACTTCTGACCAAAGATGTTCAAACGGAAAGAAGGAGTTCCATCACTGGCATTCAGTCTATAATACCTTATCAAAAACCTGTTCACTCATTCTGAAGAGCAAGGCTGGGAGTCAATTCATTGTTGAACAAGGCACATGGTGAGTAACAAGAACTCTAAATGAAAACAGATTGTTGTATTTTGGGTTTTTTTCCAACTGCCCATTCACTAATGGCTTCTGGGTGGTGAACATTTTAAAACGTCACCTTATACTTGGGAGCAGACACATTTTCAACATTGCCTCTGGTATCTTCAAGTGCATTTTGTACAGGCACAGCAGACTGTAATGTCTGGTATGAATGCCTGGATTTTCCTTCAGTGCTCATAAATTCAGTGACAGCAGGGAAGGAGAGCTTCTTGCAGAGCAGGTCTTCCAGTCCTGCTACAAAGTAAACTACCTTAAACTATGGAAATATCTGTAATGAGAAGCAGAAATTATGTGAGAATGACCTACACATCTGCTTGCTCTCAGCATTTAATCCACCCTGAGGCAGGCAGGAACATATCTACTCACTGCCAGCAAAGCCACATCCCCACACCTGCCCTTAGACACATGCTTGTTCCTGGGCCTTGCCTCTCACAACTCCATTCCTAATTTCCTTATTTTCTCTCCCTAAAATTAATCAGTTTCTTTTCCTACCCTGTGTTAACAGATTTATTTTATACAGCTTCACCTATTGCATCTGACATGAAAAGTCTGCGTGTTGGTCAGATCATCCTTGTGCCTCTTTAATAGAAGTAAAGAAAATTTAGTAACTCAATGCCATTGTTCCCAGCAAAAGAAAACTGGAAGGAGCAGAATTCAGTCTGGTGCTGTTGGTTCCCAGATCCTGCCAACAAACACTCAGCAAAAACCTTTGCTTTAGTTTTTAGAAAGAAATTAACACAACACCTTAAAGGATAATAAAAAAGTAAATGAATAACCACTTTAGTCACCACAAGTTCCCAAGTCTTTGGTTTTATCTCAGAAAAATCTGGCAGGGGCTCTGTGCCTATTTTATTTCACAAAAGGTATTTTGAATTAAAAACTCCCTCAGAACTTGCACAGTCAAAATTTATGGGGAGCAAATTTTTTTTCAGCTTGTTTCTGCACATGCATTATCTGCAGTGACACGACAGCAGGTCCAAGAGAACATAGACAAACTGAGCCTGTAATGCTACTCTCAAGCTTTGCTCTGCACTGCTGGCGTGATGGTCAGGTCTAGCAAATTTACTGAGACCAATTAGAATTTACAGCATCAGGGTGAAATATCTATCTGGGCAGAGGAGCTCCCAATGATTTGTAAGGGAATTGCAAGAGAGAGGACTGCATAGCTGTGTGATGGCGATGCCTGCCTTTCATTCAATGCTTTATCTTTTCTAAAACATTTATTCAAAACTGTATTCAAACCTTTATTCAAAACATTTATCTTAATTCACTTGATTCTTGGTAAAAATTAATTCCCTTAGGAATTCCTACAGTGAGGTGTGCTGAAATAGGTATGCTAAAATTTTTATTAACTTTACTCCTTTGTGCCCTGCTTCTCTTTCTATTCTGTAGATCTCATCTCAAAACACCTTAATATTTCTGCCCTTCATCTTCACAGTGTATAATTGTATGACACTCAGTGTTTTGTACTAATCCAAAGTAAAGCACTCTGGTGTCATACCTAAACAAAAAGGCCTAGTTTTCAAATTGCTCTGCCACTGCCCTGACACAGCCTTAGCATTCTGTATGTGGTGTGACACAGTTTATGGGGTGCAGGGTTTCTCCCTGCCGCTGGCTCACACAGCTGTATGTGCTGGCACACATCTGTGCCACAGCTGGGCTCATGACCATAGCAGCCCTGCCCTCACCTTACTTGTCTGAGTGTGGGGACCTTGTGGTGACTCATGCCCAAACAGAACAAAGGTATTTCCAAAAACCTTTCCCATAGAAGCTGTATGAAATGGTGTTCTGGTTTAGGAATGGTATTCCCCAATTTAGTGTTCCCACCAAGCTGCTCCAAACCACATGCTGCTTACTCATATTACCAACCCTTATCATATACCATTTATATCTTGCCCAGATCCTACACCTCCCATATATATATATCTATATACACAAGCACAGGCATAATTTCCATAGTCAATGGCAGTCCCTCCAAGATGTCTGTTGAGTCAGGTGATTGCCAGCCACATAAGGACCTCATGGGTGGTGTATCTAGAGAAGTCCGTACTCACCGTCCATGGTAGTTATGGCATACAGTGGCAGTGTCATTCAGCAACCAATATTATACAATTCAACATTACAAACTTTTTTCACCCAAAAAATCACATTCCTTTGAGGTAAACATTGCATTTCCCCATCCTGCTGCATTACCCAGCAAATGCACCCAGGTCCTTAAACAGAAACAATCCCACAGATGTGCTTGCCTTTGCTTGAGGCAGGACTAATCCAAACTAACTTCCCTAACATATTCCTCATATGCACTACAGGGACTTTATCCCCTTCTGTGGTACATGGAGGCTTTCATTGGGCAGGGCCTGCTGAATTGGTGGAGACGGGATGGCCCTCACTAAATGTAGATCCCAGTGTTTGAAGGTGCACCACTCGTTGCTTTCAATGTAGTTTTTAACAGTCCATTGCACCATTCCATTTTCCCAGAGGCTGGAGCATGGTAGGCAATATGATACAACCACTCTAAACCTGGCCCAGGTGCTCTCTGGCCCAGGTGTTTATGAGGCTATTTGTGCAATGAGTCCTGTTGTCTGACTCAACTCTTTTGGAGGTGCCATGTTGCCACAGGGCTTGCTTTTCAAAGCCCAGGATGGTGTTCTAGGCAGTGGTGTGAGGCTCAGGGGGCACCTCCAGCCATCCAGTGGTTGCTTCTACCATTGTAAGCTTGCAGCACTTGCCTTGTGTGATATCACTTGAAGAAGTGTGATGTCATCCATCTGCCAAGCCTCCCAATATCTGTATTTCAGCCATTTTCCATCACAGAGGCTTTACCCGTTCCAAATAAAGCTGTCATGATTTAGAAATGGTATTCCCCAATTTAGTGTTCCCACCAAAACACTCCAAACCATGCACCACTCACTCAGTCCCCTGTCTCCCCTCCCTGCGGTGGGATAGAGAGGAGAATTGGAGGCATAAAAGGTAAAGGTTACTGCTTGAGATATGAACAATTTAGTGGAAAAAGCAGTGAAAGAAAAAAAACCAGTAACAGTGACAATATTGATAGCAGAGAGCACAAGAGGCAAACTACTCACACTCAAATGTTCACTGCATGGGACTCCCCACAAAACATGACTGCAGAATGCTACCTGACCTGAAAGGGACCCCTTCCCCCACTCCCCACAGTGACATGAGGTGGTGTAGAATAACTTCTGGGTCCTGGCCCTACCCCTCCTGGCTATGGCAAAAAATTAACCCTGTCTTGGCCAGAACCAGGAAAAATGGTATCAAAGTCCCTAAAAACAAAAGAGAAGTCAAACCCATCAAAGTCAATAGCTTTTCATCAAATCAGCCAAAATTGGACAGAAATGAAGACTGGGAGCTTTCAACAGAAGAAATATTTTCAGAAGCCATGAAAGCTACAGCAGTGCTGGAGCTACTTTGGTCTCTTATATAATTCATGTAATTTACAACATGTGTTGTTGTTATCAACATTGACTGAGGATCATCTCTTTCAATAAGATTTTATGTCTTTTGTAACCAATTATAATTTACCCTACTAGTAGCTCTACCTGTAACCACACAGTGTGCATTTATGACCCATCATGATTAAGTGTGTATAAAAACCAGACCTTGAACCAACACATACACCCCAGAAGTTGCCAGCATCAGAAGAATGGTTTTGAGGAAACCACTTCAAAATCTCCTTCCCTTGCCATAAGAAGGCCAGCACCAGATGCGGTGGGCAAAAGCTTGTAAATTTCAACACAATCAATGTTTTAATTGTCCTCAGTTTATCTACTTAATCGTTCTGCTTCCTCTCCAAAAATTTTAGTGATGCTGCAGATGTGCAAGAAGGCAAGTGAGTGTGAAGCTTTGGAACCAGCTTCATGAAAGATTAAGGGTAGGGAATCTTACAAGCTAGGACTGTCCTGAAGGTAAGGTAGTCTGCTTCTCTTCACAGTATATTATATTATATTATATTATATTATATTATATTATATTATATTATATCAACAACAGAAATATTTCTGGAAGAACAGGAATACTAGAAAGAATTTGGAGAACTGCTGCATCTCCAAGACACTGTATCAGCACTGAAAGCAGGCAGTAACTGCTGACTGGGTCCTGATCTTTAAGCCAAGATATTACTGAAGAGTTTTAAAGTAAAATCTTAATTTCTCTAAAAGTGAAAATGAATCTTAGAAAAGGAGGAAAATGACACATGGGTTGACAATACTACAAATGGGGAAAAAGTCTGTTTACCTTAACCGTAGATGGTGAGAAAAGATGAGTGAGCACAGATTACCGAGTAGCTGTAGATCTGGATATGAGCACGAAACAGCGCAGCCAAAAGTAAACTTGTTGCTGAGTTCTGGTAATGCTGCCTCCCTGACTGAAGTTTTAGGAATCAGAGTTGTAATTTCCACACATGCTCATTACTTGTGACTAATGAGACAGAACAAAAAGAGGTTTGGCATCTTCCCCTGGGTGGTGGCTGCTGTGAGAGAAATTAATTATTGAGAATTATTTGTGTCAGAGTAGCTCACAAATACTACTGCTGAAGAAGAATTCATAGCTGAAAGAAGACAGAATCATCTCTGATGACTGCCTTTGACGAAGTTTCCTTACAGACTTGATAACATGGCAGTTGCTTTTCATGATAAGTGGAAATGACCATTGCACACTGCCAATAAGGTGTCCTCAGATGAGGTCAGGAGTGGCTGTTATGTCCTGTAATAGATAAGCCACAGATGGGGGAAATATAATATCCTCAAAAAGATGAGCCTTCCTGCCTCACTGTTTTTGTGCACTAACATAGTAGACTCTGGAAGGTGGCCCAGGCATACAAAAACTGTCAGAGGTTAGCTTTAACTGTGACAGGAGTTCATGCCTGGAGGGCCAAGATCTCCCCAGGAACAAGTGACATAAGCAGCCAGGCTTAAAGAGCCAAAAATGAGTGGGAAAGGAGTGGAGTGACTTAACTACAGAACCATGAAAATCAAGCACACAGGAGTCTGAACGCAGTGAGATATATCAAGCTACACGCACTCCAGTGGAATGAAAGCTCAGCCCAGTGAATGCTCCTTGTTTGCAGGCCCAGCCTAGCTCTAACTTTGTTTTAACAGGGCAGGGTTAGGAGTCAAAGGACTAATAATCACAGCCTTATCTACTTCCTACTGATTTGACTCAAAAACTGTGCCAACACTTCTAGCAAGAGGGTGAAAATGGAAAAATATTCCTGCCATAACTTCCTTTCATTTGGCTTATTATTAACTACATGGCCAGGCTATTAGCCATGCTAAAACACTAATACTGTTTTTTCTCTTGGTGCTAAATATGAGGATTGTTGTTTACACACTACCTTAGGTCCTCTGTCCAGTAAAAATTATTCACTAGAAATTCATTAATCTTTCTCCAAGACAATTCAAGCTTTTTTTTTTTCTCCTTTTTTCTGAACCATGGTTATCACAGCAATGCTGATCTCATCCACAATTCTGTATCTGCACCTGGTCCCAGCTGTAGCTGGATTTGATAAGTGGGATTCATGCAGGAAGTGTGGCAGAGGTCTGCCCAGCAGACACACACTCAGTGGGAGTGAAATAGTGACAACTGTCAACACTTTCTTTCTTCAAAGGGCTGCAGAGCACTGAATTCTTTATCTGACTTGGAAGGCTGGGTCTTACACTTGAGGATGATTTTTTTTTCTCCAGAACAAACATTCAAAATTGTAATTTGGTTTCTTTAGAGTTTTGCAGATGAGAAGCTGAGAAAAATCTGGCTTGAGAAGCTCTTGCTTCTTCATCTCTTCCCACACTTTGATGCTGGGCTNTCAGAAGAATGGTTTTGAGGAAACCACTTCAAAATCTCCTTCCCTTGCCATAAGAAGGCCAGCACCAGATGTGGTGGGCAAAAGCTTGTAAATTTCAACACAATCAATGTTTTAATTGTCCTCAGTTTATCTACTTAATCGTTCTGCTTCCTCTCCAAAAATTTTAGTGATGCTGCAGATGTGCAAGAAGGCAAGTGAGTGTGAAGCTTTGGAACCAGCTTCATGAAAGATTAAGGGTAGGGAATCTTACAAGCTAGGACTGTCCTGAAGGTAAGGTAGTCTGCTTCTCTTCACAGTATATTATATTATATTATATTATATTATATTATATTATATTATATTATATTATATTAATTATATTAATTATATATATTATATCATATTATATTATATTATATTATATTATATTATATTATCCAGTGTATATTCAGACATGCAAAAGAAAAATAAATANGAGAAAAGATGAGTGAGCACAGATTACCGAGTAGCTGTAGATCTGGATATGAGCACGAAACAGCGCAGCCAAAAGTAAACTTGTTGCTGAGTTCTGGTAATGCTGCCTCCCTGACTGAAGTTTTAGGAATCAGAGTTGTAATTTCCACACATGCTCATTACTTGTGACTAATGAGACAGAACAAAAAGAGGTTTGGCATCTTCCCCTGGGTGGTGGCTGCTGTGAGAGAAATTAATTATTGAGAATTATTTGTGTCAGAGTAGCTCACAAATACTACTGCTGAAGAAGAATTCATAGCTGAAAGAAGACAGAATCATCTCTGATGACTGCCTTTGACGAAGTTTCCTTACAGACTTGATAACATGGCAGTTGCTTTTCATGATAAGTGGAAATGACCATTGCACACTGCCAATAAGGTGTCCTCAGATGAGGTCAGGAGTGGCTGTTATGTCCTGTAATAGATAAGCCACAGATGGGGGAAATATAATATCCTCAAAAAGATGAGCCTTCCTGCCTCACTGTTTTTGTGCACTAACATAGTAGACTCTGGAAGGTGGCCCAGGCATACAAAAACTGTCAGAGGTTAGCTTTAACTGTGACAGGAGTTCATGCCTGGAGGGCCAAGATCTCCCCAGGAACAAGTGACATAAGCAGCCAGGCTTAAAGAGCCAAAAATGAGTGGGAAAGGAGTGGAGTGACTTAACTACAGAACCATGAAAATCAAGCACACAGGAGTCTGAACGCAGTGAGATATATCAAGCTACACGCACTCCAGTGGAATGAAAGCTCAGCCCAGTGAATGCTCCTTGTTTGCAGGCCCAGCCTAGCTCTAACTTTGTTTTAACAGGGCAGGGTTAGGAGTCAAAGGACTAATAATCACAGCCTTATCTACTTCCTACTGATTTGACTCAAAAACTGTGCCAACACTTCTAGCAAGAGGGTGAAAATGGAAAAATATTCCTGCCATAACTTCCTTTCATTTGGCTTATTATTAACTACATGGCCAGGCTATTAGCCATGCTAAAACACTAATACTGTTTTTTCTCTTGGTGCTAAATATGAGGATTGTTGTTTACACACTACCTTAGGTCCTCTGTCCAGTAAAAATTATTCACTAGAAATTCATTAATCTTTCTCCAAGACAATTCAAGCTTTTTTTTTTTTCTCCTTTTTTCTGAACCATGGTTATCACAGCAATGCTGATCTCATCCACAATTCTGTATCTGCACCTGGTCCCAGCTGTAGCTGGATTTGATAAGTGGGATTCATGCAGGAAGTGTGGCAGAGGTCTGCCCAGCAGACACACACTCAGTGGGAGTGAAATAGTGACAACTGTCAACACTTTCTTTCTTCAAAGGGCTGCAGAGCACTGAATTCTTTATCTGACTTGGAAGGCTGGGTCTTACACTTGAGGATGATTTTTTTTTCTCCAGAACAAACATTCAAAATTGTAATTTGGTTTCTTTAGAGTTTTGCAGATGAGAAGCTGAGAAAAATCTGGCTTGAGAAGCTCTTGCTTCTTCATCTCTTCCCACACTTTGATGCTGGGCTTTGTGTTTTTTCATTTGTTTGTTTCATTTTTTAAACATTAGCTTTTTATAACAATTTAGAAAAGACAAAACCAACAAACATTAGCAGAGAACATCTGCATTTAGCTGTTATTCATCTGTTTTCTGAGAATAGATCTGTATATATTAGAAATAATATGATGTAATACAATGCAATGTATATTATATAACATAACATAATGTCATCCATGTATTATATTTATTATATTTATATGTATTATAGTCTCTATATATTTTATATATATTACATTGTATTTAATATAGGTTATTATATAATAATAATAATATTATTATTATCTCTCTCATTATGAAGAAGTGGTATCTAAAATAAAAGCAATAGTATGAATCTCCTTTCCAGGTGTGGAGGCACAGTGTGAATATGCACTGTTTGTAAATGTGAGCTTTGTATGCATCAGGAACAAAGAACCTTCAGCAACATTTTCAAAAGTGACCAGTGATTTTGCTGCCTCATTTTTAAGAAGCCTCAAAAATGCTGGATTCTTGCCAGTTGTTTTAAGCCCCTCTTGGACTGGCCCTCTCTAAAGACACTCTGTAAATCTGTAGCCACCTTCTAAAGTTCACCTCAAGATACAGTTTTGCTTAGATCAAAGGTTTTCCTTGTGGGAGAACCTTCCTGTGTCTCTGTAGCAAAAGGATTGTCACCGTCTTAACAATTCTCTCGTATCTCAGCATGACAAAGTGCTTATGGCACTGATGTGTGGTAATTCATGTCCCCTAGAGGCAGGGCAGCATTGCAGAGAGGTTCCCTTGGAAGTCCTGGCATAGGGGAATTGCTGTTTGCATTCAAGAAAATATGTTGGGAATCACTTAACACTTGACAGATTAGTTTGAGATGTAGTGAGTCACACCTGAGTTGGCAATGTAGAGAAGGACAGTGGGGAGGACGTGCCAGAATGGGAGATGGTTTGGCTGCTGTACCTGACAGAGAGAGCTCTGTGTGGGATCACAAGATGTGTTTTTGCCGCTCTTGGAGGGACTCCATATCTGGACTACATGAAGAGCGCAGGAGCGAAAAACCTGCATTTAAACCCAAATAAAAATAAATGGACAGTCTATCTGCTAAAAGAGTATGTTGCCACGGTCAGGAGAACACAGGGCTCTGGTACAAGAAGCAAGCTGTCACTGTGTGCTAGGACTGGGAGATGTCCCTTCGTGAGCTGTACCCACAGCATGAGGCCCCCACTCTATTTTAATGATGCACTTTTTCTCCTGGTGACAGTTTTCGGGATGTGCAAATCCTCTGCACAAGGTTAGTGTTTTAAGGCAATGGCAAAGCACTTGAGTAGGAAAAGGAACCAGAGTAGTCCATCAGAATCTGTTTCTCTTGTACAGTGTAGTACTATGTGTAGCACTATACAGGTTTGAGACTCTTCCCTTGCATTTTGCCTCCATGGAGCAGCTACTTATGTTTTTCTTTCCCACTGTCACCACCAACTTGGTAGGAAGAACAATGTTTGTTATAAATTCCCATCAGGCTGAACAAAGACACCAGTCCACTTGTCAGGGAACTCTCTTCGGCTTTATTGTATAATTGCCTTAGCTCTGGCAACTAGCCCACTCTTCAGTCTCAAAAGTGTTTTCTGTCAGGCCCTTAACTGTTACAACACACTTCAACAAGCTCCCGACTCCTGCAACAAACTTGAGTGCAAAATAGAGGGTAGAATATGATAGCTGCACTTTGACAAGACAAAGAAAGAGAGGAGAGAAATAAAGGTGAAAAATAGAAAGAGAAGCAAGAAGATCACCAGTCCTTAGATCCTGCGTTGGTCCTGCTATGTGGATGGCCCGGATCTGGGGTAGCAAGACTAAGAGAAAAAGAGGAAAAAGTGAAAGAGTGAGCAGGACTGATGGACTTCCTTTTATAGTTTTTCTGGTGAAACCCTCTTATGTAAAACAGATTTTTCATTGCATTTCATCATGCAGACTCAGCCACATTGTTTGCACGTGTGCAGTCAGCCCTTCTGAGCCCTCCAGGAAGGGAGTCAGGGGAGGGTAGGAGTAAGTCTCAAGGTGGAAAAAGAAGTTGGCTCAGCACACTGCTGCCCCACCTCTGTGGGACCCTCTCTTCTGATCACAACTTTCCTGCCACAACAGTCTGAATATTTGAGACAAAATATGCCTATATGCTTATGCCTGGTCCTCCACACCCATGTGTGGCGTTTGTCCAAACTGCAGGCTTCACACAGATGCCGTAAGTTCATTTGCGCAATGAAACTTTCCCCAGAACAGGCCTGGGGATCACCAACAAAATTTTGTAATCAGGGAGGTTCTTCTTCCTTGGAAGTGATTGAAGTAGATTTTGGTATGGGGACATATTTTCAAGTTATTACTTGTGTCCACATTTCCTGATCTACTCAGTACAGACTCAAGCAACAAGGCCCAGAGCTCACATCAGGCTCCAGAGAATTGCTTTAGAAATTATGCTCAAGAAATGAGTGTGCCATTTAAGAATGTAATCATACCATAGGATTATTTTGTCATATTGTCTGACCCCCTCTTTTTCTTTCAAACAGTCACAGAGATGTTTCATGAACCAATTTATAAACTCGGTCACAGTTGTTATTACAAAAAATTATATTGGGAACACTTAATTAATGGTTCTGCCATGCTCCATGGTCACAGTAGACAAATGCCATCTTTTTCTTTGCTCACTGTTGCCAATGGTCCATGATATTTGATAATAGGATGTGTAATAACCTGTAACTTATCTCTAACTGATCCAGAAGGATATATGGCACGTCTTATTCCTCTTTTGGGCCTTCAGTTTGAGTAGTTTAGAAAAAAAAAGTTTGAATAGAAATAAAATTTTATTACATATATAAATGGGATGCAGTCATGGAACATTGCACATTACAAGAATTACATATTATTTTGAGTAAGAAAAAAGAAACACCAAATGATCATGTGGAAGGAGAAGACATGAGTTAACCTAGCTAGCCACTGGATGGCACAATTGCTTTATCTAACTGTTGCAAAACTGGGTTGTTTTTTTCTTTAGATTTAATTGAATAAACAAATCAACCCAGATGCAAGGGAGGTATTAACAGTGTAATAAACGAAACTGGAAAACCATCATACTCCAAGTAGGAAGTACAGATTGTTACAATTGTGCAATTTAAGGTGTTCTGTTAACACTACTACTTTAATAGATCAACCAACCAAAACAACTATATGAACAATTGTCACAATACTGAACTTTGCTTTGGTTGCTGTTTATGGAGCTCCAGTGTCTTCAAATTAGTGAATAAAAGAAAAAAATAGTAAAATGGCTGAAAATGTGAAGTATAAAGGTCTATCAAATGAAATTAGGCTTCCTGATCAAAAATTTATTGTTCTAAAAAAAAATTATAATTAATAGGCCTAAACACTGAAATTCTGGAAGTGTCCCTAATTTCCCCATTGATCTTTTTGGAACCTCATTGCTTATTCTATTTCAAGGCCTGTTTCATGGTGCCGAGTGTACTGAAATTGCTTGATGCTTTTTCTTGCTGACCTTCTTTGGATCCACACCTTTTTTCCTCCTTTAAGGAAAAGTGGGAAGATGTCATTAATACATAACATGGAAGGCTATGATGTATGAATTTTGCCTCCTGTGGGATATGTTCCTATTTACCCAAGTAGTATTTCAAGAAAAAACCCAGTCATGTAAGAGTGATATTCAACATTGGAAGTACAATAATAATACACAGCAACAGCAGCAGTGTCCTTTTGATAGAATTAACTGGCAGCCTATTGCTCTTATGGGACCTCTCCTTCCCAACTCCATCTTCAGCAGTGATTTTGGCTGGTTTCTCATGAGGAGATATAAACACAGTGAGAACTGCAAAGTGGGTGGGCACCAATGTTTGCCCAAATCAACCACAGAAAAAAAGCTTAAGAACTGCTGATTTAAATCTTGTGGTTTCCTAAAAAATAACAATAAAAAATAAAAGCAGGAGAAAGAGAGATTTGCATGATCACTTAATTTTCAATTGGCCACTTGCCATTCATAACTTCTGAAAGAAGAAAGCAGCCTACAGTTCTTAAATGTAGAAATGTCTCCCAGTTTGGTGTTTGGATAAAATGGTACCTGGGGACACAAGTTATGGAAACAACTGTGTCCCTCGACCCTTTCCAAAGGTTGGCTGTTGCTGTCCTGTTGGCACACCAGCCTGCCAATGGGCATATGCATTGTTTCTGCCCCTTGTCTGCCAACCAAATAAACAGGGACATGAAGGAGTGTGCTGGGCCTATCAGGAGAAGATGGGGAGATTTCTGGTAGATGGAGAACAACCAGGTATCATCATATCCACGACTCATGCTTTTTAAATTTGTTTTAAAGTCTGAAAGGCACAATCAGATACCTAATTTCAGACACACATCAAAAAAAGAGGAAATTAATAAGTAATGTTACCCTTGAAGGCTGTCAAAGCACAATGCCACAATGGAAAGGTTGAGAGTAGCTTCAAGGTTTTGCATGTGGAAACCATGGCACGTGGCCAGTTCCAAATCCCAGGGACGCCTCTCTCGCAGCAAAGCAAATTCTTTAATAGTCATAATTCAAAACCAAAAGAATAAACAGTATTTGTATGAATAGCTGACCAGTTCATCTGTGGAGGAGGGATCCCCTTGAAGGGGGAAAGGAGTAGTACTCCTGAGACCTAAAACCACTGGATGAAACTGAAAAAGGCATGTACTTAATATTACCAAGCACTCCTACACAAACCCAAAGCATGATCATAGAGGAAGAACTCATTTTTCTGTAAGGAGAAGTCCTGGCACATCACCAATCCGTAGCACACGTCAGCTCTCCTATAGAAGGCATATGAGTTAGGGATCCTAATTCTTTTTCCTCAGACTGTTAAAAATGAGGAAAAGAAGGGGCAAAACGGTGACTGCAGCTGCTGACTTGTGTGGGCACTGCTGCACTAAGCAGGGGGCCTGTGAGAATAAGGCCCTGGTTGCAGGGGCCAAATCATGAACTGGGGCTGGATTTCCCCCTGGGGCTCCTCCTGAGCTGGCCCCTGCTGGCTCCAGCCACACAGATCTGTTGTACTGCTCTCATACTTCTCGTTTAGAAATCAGCTGCTAGAAAAAGTGGGGAGGAAAGCATGACAGGTCAGTGAGGTCTAGTTGTGGGGCTTTGGGCTGGGTGGGCCTGCATGGCTTCTTTCAGGTGGTCATGTTCCATTTGAGTGACCTGGAGAACACGGCTTCAGAGCAAAACATGTGACACTCAGAGACACAAACTTGCCAGTACTCATGAACCTTCTATGGATGCCATATTTACATCCCACAAAACTATCATGTGTTCAAGCTTTCACATGACAGATTACCACATCACGAAACATATTAATTATCCCAAATATATTGCCCAAAACTTCTGTTTTATAACATTCAATTCTCAGTCCATAGTCACACTCCCTTCATTAGGCAGCAGTAGGAGACCTGTGGGGAACTTCTTTTAGTGGACTCATGGTTGTGAAAGTTACATTCGACTGTTACTTTTCCAACATATAACTTTGAGAGTTAAAGAACAACAAACTACTAAAACATTAAAACGACAGATTCATCCCAGTATCAGTCTAAAGTTACTCTACATGCCATTTATAAAACTGGAGCTCTGCCATAATGAATCAGGTCTCAAAGCTGTAAAATGATGGTTGTAACCAAATACAAGTTTTATTTCACACAAAGGGACCTCTTGCTGTTTGTGGGTTGCGACATCAGTAAAGTTCTATGTGCTCTGTTCCCTTGATGATTGCTTTATTTTTTTATAAGAAATAAGCACTGAATGTACAGAATGGAAGATTTTAATCCACAAAGCTTTCGTTTCAGAGATACCAAAAAGATGTTGATTTTGCCTATGGATTCAGTAGGTCCAAATAACTCCATGTATGCCTTTGAGTCTGTTCACAGTGAGGTTAAGGCAATATCATCTCACCTCCAAGTGGGATGTTATCTTATGGGATCTAAAACTTCCTCCTATTCATTAAAAAAAAGAAGTGTCATGGAGTGCAACCATGTGGTTTGTCATCACCATGACCTGCTGACAAAGATGTGTGCCATTAGTCTTGCCCTTGCAGACTCTGCCCAAGGAATCATATATTGGCCCATTACCAGGAGTACTTGCAAAGAGGCCAAACATGCAGCAGTTTTAGGTTGAGCTTGGTGACTGTAGTGTTTCAGGTCAGCCCTTGGAGACAATCACATCTGGACAAGTTGACACCAGCTTTGCTGTCACTTTTCCACTGAAGACAGAAATGGTTGGGCAGTAAGTTACCAAGAGTAAATTTTAACTTAGAGTTTGTAAATACACTTCAGGATATTCTGTGATGAAAATGTTGTGGTTCTGAACAAGATGCTGTTCTACTGTAGCCCACTCTGCATTCACTTCTGTGCTGCCGAGCAGACGCGCTTGCCTGTTGTGCATGAGGGAAGTTCTGAGATGCCAGACTGTGGGATACAGCATCTCTCCCCACCCCCCTGCACTTGCCAGTGTGCCTTGTGAGGCACCACCTGAGTAAAGCACAGGAGTGTGCGTGTGTAATCTCATGCCCTCCTCTCTTGGCTCTCTGCCCCTGCCCCCAAAGGCAAATCAGAGCTGATTTCACACCCACTGCAAACACTGTAGCAGACGGACCAGGCCAGGACTAGTTCAGAACAGCTCTAAGGTTCAATTTTCAAGTTTTTATAGTCATATGTGAATAATTCTACATAATCACTTATGCATTTCTAGAAAAAGGGCATTGATGGCAGCTGTGTCTATTATATAATATTTCATCTTGCTAGTTCTATAGATGCTGTGTGTACCTGACCTTGGATGCTGCAGTCGAACAGATGTTGTGTACATGTGAGGCTTTCCGTGAAATTTTGTGGACATGGATGATGTTACCCTGGTGTAACGGACAAACTTCAGCTTAATGTGGGAAAGGGAAGATTGTGAGAAGGAACATTTTCCATAGGAAATATGAGAATGGACTATATAAGGAACATTTGGCACTTCTCTGATATGTCATATATATTCCACAAGCTTTTCAAACCCAAATCATGAGTGGGAAGAGAGCATGAATTACAGGACAATTGCATAATATTTGGTCTAATATTGTTGCATGACACTTTTGGCCTGAAGCAATCCTGTGAATTTGTATTTCAGATTACCCATGGTCCTTCTCAAGAAATCTAATTAAACTTCAAAGATGTTCCCACTAAATTGAGCTCTATAACTTCAGCAACAGGAATGACATCAGAACCTTTGGAAAGGAAAAAGATGAATATTGCAAGAAAAAAAAAAAGTAGGAAAAAATGCTTTTAGAAGGCTATTGACCATGGGCCAAGCCATGCCCTCAGCTATGTGCATGCTATTCCCACTGAAGCTAAAGGGATTTGTATATGCCTTGGAGCAGAGTATGGTTCTTTGCTTCAGATGGCAAAACTCTTCCATGGCCAGATAAGGAATACACATTTAAAAATTGATGTATGCTGTAAATGTCACTGAACTGAGTTCCTTTACATAGCTATTTCTTCAATGAAGAGTGTCTGCTTTGTAAAGAAGCATGATGATTGCAGCTTTTCCTTCCCAGCAGATCCTTAGCAAACTGTCGCGAGCAGTACCACTGACCACCTGCATACAGCAAGCCTCTTGAAGCAAATGTAGGTAACACAGAGGGGAACAACAATGTGTGCTTGGGAGTTAACCAGGCTCCACACATCTCACAGACTCACAGACCTATTCAGATTGGAAGGGACCTTGAGAGGTCTCTAGTCCGACTTCCTGCTCAAAGGAGAGCAACGCTGCATCGGAAAAGTTTGCTCAAGACATTGTCCAGCTGGATTTAAAAAACATTGAAGAACAGAGACCACACAGCTTCTCTGAGAAATCTCTTAGAATACTTAATTACCCTCAGAATGAACATTTTTCTGAATATCCAATCTCAAACTCTTGTTTCAGCCCATTACCTTACCACGAATCTTGGTGAAGAGGCTGATTTCCATCGTCTTGATCACCTGCCCACAGGCACTGGTGGGCTGCTCTTTGGTGCCTGGAGCCACCTCTTATTGAGGCTGAACAAGCCCTTATCCCTTGGCTTCTTCTCACTGGGCAAGTGCTTCGACACTGACCATCTCAGTACCCCTTTGCTGAACTTGCTCGAGGTCTTCAATGCCTTTCTTGTACTAAGACCCAAGAGTGGATGCAGTATCTAGGTGTGGTACTAATGAGTACTAAGTAAAATGGGGGCAATTTCTTCCATCATTTCACTTGCTGTTCTTCCATAAACACAACTCAGGGTGGCGATATTGGCGTGCTTTGGTGCCGGGACTCTGCTGTCACACATTCACCTTGCAACCACCAGGCCTCACAGATCCTTCCCAACAGAGCTGCTCCCCAAACAGGCAAACCTTCGTCTAGATTGGTGCAATGGGTTAGTCTGTCCCAGGTGCAGGACTTGGCATTTGCTCTTGCTGAGTTTCACAAGGCTCCTGTCAGTCTCTTCTTTCAGTCTGTCAAGATGTCTACCTTTATCTAAATACCCTCTCCACATGGAAAAGCAGTAGAGATTCATACTGTGGAAAATACCTTAATAGATTTCTGTCATGACGACTCTTACTTTCAGAGTTATCCCAGTAGTCTTTTCTTGTTTTTAATTTTCCACTACTTTCGATTCAACAAATGTAGGAGTGCGTTTGGGACGCTGCTGTGCCAAAAATTGGAGGAATCTCTGCCAAAATTTTGAAGTTCAAAACGTTAGTCTTTGAACAAAACCTAGGAGTGAAATAGTGATTTACCACCGCCCCAAGAGACTATTTTTAAGATGATAGTCACCATAGCAGAGGACATGAAAATCCTTGTTTTAACTTTTTTCAGATGCACTCGTTTCTGTCTCATTTTAACTGTTGTCTAAGAAACAATCGTCTCTATTACCCTGGTTGTATTAAATCAAAAATTTAGCTTATAATTCGTAGTTGTATCTAATTAAAAATACAACTTATAATTCGGGGAGACTTGCTTACCAAATGATCTAGTTATCAGATGATATAATTTACAGCAGGACTGTTTGGGGCCCATATATAAAATTTTCATCTTCTATGTGTCTTGCACAGGACACTCCAAGAATCACACCATGTGCCTGAGAGCATTGTCCAAACTCTTCTTGAACTCTGTCAGGCTTGATGCTGTGACCAGTTCCCTGGGGAGCCTGTTCCAGTGACCAACCACCCTCTGGAAGAAAAACCTTTTCCTGACATCCAATCTAAACCGCCTCTGCAACAACTTCAGGCCATTTCCTCGGGTCCTGTCACTGGTTGCCAAAGAGAAGAGATCAGTGCCTGCCCCTCCTCTTCCCCTTACAATGAAGTTGTAACTGCAATGAGGTTTCCCCTCAGTCTCCTCCAGGCCGAACAGACCAAGTGACCTCAGCTGCTCCTCAAATGGCTTCTCCTCCAGAACCTTCATCATCCTTGTGTCCCTCCTTTGGACATTCTAGCAGCTTCATGCCCTTATTATATTGTGGTGCCCAAAACTGCACACAGGACTTGAAGTTTGCCTCCCCAGTGCAGGGCAGAGCAGAGCAGACCAGAGCAGAGCAGGACAATCCCCTCCTTTGCCCACCTGGTGATGCTGTGCCTGATGCATCCCAGGACAGGGTTGGCCCTTCTGGCTGCCAGGGCACTGTGGGAGGTTAATGAAAAAGGAGCAGCTGGCAAAAGAGACTTCTTCAGGAACTGATGTTGTAGCTGTCCAAGAAGGCAAAAAGAAGGAAGAACACTAGAAGTACCTTTCCTACAGGGAGAGAGGGAGACTCATATAAGTATTGCCTCTGTGGGAAAGCCAGGATATGTGTGTATGGATATGAGGGTCAATAGCTGGCCCAGAGGGAAGTGGGCTAATGGGGACATTCATTGAGGACACATTGCAGTTGCTGAATATTTTGTCTTAAAAAAAGCTGTTTGCTTCCGCTGAGACGTAGGCTGACAGATGAGATAACCAGAAATATCACATTGGCAAGTGAAAGGAAACATGACTCCAGTAACAGGTTTCTCTTAACTGGATTTTATGTGCCCTCTCTTAATGCAAATGCCCTTCTGGAATTAGGATGTCCAGCAGGAAGGGAAGAGGAGCAAAATGTTCTGGTCCAGGAAAAGGTTCGGATGTACAGGCATAAACAACATAAAATTTGCCTAATAAGTGCAAAGCTGGTAAACCTCAGAGGCAATGAGTTGCAGGTGATAGTATTTAGGTAACCATCAATCACATATAGAAGAGGGAAGGTAGGAAATTCTGGAGGAAAAGATTTTCATGCTGGGAAAAAAAGCTGGAGACCAGGACTTCGGTGGGAACATTCTGTGAAGCATTTGCTATAGCCTGTGCAGAACTGGAGATGGAAGTAGAAAGGCAGAGCTGTAATACTGGAGGGGGGTATCTGGAGGAGATTTCTGCTTCACCTGGAATGATGCTATGTGCAGAATAAACAGATGCTATGAAGGAGACAGAAAAAGAGAGAGAGAGAGAGAGGGAGAGAGGCAGAGATTCTTCTTGAGCCAAAAGGGTACTGAACTTCTAGCATTTGTATTAAAGGGAGCTGTGAGGAATCATCTTTCCTTCATTTAATGGTTTCAGAGCTAAACAGGAAAGTATGCTATAATTCAATATAAGACCTCTGTTAAGGAGAAAGACATGAAAATTCTGTATCAAATGAAGTAATAAAAATGTTAGGAAGTATTATAAAATGAAAAGGAAGTATGTCCCTAGTAAACAGGTGGGTTGTGTACATTCTGAATTTTGAAAATAGCTCTATTCATTCATCCTTAATGAAGGAAAGGAGAATGCCAGTGATAGGACAGGATCTGAAAAGTACTGCAAAGATGATCAAGGATAAGGACAGGCTTTGGTATAAATGACTCTGTATGCTTGGACTCCACAGTCTGGAAAACACATGACAAGTTTTCCAGAAAAGTGGCTGGGATTCAATGTCCACTCTGTTTGCTTGGTTGCCCATAGCTCCCGCATTCAAAGTGCTGCATTCAAAACCAGAGGAAGCTCTTCCTCATGCAGCAGTTCCAGACTTGGTGGCTGACTTTTTTCTTTTTTTAATTTTTTTTTTAAGTAAGCTCAATGGCACATACCTGAAAGTGAGGGTTACTGATTAAACAAAGTAATTAGATGTAGGAAATTCCCCATGCTGAAAAATGGCTTGAGGGTAGGGGACCTCATGGAAGTAATATACAGTTGGAGTGTGCTTATGCTTCCCATGGCAGCTTGTCTCCACTCCTGGAGACAGCTACACCATGCTAGATGGACTCCAGGTTGGAAAAAAATCAGGCTATTCTCATGGGGTACTGATATAAAAAGTAAGGACTCTTGTTGGAACATGGTTCTGGTGCTGTGTTCTCTCCTTACTTAGGTAAGGAGAGAACAGTGTAATTCTCCTTCCTTGTGAATGCTGTAAATTAAATCCTATTTTAATGACCTCTAGGGAGGCGCCAGGGGGAAATAAAGTATGTTAAAAATGTCATTCCAAGGGAGATCTCAAAAAAACTGAATAAAAAAAAGGTTCCTCAAGAAAGTCCCTCAGATCACAATCCTTAAAATTAGTGAGATTTCAGGTATGTTATACTGGTGACTTCAGGGTGTCTGTGTATAAATTGACTATACACTTCATATCCAATAAAACGTTAATAGCTCAGGTGTTTTGATCATATAAAAATTACAATACTGTTGTCTTTGCCAAAGCTTGCTGAAGAATAGCAATTCCCTTAGTTCATTGGTTCAAAGGGCACTTGCAGACTTTGCTGGCAAGCACTTGCATTGACCTAAGGAAGCAGCAGGAACCAAGCACTGACCAAGTAAGGGAGTAAAATTTGGCAAGGTAAAAACATTTGAATTCCATAGGAGTTAGGGCACCAAATGTATCAAATCATGTAAATAATAGCAATTAGACTAAGTAATACACTTTCCTTTGAGGGATTTCAAGTGGTGCTGACAGATATTTGTTAAATTTTCCTTCCCCACAAAAGAAAAAAAAAGGAAAAAAAAGGGTAAAAAGTAACTGAGTACAACAACATACTTGACAAAAAGCCAGCTAATTAGACAAGCAAAGTTCTTGGTTAGTACAGGAAATTACAGTAAATGATGCATTGCATTATTTTCAGGTAGTTCAAATCCAAACTACTTTTTTTGGTGAATAAAAAGTGGATAAAATGAAAATGTAAGAATACTCCACAATATTTGCTAGCAGAAATTCTTTGTGACCCAAGAGAGAATATCAGCTAAGACAATAAATAAAGCTTCTTATGTTTTGGATTACCAAATAGGTTCTGTAAAAAGTTGTGGTTTTTTAAGAAGGAATATAACATATTACATTAACATTCCTAAATTGTCATATATCTGATATCAAAGGAGATCTTATGGACTTGATATTTAAAGATGCTCACCATGTTCACTTCTAACACAGTCTTCAGCTGAACCGCACGGGCCCAGAAATTTCACGGAAGTGAACCTTGGACAAAATTGTTGAAACCAGATTTTGTTTGGTTTTGGGCCTGGAAATTAATCTACTTGGTTTTCATTTTAGACAGCATGAAACACTTTCAATCTGTCACACAGTAATAAATCTTCCTTCTGAGAATGACACTTTTTGGGTTTGCAAAACGATCTGACACATTATCTTTTCTTTCTTTGGGCCAAATGATTCTTTCTTTTTAAAAAAATCAAAGGCATGAGATGAAAACTGGCTAAGGAAACATTCATTTATTATTTTTGACATTGTGATTAGGACCTATTTGTGAACCAAAAATCCCTATGTAAGGTGCTGTGTCTGTCTTCTACGTTTTAGGTTTAATGTGCTAGGCAGCAGCCAAAAAGGATAAAAGCACAAAGAATAAATCAGAACACTGAGGAACACTTCAAGTCCAGTTCCAAGATGATAGCAGCCTAGCCATTACAGAAACAGGAATTTTAAAAGGAAGGTCCTGCTATGCATAAGAAATTAGGGGAGGAATCCCATTTTAAATATATACAAAAAAGGTATGTGAGACTATGTCTGCATATAGACTGACAGGCTGCTTAGCAATCAGAGATGGACTTCTTGATGCTGAGGAAAAGTTAGTTTGGATGGAATATGCAGACACACACATGCATATGAAATTATACAGAAAGAAACATTTACAAATGATAAAAATTGTCATCGGAATGGGGATCTTAGAAGAGAAATATGTCTCTGGGGTTTGTATATTGCATACACCTTGCAGAAGCTGTGATTTAAAGCTAACAGCTGGAGAATTCCTGTGGGTCTCTGAGGACTGGCTAGTACACTGAGAAATAGCCCTGACTTCTTAGCTCTGGAAAGGAGCAGGGGAATGGGACTGCACCTGACCAAGTTCAGAGATGCTCTGTTTAGCTTTGCACTACAGACTTTAACTTGCTCTTTTCTGCCCCAAAGTAAAAAAGCTTTCCTCATCAGCTGTTTCCTGATGAAGCCCTCTGATCCTGTGTCTTCAACTTTCAAAGAAGACTCAGGTAGAACTCAATTTAGATATCGAGAGATGCACAAGAAGCTGAGAAAAGAAGCTGAGAAAGACAGGAAGTATTTTTTTAGNTTTTTTTTTTTTGTTGATGTTGTTTGTTTGTTTGTTTTTTCCCCCTGCAGGAGCCTGGGTGCAGCTACAAAATGATTCAAGGAAAGAAGCTGACCATAAACACTCCTGAAGACAAGGACAAACTAGAGAACACCATGATTAAGTTGTATAAGTCTTTGAAATTCCTGCTTTGTATAGAGCAAAGCAAAAGTGTGTCTGAAAATTTTGTGAAAAGCCCATCCACTGTCATGTCCCCTGTCTCCTCAGCAATTTAGCCACGTATCTTACAGCCTCAGTCATGCTTTCAGAATGCCTGTGTTAAGGCTATGGTCAAAGCCCAAAAAGTCAGAAGGGGGTTTGTGAAAAAGGCTTCTCCTCTGAGCAGTTTTGAGAGCAGACAGAGGAACACCACTCAGAAACAGGTCCTGGGCTCTCCAGACTGCTCAGGCATAAACAAGAGGCTTAGGATGAGGCTTAGAGCCCCAAAAGGGGGACTTGGCAAGCTGCAGAGCTGAAAGAAATACATCACATGTACTGATTTCAATAACCATATGTGACATAACTTGGCATTACTATGCTTTTGTGGTTAATAGTGTAGTTTTATCTGCTTGCATACACATCATCTTTATTAAACAGTAACTGTCCTTCATGAATCATGGAGTTCAAGGCCAGGAAAATAATCAGAGACCATGCTATGCTCTGTGCTGAGGAGATTAAAAAAAAGTGCAAAAAAAAAGGAAAATTCTGCTTTCTGCCACCCACCACAGTTTCCCTGGGATGAGGAACCAGATGATAATGTTGGGGCCTCTTGAGTGCTAATAAATCAGACTGGCAGCCTACATCTAATTGATATGAATTTTGTACAGTCCAACCCAACTTGGACCACTCCAAGGCTCCCAAGCAGAAGATGAGCAGCCAGAAGAACTGACAGCACCTGTGTTCTAGTCACAGCTTCAGACCACTTGAGTTTCTGTAAAACTAGATTTTTATTTACTTCATAAAATACATTAAACTGCTTGGCTTTAAACCCAGGGTAGCAGGAATGCATTTCCAAGGTTCTTGTCTTTGTTGCAGACCTGAAAGCAAAAGAAACCACCCACTTTTCAGATTAACTCCTTACTAGTCAAAATCAGTCTGTTAACAAAGTTTTTATTTTGAATTCTAATCATCATCTTTAGGTTGTCATCAGGCATTTTCAGACACTCACTCAAACCAACTCTCCCTAATACCATCCTCTCTGAATATCAGATCAAATTCTGTACCTACCACAAAAGGAATCATGCAGGCAGAGAAATTGTGTAATAGCATACACCTACATGACTGGTGTCAAAAAAGTGGCTGAAATCAGGATCTCTTTCCTCCTCCAGCTTTAGAGGTTGTAACTTAGGTGTCTTTTCTCTTTGGTGAGTCTGGGCAGCAAGCCTTTTCCTTGGCAATGGCATCTGCAACAAAATAGCAGTTACGTTACATTAGAGTGAAATTATGGTACTGTTGTGCTGTTGCTGACAACTGTGTATATACAGGTAAAAACTGGCTAAATACAATGCCACTAATGTCAAACCCTTGTCACTACCTGGATATTTAAAGGTATATAGGCATGACTTAGTTGCTGGATTTCAGAACACAGGAAAGAAGAAAGAAGGAAAGATTTTATACAGAGCACTTACCATCATTTCACAACATACAGGATATGCAACACCGCTCGGTGCCAGGATCACTGGCTATAGGAGACTTCAGTGTTAACAAAACCTTAGCTTCAAGATTACTGCCAAATGGAAAAATGGAGGCCTATGGCTCTGGCTCAAATTTTATGCTTGAATTCCATGTCTGAAATTCAGATCTAGGTTTATGTTTAGTTGGAGTAATGATAACATTAATGTTTCTTCAATAAAGAGCTTTCAAGGAAAATGTGTATTTCTGTTTGTAGGACTGGCTGCATGTGTTTGCTCTGGGTGTCAGTGAAGGTTGATTACAGCATCTGTGAAAGTAAATTTCTCAGACTCAGTCTTACCATGCATATATTGGGATGATGTTCCTTGCTTTGATAAAAGAAGCAACAGACTTAGAGATTTACGGACTTTCCTTGTGATATTTACTTATTTTTTCTTTCCAGTTTTAACCTTTTCTTAGTTTTTCTCTTTTATTGTTAAGTCCTGGACACTAAGTTAGTTATGTGATGACTGAGAACACATCACTTGTCACTTGATTCTAGCTCTCTCACTCCTAAAGCAAAAAGTGGATCATGTTAGCAGCATGGATGGGTCGTTTTACCAGTGATGTCTGGCAGGTGTCTTAGTGCCACAGATGTCTCTTACTGAGGCATCATGGCAAATTTTGAATGTCCTTATACAGGTCACAGCTGAAGTCCTTTTCAAGAGCAATTTTGTGCCACTGTGCAAAGTAAATGCTATGACTGGTTCTGCACAAGAACAGAATGTGCCACCATCCCCACCAGTGATGTGTTTTCAGCAGTACTCGTAAAGAGACCCAAGTGTGCAGTGAGTGGCAGAGATGAGGCATCTGCAGAGAGCTTTACCCATTCGCAGAAATCCAGCGCCTCTGCCACCCAACAGAGCAAAAGAGAGGCTATCATAACCACTTATCAATCTAGAGATTGTATTTGTACAGGAAGTATCTTCTTGTTCTCTACAAAGTACTAGCACCTCCTGGTACATTCATGTTTCAGTTGGGTTGGGCAAGGTAAACCAGCTGCACCTCCAAACTGATAAACAATGTTTTGTTCCTTCCCATCTTCTCAAAGTTCATCCTGAATGTGCATCCACCCATTTGCTTTCGTCTGATACACAAGGTATTCTTTGTATTTTATCTCTCTGGACACAGTATTGCTCAATTTTAAAATAACCACAATCATATGTTTCCCTTTGCAGACATCTGTGCACCTCAATAAATGTGCTTTATACTTTTAAAAGGAGGTGAACATCTCTTCCTTGTCACAGACATATTTAATATTAAAAATATGAAAAATCTGTATGGATTAAATATTGATTTTATTTTTTAGAGAGCAAGTACAATGATGTTGCATTAAAATAATGCTATGTCATAGTTGTTACAGCTCTGATAGAAAAATAAACATCTCAATATACTACAGTGTCAACTCATTAATAAATATCACCATAGAAGTTAGTAGTCAACTGAAATTAATAAAACAGCTATAAAAGTATACTATTTTAAATAATAAAATATTCAGTATATTTCCAGATGAACAAAAGTAGTGATTTAAAAGTATCATTTAAAATGTAAAATGAGCAGTAAGAAGTTATCAAATTTAAAACCTCTTCCCTTACTAACATTCTCTATGCATAAAATCTAGAGACACATTATTTATCTCTCTATATTTTTTTTACAAATGTTAAATAGAAAGTTTAAAACTGTAGTATTATTAATAGCTGTCACATAATCGCTAAGTAAGACACTTCAAAGTAGCATTATTTTTGAAGCAGTAGTAGGTAAGAGTGAAGATGTCAGCACAGTGAATTCATCCAACACTAATGCCTCTGCAAAAGACTCATCTTTCAACATCTCCCTTCAAAATATAACTGAAACAGCCCAAATACAATATAGGTATCAACATGAAATGTTAGAATTTGGACAGAAGCCATTATTTTAACAAATGCCAGATATTTTCTTTTTTTTTTTTTTTTAGTAAAGATGTACTTTTTTTAAAAGCATGTGCAGAAAAGGAAACAAAGAGAACATGCAATTCAGAACAGCATTTCTGAAGCTTAAGAATCTACAACTTTTAGATTTTTTCTTCTCCCCCCAACCCCCCTCAGCAGGCCAACCATTCTGAACTGGCTTGCTCTCAGCGAAACTGATTTGGCTCACTATAGAGATGCATTCCCACTGATTAATTTTAACCTTTTTTCCCCCTCTCCATGGACTTCAATTCTCTGTAAGAGCCAACAGATACCTGTGCATCAGAGCAGTCTCAAGAATTAAAAATTAGTATTTTTCTTAACTACTGCTCCATTTCTGCTTTCCCCTCTCTCACAAAAGGGCAGCCAGGACATTGGCACCACGCATTACTCGCCATCAGGGCAGAGTAGGTGTCACCCAGCACTGACTCAGCACAAATGCCTCTGTGAGAAGTGCCCTTTACAGATACAGCTTGCATTCCTTAAGGCTGGCTGGTGGAGATCCAGGGGCTGGTGGGAAGTCAACGGGCAGGTGCCCAAATGCTGGCCAGAAGCTTTAATGGAGGTCTGCAGCATCCAAGTTTACAGGCTGTCCCTTGCTGGGTTGTGTGCAGGCATTTTTGACGAGTTAAGATGCGAAAAGCCCGCAGCATTAGGGTTCAGACTGCACATAATGCAGTCCCAGTGTGGGGCCAAGTGCCTGCGATGCAAACCTAGGACACCACCGCTGCCAAGCCAACCAACTTTGGAGAGGTTTCCTGCCCTGGCAGAAGGTGAAGCAAGATCTCAGAGCACCACTTCTGCAGGGATGCTGTGGGGAGCCCCAGCACTGCCCCTCTGGAAGTCTCCACACAGGCAGCTGTGCACTTGCATGTCTCTACCCTGGGCATCACCAGACCCTATGTCTGCTTTTAGGATGGAGGGTTGCTTGAAGCTGTTTCACACGTTTACTTCCATGGTTTGCAAAACATGCACACTTAGCAGGAAATAAATATTATATATGATCAGACTGGGAAAATAATATTTTTCCATTGCAGTCTGAAGAATGCTTTACATAGCAGGTTTTCATGACATCATAGAGAGGAAAAAATAAATCCAGTTGTAAATAATAGCTAAAATGTAAACTATACCCATACGAACATCCTTCCTTTTTAAGGTTCGCTTTTAACATCCTTGCAAATGTAAGGGAATTTCAGCTGGGCACAATGAAAATTCCTTGCATACCATGTGCACGTTTTCTGGATGAAACAGCTATTTTCCCACACACTTCTGCAGCAATCTTATTAGTGTAGTCATGATGCTTGGAAATAACTATTTCATAGCATTTCTTCATTTTACAGTACTCAAAAAAAATCTGAACTAAAATGCATACTTTTTAATTACATAAACATGCAGTTTCTGAAGACTTAGGCAAACAACCAGTCAAAGGTTAAAAAAAGGGGGACTAGAATTTGAAAATTATACATATGGATTTTAACAGTAACAAATATGCTGTGAAAAGTCACGCACATGCTCTGTTTGTGGGACCATATCTAAAAACAATTCCCCAAACCAATGATGAGATGCAACAGTATCTGCTGGTATATTTTTGGATATAAGCATGCAGAAGAATTGTTTGACTTCTTTTTAATTTTTTTTTTTGAAGCCCAGTATAAGAAGTGTTATTTGAGAACTTTGGAACGTTCCATTCTGAGGTTATTTTTTCCCCTATTTTTATGAGCATCTTTGACGCACAATACATTGAAAACTAATATGAACTAATTCGCCTTTAATATCTCCCATATTAAGCACTATAGGAAGCACAGTCTTGCAATCACTGAAGAAATTCCTTGTGAATTAAAGGCTGCTTTCTCATTTAAGGTCATGTGCTGAGGGAACACAGCTCCCTAAATAGTGAGGCTTTTGTTGAGCTATTCATCTCCTGCAGCAGCTCTTCTGAAAAACATGGTCAAAGGCAGAGGGAAACAAGTACCAAGCAAAGCCAGAGTTTCTCATGGATAGATTCCATCCCTAGAAACAAAGCCTCCTCCCAAGAATCCTGCTCTGTATAAGCTCCCCATGGGCCTTCCAAAAGCCTTGACCTGTCACATTAGCAGCAGCTTATTCTCTTTCACCAGCCTCTTCCACAATACAGCAAAACCATGAGGGAGATGCAAAAAAAGCTTTTTTGGTCTTCCTTTTTTTTTTTTTTATTTTTTTTTTTCCTCTCTTTTTTTTTTTTTTAATATACATTTTTTAATCTCAGGACAGCAGGCAGTTTACAGTGCAATTTGTCCTGTGAGCCTGCTCTATTTGACCAGAGCATTTTAAACATTCAGGCAGGTGTCTGATAAGGAAATACTGGCCGTGCCCCTTCACAGGCAGCACTGCAATGCCAAGTGCTACAGAAGAAAAGCAGTAGCAGCGTGATGTGTCTGGAAGATGGGTATTACAGCTCAAGTCTTTCTTCCACCAAGAACCCATTGTCCCCTACCCACTAAACTGAACTCCCTCTAACAGTGAAAAATAATTTCTGAAGAAAAAAGATAGTTATCTGTTCAGTAAATGCTTTAGTACATACTTTAACAGCCATTATAGGGTGAAAATACATTCTAAGGAACATTTTTTTAAAAGGGCTTATCACAATGTTTAAAAAACATAATTAACCTCTTTTTTATATACTCAGATATACTCCACTAAGCACAGATTTATTTTTTTTTTGTTAAGCTAAATAGACAACCAAAGATTGTTTCCCACTCACAAATAGCCATGAATTGTGACAAGAGTAACAGCAGGTCAACCTTTATCAATCTTTTATCTTTATCCCACCAAAACCAATTGTTTGGAATCTTTTAATTTACACAGAAGGAAAATGTTTTAAAAGAAAGTGAGAGTTTAAAGTGTACTTGATAGGTTACAGAATTAATCTACAATTAAGCTATCACTAAAGTCAGGGTCAGTGTAAAGAAACACTCTTGTTGTTAAATGAGACACTTTGTGTGGTAGAAAGCTCAGGGCCTACTTTGGAGATTGCTTTAGAAACATTTAATAGTCCAATTTACGGGTTTTTTTAAAAAACAGTCCCGAAGGTCCAGAGCTTTTATGACTAATGAAAGGGCCATTGTCTGTATATTATTTTTCTCAATCCCACTTGATCCATTACCCAAGAAATTTAACACTCATAAAACACTCACCATTTTTCTACATCCTGTCTTCCTTTCAATCCTCATACTCCTCAGGTTTCAGTGGGAATTTACACAAGAAATACAGAATAGGAAATACAAGTAATTTCTACAAACTGCACATAAGGAAGTCCTGCTTTGTTTCTGTAACTCTTGTCTATGACAAATAGTGACAATATTTAGTATTAGTAATAAATGTTAAAATGGTGCAGTCTTCTGAGATGATTTTTCTTTTTGTCAGCAAGGTTTTAGTGCATTAGAGGTTGATCAGATTTTCGTAGGGTTTCAGCAGCATAGAGCTAGTAAATCAGACTGACACTTCCAATGCCCATATAGAAATAACACATCTTCTACCCCTCTGGCTGGTTTCAGGGGCAAAAAAAAAAGCTTCTGCTTGACTTTGTAGCTCACATTCTGCTCTCAGATAAGCTTATATTGGTCCCACCATGTTTGGAAGAGTTTTGCCCACTTCTGAAGGCAGAATCTGATCCATATTTATAAAGTCAATTAGTATGCTCTCTTGAGAAAAAGACTTCTATTTTCCTCACCTTCTTCTAAATTGCAGGTTCTTTTCCCCATCACACACTGGACATATTTCTCAACACACAGTCACAAAAACTGAAGTGGTTACAAAAAAACTTACAAAACCTAATCTCATAAACTAATTTACATAGAGAAAAAGAGCAGGTGTAAAATCAGACTTATGCCTGACATACAAAAAGATCGAAGTCTTTGTATGGCAAAACACTGACATGTAGCTAGCAAACCAAACACAGCTCTGGTGTAATTTATCTATTTGCAATGGAATTGATGCTGCTGACTCTAAATGCGAAGTCTGCTGGCAGTGATCATCATGTAGACTATGCTGTTGGACAGAGGAGCTCTCATTTTCTGTAGCCACTCAGTTTCCAAACACCCTAAATTTTGTATAAAATGGGGGGGTTATATTTAAACAAGCAAAAAAACTAAGAATTACTCTTTATCAGATATAAATTATCCTTAAGTGACATCCTCCATATAAAAATTATATATATAATTTACCTGTGTCTGCATGCATATGTGTGTGTAAACACACACAACATGCACCCATACCAGGAACTAAACATTCATTTAATCCCATCATTTTTATGAGGAAAAGATAAGAGGCATAAACAGACAAATTAGTGGAATTTGTCAACCGAGAGAACTATAAAAGTACCATTCACTCTATTTAAGAGCATTTTAATAGTTTCATCTATTGCTATAATATACAGCAATGTTAATACTTCAGTCACAGCTTTTGTCCATTCCCACAGAGCACATCAGTGCTAGCTACATGTAGAGTGAGATCAGTGCTTTGTCAGACCAGTTTCTATCTACATTCTAGGCCATAACTAAATAAATTAGAATATGCTAAAGTGCTACATCAACACTAATGTTTCTGAACAGTAGTAATGCACATTTCTCTTTCAAAAAAAGTTTTAAAAAATACAGCAGCTATAGTTCCAAACATAATCACATAATGTGAATATGTTTACATGTCACTTTTGTTACAGTATTCAACAAAATGCACAACACAAAACCATATGGCAACAGTCAAGACTCCCACAGAGTACAAAAGGTAACTTAAAAGTCGAGCATGATGGAAATAGACATTTGCAGTCTTCAGAATTCACACTTGAAAGTTTCGTTTAATCGCAACTTGCTGATGTCGATATTTATTTCCTCTGGTTTGTCACGTCTGTATGTTACTGTTCTTGTACAAACTGTAGGCAAAAACATCTTATCCTTGAAGGAGAAGATACAAGTTTTATCAGCAATTAGCTAACTTTTATATGCAAGAAAAAGATTACTGAAGATGATGGCTCTGAAATCAATTACCTTCTTTGTTGTAGATACTCTGTAATCAGATGAAGATTTAACTTTATTGCTACTCCCCTGCAGAATTATCTGCCTGATGATAAGGACAACAAGCAACCCGATCAGAAAGGTAACTATAAAGATTATGGAAAATACTCTAAAGTAGCTTCGTCCAGAGAAACAATCTGCAACAAAAGGAAAACACAAGGGTAAAGCCTAATGTATGGAACAGGCACATCCCTCTAACACAGGTATATTCCCACTGCTTAGTAATGTTGCATAAATTTAACATCAGCCTGATAAAAATTAATGGAAAATAAATTAAGGGAAATTAAGAGGAAAAGTTATCTTTTGCAAGCTTTTAAAGTTGGGCATATCAAGAAAGGCAATTCAGATTAAGGTCCATTGTAGAAAAATAGTGCAACTATTATTCCCTTAATCTACAGAACTAAGACTCAGGCTTCATTGTATTGCCCACCATAAATTCTCTGTAGGGTGAGTTTATAGCTAAAATAGAGAGTATGAAATATTAGAGATGTTGGGGACAGAGAGAATTTAATCTTCACAAGATGACAGTGAAGATCACTGGTAAAATATGAAAGAAAATGTGGTTTATTGAATCTTTTTCCAGTGCTCTCCTCACTGGTAGACTAACACAGTAAGCTTTCCTTAATACTAAAGTTATGAAAAAAGTATTCACAGTTAGTTTCCTCTTTCATGAACTGTAGTATAATAACATTTATGTAAATGTTAAGTGACAAACCATTTACCTGCATTTTTTTTGCTGCATGGAGTGATTACTTTATGAGATTTTATTAAAGAAGATTTTATTCTTCCACAGCCCTCGTAACTGTAGTTTTTTATACTTGAAAGGAACATTTAAACATTACTGAACTCAAAGTAAGCATTCTACTTCTTTCTTTCTTTTTTTCTGGTAATGTCAAATAATATAAGCATATTCAAAGTAATAAAACATACAGATGCCATAATAAATTTTTATAAATATTACTTTAAGCATTGCTCAGGCAGGATTCATCATTATTAGATGTGACTTCTCAAGGAGCTGGGAAAACTGAACTTAGCAATGCTTGACATTCATATTTCCTGTTATTATTTATCTTTTACTTTCCCTTAAGCTACAAATGATTTTTATATTTTTCCTGCTTTATTTGTTATTGTAATAATGTGACACACTTCTGAAAGACATTCTAACACTGGCAAATTCAATTACTAATCCCAATAGATTTTAATCTCTTATTAAAATTACCTAGAAAATGCCACTTACCTGAAGTGTGGTCAATATGATGCAGTAGGTAAGTGCATGAGGTTGTGCACTGGTCAAGTATTGCTTTAGATGCATTGTTAGAATGATGGCACTGAACACAGTTCCTGTAAAATAAAAAATATAATTTAAAACCTATGTCTTTCTCTGTACTCCCCTTTAAGAGATTTTATCAACAAGCTGATGTAGTGCTTGCACATAATGCTTTCCTGTTGTTAGTAAAAACATTGTGACATTTATTTATTTTTTTCTGAAATGTGATGCCTCTCTCAGCATTTTATCCCTCTGGTGCTTCTCAGAACCAACTAGTCAGAAGTGGTAAACTAAAACATGTCTTTGGCTTTGAGCCACCTTCATCCAATCCCTGCTCTGCCTTTTGTGATGCGAGTTTGTCACAGGGTGTAGCTAAGGTCCAGCTCCCTTTCTTCAGCTTTCAGCCTCCAGTTCTGTTCTAGTCTTTCCTTACCTATCAATCTCATTTGGATGCGTGCTGGAACTGAAGGGTAGAGATAGGGGGAGGAAATACATCTTTGTCAATAACTTTTGGATGCTATGTTAAGACAAAGCCAAGTAAGTCTGCACTGCTGGGCAGTTTAGAGAGAGCAGCACAAGAAGAAAGCAATGCTCTCAGTCTTACCATCTTCACTGTATAGCCCTGCAGGAGACAGTCATCACAAGAGATTCCAAAAAAAGCCCTAGATGAATTTTTAATGAAGATATGCCATCTCCTGAATTTATAAAAGGCATTTCACAGTGACTTGGAACAAGTGTAAGCCAGAAAGGCTAACTGCATTCTATCTAGTGAAATCTTAGCAGCAACCTTTCCAGATGTGGCCAAGCTTGGCTCTCCAGTATTTTCACCCGATGAACTATAATTGAAATTAATACAAATAAACAATGATTCTGTTTTGAGCACAATGACCTTTCCAATGAAAGGCTGATCTTTCACCCTCTGCACAGTGAGATGCAGAACATTACATGACGAGAGGGCGCAGAAGAGCTGTGCCCAAGGAAAAGGCTTCATTTGCTCTCTGTGCCAGCACCACACAGTGCACCACTGAGAGCCTGGTCTAGCTTCTCTCCTCCTGGGCTTGCTCATTTCAGCCTCCACACTGTCCCTTCCTTTACATGGGTAAGGAAAAATGATGTGCTTTAGGCTAGCATGGCAAAGACTCAGTGTTTCAAAACTGCACAATGAAGAATGTTGTTCTCTGCATAAGGCCAGCTCTGCTGATCAATGGCAGTGACAATGCACAGGCACTGCTCTAGTTCCACACCTCCTTCTTTCAGCTGAGAAGCGCAAGGAGCATGCAAAAACAAATGTGGAGAATATTATTGTACTCAGTGCCATTCAAAAGTAGGATCTATTTTCCATTTCTAAAAGTACAAATTTATGGTTTTATTTCCTACCCAGAAGATTTCATATGAAGAATGAAATGGTTAAAATAGATGCCGACATGCAATTCTCTTAATTGCCAGTGTAAATCCAACTACCCAGAGAAGTATCAAGTACGAACTGTACCAGTTTCCTACAATCTAAATAGCTAAGAAATACAGCATCTATCAAGCAGAAATATTTCTTCATGTTTCAACACTAGGGAGTGAAAAAGTCAAGTCTAGCACGAGAAACATACCAGTTTTCTTCACAGGCTTTGTTACAAGTAGGGCAATATTCACAGAAACGGCCGAAGCTTCTTGGATCTGTGCACTCACACTTTCCACATACACATTTTCCTCTTCCACTGCAAACCTGGCCCTTTGAATTCAGGCAGTGCTTTGCTGATTGTGATGAGCACTCGCAATGATCACCTTCCCAGCCAGCAAAGCATTTGCATTTACCATATTCACATTCACCATTACCTACAACACAGAGAGTCTGCAGTCATATGCTTCCATGAAAACATAGAAAATAAATTTTTAGATGGATACATTTGTATTGCTTGTGCTTTACCTTAAACAGAGCAAATTTAGACCTGGACTTTCTAGTTTTTAAGTTAACAACCTGGACTGAAATTACTGGCATGATAAATATTGAAGGCTGCTGTTCATCGTTAAGTTGAGCAAAAGTTGCTACTATGATGTCACCTAAAACCTTCTACTAAATTTTTTCTCTTTTGCCTTGGATCAAAACAATGGAGATTAGGAATTATGCAACAACCAGGAAAATAGTCTTTAGAAAAACTAAACAAACTTCTCTTTAGCAAGAAAATATTCCATTCAAATAAACAGCAAAATTCAGTGGAAGAAGGAGTATCAAGTTCATGTGCACAGACCATGTTTTCCTTCCTTTTCCTTTTCCTTTTCCTTTTCCTTTTCCTTTTCCTTTTCCTTTTCCTTTTCCTTTTCCTTTTCCTCTTTTTTTTCCTCTTCTCTACCATAAAGTAGACTACAAAAAGAATAAGAATTTCTAACAACTCCGTTTTACTTAGAGTCTCCTTTCTGAAGCAGGCATTCCAAACAGTGTTTGTGTCTACACCAGTATTTGAAATCAAGAGCCGCTGTATCTCTCACAGGACTGACTTTTGGGGGTAGAAAATCAGAACCTCACCTGGAAGCTACGATTCCTTCCTAATCTCTCAGTATCTCATATTCCCATTAGACTGAAATGTATAAACTAGCTTTCTGGAATAAATGTTACTTTTTGTTTGAGAAATCAGTATCATTACTTATTAAGAATTTTGAGATTTAAATATTAAAACAGCTAAACTTAGGAAAAAAATCAATGTATCTCCTAGAAAACAGTGGTGAAATTTAGAAGACAGTGTGTATGCTTGAGGTAAAGAGAGCCCAGGAGTGTGAATTCCTAACAGGATGTTCAGGACATTTCCCACACTAATTCTGCACAAACAATTCTTGTTCTCGACAGCCTTATATCATTGTTTTCAGCTGCATCATGTACATTAGCCTCAGAAAACAAAAGAAACCAAGAAAATACAGACATAAACACTGCAACTTACCAGAACATAAGTTTCCCTGGTGATAGGGGCAGGAAAAATCATCCATTTCACAGTACTTGCCATACACCTTGCCTAGCTTGTTTTTGTAGCAGAAACATTTTCCATCCATGCAATTTCCTTGACCACTGCAGATGGGTTGGTCCTGGTGTTGCCTGCACTTCTCTGAGGAAAGCGTGTCTCTGTTAGAGCTACAGTTATTGTCACTGCAATGGGACTGTCTGCTGTCAGAAGTTTCATCAGCCCACACTCTTTTGTGCCCTGTGCTGTCTCCATACTGGCAGGCACAGCTTTGCTGCACATTGACAATGGCAGTTTCATTGAAACCAATAGGCTTAAGTATGGCATATTTTCTTCCTCCAGTTGTTTGGCATCCTTTCATTGTAACTGATACATTGAAAAGTACCTAAGAAGAAATAAAGACGGATTTATTATTATTTTTATAATTATTATTGTTTCCTTGCTTACATTTGCTTAAAATTTGTAACACATACAAATAAAGCAGAATCTTATATTGTATATGAATGCACACTAGCTGATAATAGCAAAATGCACAGTGGTCACTTGTCAAACATGATATATTAGTAATGATAGGCAGCACAAATACAGTTAAAATCCTAACAATAGAGGATTGTCAGAAGTCTACTTTTCAAGTTAAGAAAGCATAGTTGCAAAAGACAAGTTTAATACAAATTAAATGGAAATAGAAACACCATCACCATCCTCCTTCTATTATTTAATGTATACATATCACAGAAATATTCAGGTAAGAATTGGGACTAGATTGAGCAAGCCAATACACAAACAGACACAGAGATACTCTTCATAAAAAGAATCTATAGTGAATGTCCTGCTTCAGAAATGGTCATGCACATAGAAACCACACAGGTTTCTGGATGGCCCTAGCTACTCTTACTAAAACACAGAAATGGCTCACATGTTAGCAGCAGATTACTTTTCCCAATTCCATGGAGCCATTGCCTAGCTCTTGGCCATGTCATGGCCATCACCACCATTCTCCAGGTCCTCATCCCAGCAGTGCCCACTACAGCAGCAGCTCCCATGGATTTTTGTAGTCCTGGCACAGGACTAAGGATCATTTTGGTGGTTAGGTGATTGCCATAGAGTTTCCATCAATCACCACTAAAAATTTTTGACAGCTCTGATGTGTGTGACGCTTACACTAGATATCAATCCTGTATTTCACAATTTTTTGGCTTTTTTTTTTGACCAGTATGCTTCTGACAGGGTATTCTCTCTAAGATTTTGTACTTTTTCAGCTTCCTGATGTAAAACAACTCTTTCTCGCCTCCTCACAGAGAAAATGTAACCAGGAGGAAAAAGTGAGAAAGGAGAGCAAGAGAAGCAAGTACCTTTAATCTTTTATTATTTCCAATTAAAAAAAGGAGAAACCCCGAGAAACTGATTACATATGAGGTTGAAACTACCCACAAATACTAAGGCCATTCATCTCTCATCACTGTCTCTCCCTCCTGCTGTGCCCCCACACGAGAACAACCCAGCCCTTGGGGACAATGGTGGCTTTGTGGCGAGTGGGGCTGCGGCTGCCTACACGGACAACAGGAGAAGAATGCTGTGCAGAAACATGCACTTAATGTCATATTGAGGGGGCACATAGGCTTTGTCTCACCATTTGCTTTTCTTCTTCTCATTTCTCAAATGTGCCACTACACACATAACCCCTCAGGAGCCCACACTCTTCGTGCATGAGATTTCTTCCCTTGGGTTGCAGGGCAAAAGTGTGGCTATAGAGAAATTGATTCATACAGCAGGTGCGTATCACACGGGGAGGACAGGCTGCAGCTAGGGAATGTGCTCTTTATTCAACACACAGCCCTGCCAGAAAACATCATCTTCATGTACAAAACAGTACTGGAAGAATGGCAGGGAAATGGGAGGGAAGGGAAAATCATGTCGTGCATATGAGTTGTGAAATTTGATTCTGAACACAGCGGCAGATAGATTAAACCTGTGGTGACTAAATAATTACAACATCATGACACTTGCTAATAGCCAAAGTTAGTTTTGCACCCTGAAGAGGCCACAGGATTCTTCCAGAATTTAATCCACTTTGTGTTTTGGTAAGAAAAGGAAGGAAGAAGGATTAGACAATGAAAGGAATGTGAGAATTAAGGAAAAGCATTTTGTCTGTAAACAAATACTGAAAGAAGGATTTATGGTTAAAATAAATTAATCTCTTAAGGATGGCTCATTTTCAACAGCAGTAGAGGTTTAGGACCACATGCAATCTTTTACAATCAACTGGCTTGGCATTTTATTAAAAAGAAACAGATATAAATATTTTTCTTTTCATTAAACAGAACAAATTCCAGTCCTGTTTCTTATGACATGCCCAGGGAACAACAGTGGAGAAAAGATGCGTTAAGAATAAAAACAGCAAATCTCCCGTAAACTGTAGAAGTGAATCAGCAGCATGCAGACAAAATGCAGAAGAGCATAAAATACATTTAAATGTACATTACAATTCACACATTTAATCTACTGATTTGTTTTGCTGTTTCTACACACAGACACGAGAAAAATCACACTAGCTGAGACTTATGTACATGTCAAGCAGGAAAGAAGTCCTTGACCTTGCTCTCTAGAAACACAGACCTCTTCCTGGCAAGCTAAATGAATTACTCTGGTAGTCCAAGCAATTAAATAAATATATCAAGGCACAGAGAAGTTTTTCTGGGAAGAAAACCATGTTCTTTACATCAGCCAGACATTTTCCCCTGCATTTTTATGGTGCATGAGGCTCTGTTTCATTCAGTAGGTAGCACCAATTCAAATGGGAATAAATTATTTTATTAATTTGATTTATAAAATAAACTAATTATCCACAAAGCTGATTGTGCATGAAGACTACTAAAGCAAGAAGAGAGAAAGGTGACACCTAGTACAGACTCAAGGAACACAAATTCCAGTGATTTTTTTTCCACTGGGTGATTATCTTTCAACCTCTTTACGTACAGATTTCATCACAATGGACCTGGTGGTTGTGCCCAGTGGAGGACAAAGAAGGAAAGTTTTAATGGACGTTAGCTTTCAGGAAAAGCTTTGAGCCTTAGTTCCACGGGATTAGCGAGAATTAAAATAAGATTCAGGAAAAATAAACCCGGAGAATAATAGAGAGCCTGTGATCATTAATCACATAAATCCATTTTCAGTTTAAGTAAATCCCTAGAAGATTTCACACCATTGAAACCCAACCAAACAGAAAAATAAGTATTCCAGTTCCTTGAAGAATGAGAGCTATCAACATACTTCTTTATTATATCCCACATTTTTACATCCTTCCATGCCAGTTTTTTTACTTCCATCAGGACAGATTGCAGTGATATTGAAATGAAGACCTTGGATCTGGTTATCCACTTGAATTTTCACTTCAGAGATTAGTTTCTGTAACCAGAAAACAATTTTTAATAGCATTGCATCTCAAAATATAATGTACATTAGTGACTAACACCAAGTATGGCTACTATGTCTGACTGAAAAAGAAGAAAGCTTGTCTGTGTGAATAAAGGAATGAATTAAAGCATTGTTTCCCATGTAAAGACCCAATTACATTCCAAATATACACAACCAGTGAACTGGTAATTCTGATAAAGAGGATTAGTTTTTCCAGATAAAAATGTTTTCAGCTTTGCTAACATGGTTTTGAGAGACTGCATTTTTCACAATTTGAAAATCTATTCCAACAACCATGTGCAACAAAAACTGCTCATTGAGTCTACGCTGCCTTTTAGCCACACACCTAAAATACAACAGTAAACATACATAAAACCACTGTTATCCAGCAGAAAAGTTTCCTAACTGACCTGACACTTTACAAACTTCTGATATTTTGTATCTGTCTTGGAAAAGTTTTCTCTGAAAAAACCTTAGGGTGACCTAAAGGCTATTGGGATTATTCTTACTGATTTTTCTGGGTCAGCTAAGACTACATAAGCCAACAACTGCCTGATCCCATTAGGGCATTTTGCAATAAAAAATAATGAAAAAGCCAGCTACTTTGTAACTTGTATTTACTACATACCCTAAAATCCTTCTTCCTTCAAGGAAGACGTACTTCTTCTTGACCATTTAAAAATTTATTAAAGCTCTGTACAAACTTATGAGCTGAAATTTGCACAAAGGGATTTTTAAAATTCCTGTCATATAACTATTAAAATTGAGTTTAGTGGGATATTTTTACTGCTACAAATGGAAATGCAATTACATGAATCTTAACACATGTTTATCTTAGTAACTTTTTGAAAATTAGTGACTCATCTTTGGCTTTTTAGCCAGGGATTTTCAGTCAGGGTTTTCCATAGCTAAGCCTAAGGTTTCCCTGCCTGGAACAAGACTGCAAGAGGCCCACTGTCATTGAATATCAACACTAAATTTATTTTCTTATCTAAGTCCTTTTTTTTTTTCTAGAAGGCAACACATTCAAGACCTGTTCACCATGTGTTTATATATTGAAAGCCCCTAAAACTACGATAAAAGTCTCAAACTGTGACATCCAGTGAAGGTTAGGATGGGAAGAAAGACAGTATCCAAAAAATGAAAATAAAGCAAAAGCAAACTGGGGGTGGCTGGACCAGGAAAGTCCCACTGAAACTTGTATTGAACTAAATAATTGTTTCATAAATTTTCATTTCCTCTCCTTGAATGTTTGCCCTGCACTGGGTAAGAACTGTTACAGTTTAAGATGGACAGTGTAAAGGTGTCATACAAAAGGACTACAGTCTTCAAAAATTTTTGCCAGCAACTTCCTGCAAATCTCCATATTCAAAATGAGATCTGTCGACTTTGTAAGAGGAAGTAAAACACCAGTGAAAACTTCTCTGCGATTTGACTATCCCTAAATTCCTCTGCTTTTGAATGTCTTTGCCTTCTGCTCAGTGTGTCCAGCATGACAGTGAGAAAAATGTGTGCAAAAGCACTCCATGGACTAGGAACAGACACAGGGGCTGGCTCTTCATTATAGCCAATTTGCTGTAAGCAAATTGCCTAATTCTGTGGTTAAGGAAGTAAAATGGATAATTTCAGTCTCCCAAAACCAAGTAATTTAAAAAAAAAAAAAAAAAAGTGATACCTGTGGATATCTTGCATATACTTTTGTAGCTGAGTTTTCAACTTTTTGAACCTGAATGTTTGTGTGTAACTGCACAACTCAGCAGCATCCAACCATCCAACCCATCACATTCATTTTGATGCTGCTCTATGGGCTCCCTGTGCTCTGGTACATCAAATGCCTATTTCTTGGCTTCATTGTCAAAGCTGTTTACTCCCTCTTTCCTTCACTAACAAGATGCCTATTTCACTTTCAAACTGCCATTCTGTGTCAAGCATGTGTGGAAAATGACTATGCTATTTCTCATACTATTACATTCTCTTTCCCAAACTATTATGTTCAATTGAGTACTCCAGGCAAGAGTTCACGAAGTCGTTTCCATTGTTCTCTCCCAAATACCTATCAAAACTCTTCTTCACTTCCATGCCTCAAACCCCCAAGTCATAACACTGCTTTTTGCAGTATAAATACTGCTTTTCATGAAATCCACTGTTCTCAAACTACCTCCTTGTAAATTCCCATCTCTTGTTTGTTTTCTAAAAATTATGCTGCAAAACTCTCCAGATACTGCATTGTGTTTTTGCTCTGAACTTATATGGTGCCTAGACAGTGGTGTCTGGTCTGTAACTATAGATCTGAGGTGCCAAAATTCAAATAAATAAACAAACCCTCTTTTGAAATGACATAGCAACAGGTGCAGAGAATCAAACAGAATATTTAGAATCACCCTTAGAAATTAAAAAACCAGTAGCTCTTGGCTTTGAGACCCTGACAGACTGGAACTTTGAGAGCTATCATAAGATAGTATCACCTATCCACCTGGACATTAGGAAAAGTAGGGAATGTATCCTTGTGGACTTCAGATGGAAGATGAGATCTTGGAAATTCCAACTTCAGGCTATGAAAGATGAAAAATGTACAAGTATTACATGCAACATTGTCACTCTGATCTTACCTGATAGGCTTCTACCACCAAATCATTAAGATTTGCTGCTTGTGATTCTATTTGTCTTGCAACAGTACCAGGCAAGAGAGGCAACAGATCCTATGAAAAAGATAATAATTTATGCACAGTTTTAATTTTAAGTATAAATATTGTATCTTCAAAATTGAAAAAAGAAATCAGGTTTCTAACCTACTTTATACCAATGAAACTGGCTTCCTTGAACAGCAAAAATAACATTGATGTTATTGTCAATCAATTTTTCAGAGAGCTGCCCAAGAGATGGATGCTCCTGCAAAATACAACAGAAAAGAGAAGACTGCAGATTAGTAGGGAAAAATCTTATATTTCATATATGACACATTATAGATTTCCAAAACCAATCCAATCTTAACTTCTAAATGTACAGAGAATGCTAGACCTACATCAAAACCAGGGTGGGGCCATCCAAATAAACAATAAAAAAAAATCACAAGGGCATCAGCCAGGCTTATCTGTTGCCAGCTATGTACATCTGCTGCACAGTGGAGGGAGGACTAACTCTACAGTACTATTTTGTTGGTTTGAGTCTGATGCTTAAGAAATACGGATATGTTGTGGTCCATGGTCCATCTAGAAGAACAGGGACTGATAGGTGGGTTCTTGTGCAAAAGTCAGGGAGAAAATACAACATGAAGCACTGAGATGAGGTATGCTTTTGGGAACAGCAAGGAGGGTAATTAAAAAGGTTTGATTCTCAGACATGTATTTTGGCATCAAATGCAGCCACGGGATCAGGTTCTGGCAATGTCAGTATTCTCTGCTTATCTCACTTACCACTGACAGCTTTCTCCTCTGTGTGCTCAAGATCCACCTAAGGACTGATGACTCCACTCCTCACCACAATGATGTGCTACATTTTCTTAACCATACCTGTGCTTGAAAAAGGTGGCATGAGTTTCACAGCCCTCCCCAGTAATGCATTGTTCTATTTACTGAAGTACCTATGACAGCATGTCCTGTGCCAATGACCTGCCCTTCTACACTTCTCATTGAGAGATCTGACATGGATTTGAGAACAAGAGGTGTGTTGCTATCTCTTCATCCATGATCAGGGGCACTTCAAGGGTGTCTGTGTGGTCCCAATGGGCTTTGTACACCTGAGTTATGTGAGATCCCTTCAGCTCCAGTACTCTAAACCAATCTGTATCTGAAAATCACCACTTATTAACCCTCCATAAGTGAATAGTTCTCAAGAATTAAATTCAATGCTTAAAATTAATGATTAAACAGAGAAGTGACTGGGGCCTTGGCTTGTGATTCCACTTAAAGAGATTTCATCTGGACACCTCCACTTATGTCAGGTATTTCAGCCTTTATCCCCCACAAACTTCTGTTGTCTTTCTTTTCCTGGTATTTTTCACCATCTGCCCCATACTATCTCTCTTGCACAAATACAGTCTGTTACCCTGAACAATTCTTTTCTCCTCAGATTGTCCCTTGTTACTCAAGGCACACTGCAAGTCAACAACTCTGCTAGCAGTAATCTGAATAGTAAGACAACTGAGACAAAGCTATGCAAGGGAGAAAAATCCATTTTCCATCATATTGCACCATTATAAAGAGCCTTGTACAGAGAGAACAAAGGAGTTTCTTGGTGCAGTTTGATATTAGCCAGGGTACATACCTCTCTCAAAGTTTCAATGCTTTAGTAAAAGATTATATTCCTTAAGATAACTGATGAAAGGTAGATAACACAGTATTAAGCAGTTCTTCTTACAGCTCCAGCTGGAGAGTGCCATGCTCACTGGAGAGAAAGCAGGCATTTCCATCACACAGGAGTCATGAGTGAACTGCAGCAGTGGTGGCTTTGTTGGCATTTTCAGCAGCCTACAACACGGTACTAAGCCTTCCTTCCTTCTCCATGACACAGAGCACATTGGTGGGGCAAAACCCTACAGGCCATGCACAATTGGCTGGCAGATCACAGACACATCAAGCAGTCCCAGGTTGAATCCAGATGTTCTTCAAACACCTCCTGCACCATAAATGTGTGAATGACAGGGGCAGTACCAAGGGATCATGAGATGGTGGCAAAGTAAGTCAGTCTTCCCTCTTAGCACATGATACTAGACCTGTCTCTGAATTCCAGCAGAATGGCCCCTCAACAACTCTGCAACTACTAGCTGAACTCTGGAATCAGGAGTATCAGAAATAGCTTTCCAAGCCCACATGAAACAAAAACTTATTCAGATGGAGCTCACTGAAGTCAAGAGATGACACCCACAGACATGCAAGGGCTGCAGGGGCAGGATCCCCATGCTACCTCTGCTCACAAGCAAGGCTGAACGTCCATGTATTTGTCATCAATAACTCACTAGAGTGTCCAGCTTCTTGTTTCTTTTTATTAGAATTGAGTTAAAAAAAACAAAACCCGAAGCATCAACAGACCCACACTGGCTTTTTAATTTTAAGCATGTAAAGAGATGACATGAGGTACCAGTGGTAACTCATGAAGCCTCACTTTGCTTGCTGTGAAAACCTTGCTGTACTTTATGTCTTTTTTTCTTATCTCTTCCCACTACTGCTCAGACAGATGTACTTTAATTTTAGATCATCTTTCTTGTTTCAATTACATCATTCATTTTATTATTTTAACCTACTGCGTTAAGCTGAGAAGATAACTAATATAAATGTTAAGTATTGCAGAAAGGGAGTTAACCAAACACAGATCTAATTAAAATGGACTAGATTTCTTTCCTGTCATGCATTTTTTTTTGCTGACCTTTCCGTGACTGCTTAGCAAAAGTTAGAAAGAAACATGCAGAAAAATGTCTAAGTGGAAACATTTCTGATGTAAAGGCCAAGCTTATTCAAATAAATAAAGCAAAGTCCTCTTAACTGGCACAAGTAAGAAATAAAAATATGCCAAAATGCAATCTTCTCATGACTACCCAAAGCTAAGAACCAAAGCAGGAAAACAATGTGATTACAGAGGTCTCTTTAATTTAGTACAGCCCAACAAAATTGTACTGATATGAAAAAACCCCAAAAATATGTTTCACATTATGTTTTCTAAAAGACTGACAGACTTTCATGATGTTTCATTTAAATCTCAAATAGTCTTCCCACCCCCCTGATTTCACTTGTTCATTTGAAGATTCTTTATGGATATCTATGAATAAAATAATCACCGATACCATGGATGAGAAGAAAAAAGCAGGAAACCAGCACACTTTCCCTTACAGACACTATTGCGTTGTCATCAAATCTATTCCAGAAAATGCAATGCTAAGAAAGATTCCTTTGCTAACCCTTTTCTAGTACTAAGTGCATGCCCACTGTTAATATGTGGGCATGCAAAAATTAGCCCATGTTTAAAAAAAATAAGTGTTAGCAGCCTGAAAACATATGGATCTAAATGTGCCACCACAGCTCTAAGCATCTTTCAAAGTAATTTCATTTGGGTGGACAAAAAAACTCATTTCATAAAATACATCAATAGTAGTAATCAGGGAGATTTCTTTTTCCATACAGGACAGTAAAATTATGATCTTTCAAACATGAAATTTGTTTTCAAACAAGAATGCAGAATATCAGTTAAAACACCTTTTTGTCAGTCAGCCATCAATCTATCGTAGCTGCTTAGAAAGAGATTCATTAATTTTGTCTGTATTTTCCATTGGTGAGATTTTCCAGCTGCAACAGAAATTAATTCCCAAAGTTGGACAGAAAATAAAAATAGTGTGTTGGGTTTTTTTTTTCTGAAACAGTCAATATCTTTATTCAAAGGAATCCAGAACAGTAGAAAAAGATTTGTACCTTTAGCAATTATTTAATAAGCAGAGCAAACATCCTCTGATGTATAGCACTGCGACTAGGAAAACGAAAGAAAAAGAGAGTATGTTCTGCTTTGGGAAAGAAAAGTTTCAGGATTATTTGCTCTAAGTAAAATAAACTGAATAGACTGATTAGAGTGGAAAAAAAATATTCAGACATCTGTGAGGAAATATCCAAGAGGTGAAAGAGGGAGTATATGAATGCAAGAACGTCAGATAATCGGAAATCTAAATAACCTTCTTGTTAGCACACACTCATCTCCCTCCTCCGCTCAGCAAGGTCCCAAACACTCACCGCTTCCCAGAAACCTCCCGTATTTCATGATCACACAACAGCCAGTGGCCTCTTCCTGCTGCTCCACCATCCTTGTAAACACCAGTTGCCGGGATTAAATTCAGGTACTAACCTCACTTACACACAACCCTCACTGACTTCCCTTGCACATTGCTGGTTCTGGATGAACACAGGCTGTACACTTTAACTAAGTGCAGCCAGCACTGAGAACAAAACTTCAACATGCTCTAGCTGTACCACAATTCATATTTCTGCTTTCTGGGGATTACACTGCAATTAAGCAGTGATTCATGCTTCTTAAATAAACAGTTCATGTTTATTTAAGAAAATTCCTAAAGCAGTTGAAACCTATGATTCTTAGGCAAAAATTCCTTTCTTCAGCCACTTATGACTACTTTTTACATTCCTGAAGAAAATATTTTGAAAGCTAAAAATATCTGATGAAGGTGTCTTATTTTACTACAGCAGATTGGATGCAATTTTTTACAGAGGTGTGTATTACCACACACTGGCTTAACTACTGTGAAATCTGGATGCATTTAATGCTAGTCCATCCAGCTGAGGTAGCTCATTGCTATTGTACACCCTCTGGTTTACTCTTATCAAGCCTTTTCAACCAGTGCACCTGTGCATCTTCTGACCATAAACCACAGCCACTACCTTTGTCTTATAAGCATGATTGTACAACTCTGACATATTACCAGCTTCTACTTGTGCAAAATATCACACCACACACTTCTTACTTATATTTTCTACAAAATGTGTGGGATTTTTATGAGATGTTAATAAAAACCACACCAAAACCAGTAACATATCATCCTTTGCTGTGTACTGTTTTTTTCAGACTCCAAAATACTTTATTCCGCACAAAAAGAATGCCAATATGCCAGGTGACCAATTCTTCATTTCACAACTTGCCTACCTGGAAAAATACTATTCCCATAACCGAAATAAAAGCAATGCTTTGACAGCATTCTTTACACAGTTTTGCACTGCCTCTCTGAAGGCAAAATCGATGACATATACCTTACCATACTCGTAGCTTTGATGTACACATTATCTTTCAAGTGACAGTTTCCATCATGGGGAATTACAATTCCTGCTAATTTACTATCAAGGGCCAGATGGGAAGTTTGATCTGTCATCACAAGAAGCAGTCGCTTTGCTTCTTTACGCCATCCAATGTGGCTCTAAATAGAAAACAAAATTAGGCATAAGAAAGCAGTACTTACCTATTTTCTAAAATCAACAATAACGAAATGAAAAATTAACATGAAAGACCGCTTTCAGATATTACACTGCTTGGCAGCACTGAGTTTAAACCAGGCTATTTAAAGCATTTTGTGTGGAAATAGATATAATGTCCTACATCTGAAAACTACCAATTTCTTTGTTTTTTTCCACTTACCTCTTTCTTTGCTTTTTAAAGAAAGATGTCCCAATATACATCCCAGTTATGCTTTATACAGTGGGCTTGATAACAACCACCACATTGTGTGTGTCACTATTATGTACAAATGCAAAGCATATAGTTTGTAAAATTCTCTGGGATCCAAGAAAGCATTACAACCAGTAAATATGCATTCATCCACATTGATACTTGTCACCCTGTTCTATTTTTACTTTGTATTTATTTACTGTATTTTCTCAGCACTCTATAATTTCCTTCTCATACACAATTTTCTGGAATGCACTTTAGTATGTGACCACAAATCAATATACTAAAGTTTGAAGGTCTTCATGCAATTGCAAATTGAGAAATTCTTTATTATGCAGCAAAATGCTACATTTATCCACCATCTTAAGGGATTGATAGCAAAGTGGCAGCCTCAAGGGCTGAACGGAATCTCTTTTAGGAACTCAGTGATGTGAAGGATGCAGCATGGTAAGCTTAAGTCTAAATTGATTTAGATGCCAATTTGTATTTTCAAAACGTTTATCTCCCTGATTATAATCAAAACTCTGAACCACACAGGAAATACATCACATGCTTTTTCATTATTCCCTCTCTTGATTATTCTATCTTCTTTTTCATGGCTTCCATTTCATCTCCTTCCTATGACACTGTCTCATCTCTACCACTCACACGTGAAACGTGTACCTGCAGTACACTCCATGTACTCAGCCACGCTTTGTGACTTACTCTCTGCCTTCCTTTCTTCACAGAGAGGGATTTAGCTCCCTTCTCAGGCTCATTCTCTGCTAGCTCTGAATGGGGATTAAACATCTCATGCCAGCAAGGATAACAAGTGCAGAGGGGTGTCACATCTTTTCCAACTTACACTTTAGGCATCGGTCTCCCTCAGACACTCCTAGACAGCATTCCTCCAAAAAATGGAGTATTTTAAGTTTTATTTATAAACAGGTTTTGTCTTAAATTACTCCAAATTCTCCTCCAGCACTGTAAAAACTTTTTTCCTAAGACTCCATCATTTGACTTTGTCCCCTTGAGAGTTGTTTAGTTTTAGGTAATCCTGTGAGGAGCAGGGAGTTGGACTCGATGATCTTTATGGGTTCCTTCTGAATTAAGATGATCTGTGATTCTATAATTCCTACCTACATATGTCACAGCAATCAAAATTATAAAGTAGCTCCATGTCCTAACCTGCTGCCTCTTGCAACTGTGATGTATTGGTTAAAGCAAGACAGAGCAAGTTATAAAGGTCTATTGTAGGCAAAATGAGTGCACATTAATGTAACTTGCAGTTCATGATGGTCATTATGAATTGCACATTTTTCCCATCCATTTTAGTTCACAATTCAGTTAGAAGGAAAGCCTCCACATTCTCATGAATGTTTCCATTCTATTGTTCTGGGAAGCATATATTATTCTAGAACTCACATGTCATAAGTGTGGAATGTCTCCAGTGAGAAACACTGAATTTTTAGGAATTTTTCCAAAGTTCCAGAATAATTTTTTGTAACAGCTTCGATCACAGTGTTTATGATGAGTAGTTTTTACTTACCTGTTCATCAAAATTTGAAAATAAAATTTTCAGACCAAACTCTTCATTTTTAGCATAGTTTGGATTACTTTTTGTCCTTGAGTTATTGTACTGCTCAGAAAAATAATGTGAAGATGGACAAGATAAAACAATTGTCCTGACATCATTCTAACAGATGAGAAACACAGCAAGCCTATGATTTGAACAGGAGCTGAGTATTTTATAGAGCATTACGAAACTCATGAATCAACCAAATTTCAAAATTTTTACTGCATTAATATGCGTAAGACAAAAAGCAACAACCAAAACAGCTCTCTAGAGCAAAACAAACTCTCTTTATCTAATATGCTTATAGATTGAGACCTACTGATACAGTTCTTCTCTATCCTTTTCTGCATGGGAGAGACGGTGATGAAATTTTATCAATATACAAAAGTTAAATTTTAGTTGATTTGTACTGTTTTAAAATATGAAATCTTTAAAAGCTGAGAACATTGAAGTTCTTCTGTTTCCCTTATCTACACAAGCAGATATGTGAGACATCATTCAATTTTCAAGTTCTAAAGGAGAAGAAATGTCAAATTTGTATGTCTTCACTGAGGAACACAAGAAGTGCTTTAATGATTTTTGAAACTGATTATGTAATTGACTGAAATTAATACACGTGTCCGTTCAAAAAAGAAGCAGTTTCTTTCATCATCCATCCTATGTTGGTTAGGCTGGTTAAAGGCCTAACTTTAAAGATCATTAACCAATACTGAAACATATTCCCTCACGCTCTCCTTTTTCAATTTCAAATGTATAGTTAAGGGGGAAATAATAGAAAAGGAGGAAAAAAATCTTAGTGTTATTAGGCATAGAACTGGCATTTTGAATTCAGGAACACTGAGCACCATTGTATCTATATATATATAAATATATATATATATAGAGTACCTGAATTATTATTTCTTTAGACTTTTGTAAATAAGCTCCTTCCTTACCTGGCACACAGCTGCTTGGAGCATCGCATCGAAACCCCCTTCAGGTGTATCAATATTCCCAGAAATTTTTTGTTTATTCACTGCATTTCTGAATTCTGCTATATTGTCAGTCAGGGATAGCACGTGAATATAACCATGAGGAGGCATACAATCTAAATTGTAATCACTGTACAAAAACAAAACAAATCAAAAGCCTTATTTTTCATTTGAAGGAGATGAAAATATTGCATCCCCATTAACCCCTAAAATCCTGATACTAATGAAGATGTAGGTAGCACAAAACAAGAAACACAGAAAAAAAGAGCAATTCTATGTGAAATTAAGTTCAGTGGGAAGTAGTTATAATTAACTACAAAAAAATGTATACTATTTTGTATTTTATGGAATTGTGTATGTAATAACTTACTTAATATACCTACAGTATATATGTAGTGTTTCATACAGAACAAAAATGCAACAAGAGGGATGGTATGATCTCAGGGAGTGTATAAACCCTTTTGGAATATCTGCGGGGTGATATAGCTTTGCTTTTCATTATCCTGAGAAAGGGTTATCACACTGCAACATTAAGATCCTTTAATAGGTTGCTACACAGGCTACTGGATCAAACTATAATAAAATCTAAGTTCCTATCTCCACTAGTGCTATGTAAATTAATTACGTACATAAAATTAATATTGATATTAATAACAGTTACCTCATCAAAGAGATGAGAGAATCCATTTTCAGTAACATCATAGTAAAGGATACCTTCTCAAATTATGCATAAGGGAGAAAGTCTGATGTTTGTTGTAGGCAAGCTAGTGAAACAGCATTTATACAAGTCATTGATCTGGGACCCATTCACAGCCATGATTTATGGCACAAGTTGAAGTGCTCATCCATTTCAGAGATGCTGAGCAGGTTTCAACTCTCTTAATTTCTACTCCATCCAGACCGTAACCTGCCCTCCTCCGAATCAAGGTACAGTCAAAGAAGAGAAACTGGCATTGAAAGGATTAATACGTCTGCAGATGTCTACTTTTAGGCAAAATGCATCATGACCTAGAAATGCTAATCAATATCCACTCACTCTATATAGATGGTCTAGATGACTGCTTTATCCATAGATAGTCACACCTGTAGAACGAATTCCACTACTAGGAACCAATTCAAAACCCACTGAAATCACAAAAGGTACTTAGGGACTTCACAGAACTCTGGATCATGTCTTCCCAGGAACGGCAAGCAAGAAAGTATGAATAATTAGTATTCACTTTTCCAACTACTATCACACAGCTCTGAATCTGTTGTGAATAATCTTGTTTTCCAGGGTGTTTTGGAAGTGATCCCTCACTTTATAGGTGTTGAACACAAGGTATATAAGGCATGGCATGAAAAAAGAAATGCAGGCCAGAACATCTTTTCTATTTAAAAGAGGAGTTCATTCACATTAGAACTGTAGAAGCTGATCAGAGGATTCATTAAATGAGCTGAAAGGAACCACATCATGTTGACAAAAGTAGAGTTTTAAGGAAAGAGTTAATGGATATGTGACCATACAACAGAAAGAACATCGGTCAGAAAGTACAAAACTTTGTGATGAATCTAGTTAACATATCCAAAATAACCAAACCCACAACAGTTGACTTTAAAATGAAATACAAAACGTAACCAAATATTCCAAAACAGCATGGGTATTGGCTTGTTTTCCTAAAGAAAATACAGGACATTTTTTCTTATACAGAAAGTTTTTCTGAAATCACTCACCAGGTATTTCAGAAGTAATCATTGTAAAACAATTTTCAGCATTTCCTTAGGAGCTTTGTCAAAGAACCATGGTATAAGGAAACAAAGATAAATTCTGAAGAATTTTAAAAATAAATATGTATAATGCATATTTGTGTCATTAAATACACGTCTCAGTGCTACAGGAAATGTAAAAAGACTACATACCTGCACTGGTTATGGATTCTACCTGGATGAATGCTAATATAGGGTGACACAGTTTTATCCACATAGGATCCAAATCCAAGTCGAAAATCAAGAGAAATATTCTCCATCTTTTTAGATAAAGCAAATCCAACGGAATTTAACTTTTCTATATTGTTGTGCATAGAGGCTGAGACATCAACTAAATAATAAAGATCCACAGGGTATTTCTCTAAAGGACGAACTTTTAACATAAAGTTTGCTTCACTTCCTGATTAAAAAAAAGAAACAAATAAGTTTATTTACTATTTTTGAATGGACATGCTTAAAAATACATTTATTTTTGTAGCAATCTCAGCACAAAGTTGTTTGTGTCAGCAAACAGAAAAACAAACAAACAAGAAAATCTCCCAAGAGTAAATGAAACCTTGGAGAATCATTCAAAAATAAACCATAAAGGGGCGTTTTGTAGAACATCTTGTTTTTTCCTTCTTGCAGGAGCACTGTGCAATTTATTGTAAAAATCTGACTTCTTCCTATTTTGTTTTAAATTCATGGTTATGCAATCCCTTTGGCATTGTAACAAAAAGCAGTTGTGGCTCACAAAGGACACAGATCTGCATACAAATTGGGGTCAGTCACTTCAAGGTTGACACTTCAAAGTATGTAAATGTATCCTGCAAATAGTTTGTCATATGACGGAATCTAAAACTACATATGCACCACAAGCACAGCACAGGCTGAAAAACTCACATAAATAATGATACAAGTTTATCCCAAACTGCTTCCAAAGATTTGATGAGAAAACTCTGTAGGATCAAAATATATATATATTTTTAAAAGGTTTTAATATAAAAAAAAAATCCATCTTTTGGCATATACAAAATAGAACTCTTATTTCAGGATGATAGATGTCTGTCTCTCCTGCAGAACCACAACATATTCTCATATGCAATAAAAATATTAATGCTTTGGAAGCTGCTAATACTAGTCCTCACATTTTTGCTTGTCTAATATTCTGTAACGTCAGCAAAAGGAGTTAAGTAATGAGTATGGGCAGAGTAGGCACAGTAATGCATGGTTACAAATTAGTCATCGTTTTATGTCACCCGAAGTGTGAGCTCACAGCAGAAATGAGTTTAGGATCTTCATGTGATGAGTGGAGAATCTAATCCAGTATTGTGCAATGAAGATACAGCAAAGGACAGGAGGAAGGAAGATGTTACAGAAGAACTACGCAGGCTTTCAATAAAAACTATCAAAAGGTACATCCAGTACAAAGATGTGACTCAGAAAAGTTAAATATGCAAAAGTAATTTCTTCCAATAATCTTTGAACATAATCCACCTGAAAATGTCAGGATTTGTCTGTATTAGGTCTTACATGACGAAAACAATTTCAGTGTGCTGTAATTTATGTTTCCTCTTTGCCAATGTAAATTGAATTACTTTTTGTAAACGACCCTTGCAGGTCTCCAGTTTTCATAAAGTGAGATACTGAGTGCAGCTTTTATTTTTTCTCACATAAATTCTAAATGCTGAGTATATGTTAACAGTGACAAAAAACCCAGTATCAAAACAAAAACATCTTTGTCTCCATGATTATACTGTATCAAATGTCTGTTTTGAGGAAAAACTATAGTGGTATATCTGTACATTTCCCTGAGGCAGAAAATACGAGCAAGATATCTATATATAAAAAGTTTTTCTTCTGGAGTCCTTGGAATTTTATACTTCTGCCTCCCCGATGCAAAAACTTCTGCAAACCATAAGAAACTCCAAACTTAATTTCATTATTTACTGGAAAAAAGGTTAATGAAACCAAATTTTAGAAAGCTAACTTTTTTTCTATGAATCTGCTATGCCTTTGGGAATAAATGCGAATACAGACAGAGCTAAAGACAGCTCAATTCCTGAAACCATTTCTCAGTATAAAGCAGAGTATCAGTCACTTCTTTGGAAGAAGAGTGAGGAAAGGAGAAGTGCTGATGTTACCTTGACAGTTATATTATTATAGAGTGAAAAAGAGAGCTCCTTTGTGCTTTATACTCATGCAGATCCTTCCTTTTTCCCTTGCAATTGACAGAAAATTATCATTTCCACAGTGAAGATCAGCAAAATACTTCTCCTAAACACTTAATGTTTTCCTACCAAAGATTGATCTATCTCACCTATTTCTTTCTCCAATTATTCTTTGCAAAAGAAAGAAATAAATTAAATTTTATTGAGTGAAAGATAACCCTTTATATCACCTTTACTTCTGCTGTTGGCTACAACTTTTTTAGAGACAGAGAATGAACACTGATTTAATTAGACTTCAGCTGAGAGCAAATGGAGATACACTTGTTATAAAAAAAATTCAGGCAGTGAATACCTAAGCCTTTTTTAAGAATTCAGTCCTTTCTTACATAATGGTTTTGGTAGTTTTGTATTTGTCTAGTCAATGCACTTGAAAGTAAAGAAATAATCAAGAAGTTTATCAAATCAGGAATTTAGGAATTATAACTCTATTTACTTTCAGAAGGAATAGTTTATACACACGTAAGGCAAAACTGTTAGTGTAAATGGCTAAAGAATCAAGAAACTACATAAAAAAACAGGAAAGACTACCTAAAATTCCCTTTCCACTTATTACTTGCATTATTCTGACCTTCATCTGTGTTTGACAGAAACAATTCTTGCTGAAGATGACACTTGAATATGGGAGCAACACCATCACAGTCCTACAATATAATGTTATAGCATCATTCTTCCAAATAATTATTCCAGATGCCTCTTCATGAAATATCTGTACTTAGAAGTATTGTTTTTATTTTAATTTTACTATAATATCAATGTGTTAGAGACGACCCAACCTGGACGCAGTTGGACTGAAACTTTTCCGGGTGTTACTTGTGTATTTGTTTCGTGGTCACTAGGTATTGTGACATGAACCGTAGGGTTTTCAACCAAATCTGATTGGCAGCCTCTTTTCATTAAGTTGAAAACAGTGTCACACCGTCCCTTCTGTGTTGTGCCAGCCATGAAATCCTGTTTAATAAGAAACAAAAAGTACAAAACAATCTGAACTGAAAAAAAAACTGTACTACCTTCAAAGGATGAAGAAAACCAAATAATAGTCTTCAAAACAATAAAATATGTCACAATAAATGAATAAATTATAGAACAAGTTCATGAAGCCATATGTTTTTAATAATAGCAATGATGCAATATTTAAATTAGAAGTTAAACCTAATTGCCACAACAACCCTTTTCTACACAGAAAAAAATTTTAATGAGAAATAGGATCTTGCACAATCAGAACAAGCTGGCTTTGGAGAAAAAGGAAATTACACACTGTCACTATGTCACTAAAAAAGTTCTGTGCCATGCTAATGAGCTCGTTTTAGCAAGAAAGTGTCATTCCCACAACATCAAAACAGGTTAGTTTTCAGAAGAATCCACTGGTAATGTTACTCAGGTTAATATTTCATAGGAACACCAGAGGTCAGCTTTAGATTTAGCCAACCTGAATCTGTCTATCACACTACACAAAATCCAAAGACCTGCTGGACTATGTAATTCCAATTCCCAGAAAGAGGAAACCATGTATTATTACAGGAGTGGACAGTTTAAGATGCCACCAACATAAAAAAGCCCTTGTAGCAACAGGAAAGTGATTAGTAGAAGGATGATGTCAGAAGCAGCCCATCCTTTGCTTCATCGAAGGAGCAGACTTGACAAAAATTGTGCCAAAATGATCCAATACAAAATTCCTTCCTCACCACTAATGTGATGATTAATACAATTCTGAACATTTAAAAAAAAAAAAAAAAAAAAAAAAAAAAAGACAAGATCCTTTGTAGTCTTTCAAACTATTGGTCCCTCTGAGCCAAAGCTGGAGACCAACCAACCAAAGGACAATCTCTGATCTTTCAGAGGCAAACGGGGAAAATAAGCAATCTAAAAGTGCATGCAGTCAATTGTATGCTATATAATAGTCATTCAGACCTTGTAAAGACTAGAGGAAGCCCCTGAAGAATGAAATTTGACAGTCATGTATCTTGTTTTTCAAATTCAAACTCATTTTTGTAGTCTACCTCTGACATTTTTTTCCAAAACCTTCTTTATTGAAGACAACAGAGACTACTTCTTAAGTTACTGCTATTTATATACCCTTTTTAGTATATACATTTCAAAAAGCTAGATTTTAAATGTATTATTATTAAATTTACTCTTGTTACTTGTAATGACTAATAGATTTGTAGTGTCTTCTGAAGTCCACTGTGTGTGGGTATAAATTCAAAGCATCTCAAAAGTTCCTCACGGCTGATTATCTCATTAAAAACATTGTTCTGATGAAGCAGGCAAGCTAAGTTGCACTGCAGTATTTCCATCTGCAATAGTAAGGGTTTTGCTGTTCCATAACCGTGAACGGTGTGCAGGTGAGCCAGCTGTTTAAGGGGGTTTGACAAAGCCCTGGCTTCCATGAACAGCTCTCAGGACTGACTTGAGAAGTGAAGCAAGAGAAGCAGAGCAGAAGTGAAACTGGCCAAGTCCACATGCCTAGTTAGAAGGGGACCTAGTGCAAATCCACAGCACTGGAAAGTTAGCAAATGCTGCTCTATGATAAACACAGATGGAGGAGGATAAAGCCCATGAGGCCAAAATAAGGAACCTCTCCACACTGTAATCCATTGTGCCACTTACTCATGCCCTAAGCTTCTTCTGGGAAAACAAGCTCTGCATACCTCTACCCATCCTTGCATTACTTAGCCTTGTGCCTTTGGCAGACTAAGTTAATAATTCCAAGACATAATATCTCAGATATTGCCAGTGCCTTACACTCCTTATCTCAGCCAGACACACCCCAGGAACTTATCTACCTTCTCTGCTAACCTGAAAGCTACAACCGGTAATTTTCACATGACCTTAAAGAGCATATGAGCTTGCAATTGTCAGTGATATTCTTCAAAAGCTTGCTCCTCTGAAGTGATTACTCAAAATCATGCTACCAACAGGGTTATTCTTTTTCTGCCAAACAAAACCAGAAATTCCCATATTCGTACAGTTTGCAAAGTAACAATAATTTCAGGATAATTCTTGCTACCTAAGATCTATCTTTGTGCTAAGTCTCAGAACTGATATTTTCAAGTGTCAAAATGAGAAAAGCATAATTTTTTTTCATTTGTGATAGGATCATTGTATATGGTGAAGTCAAAGTCACCTCCACAGGTTAGTACAACCTTTTGCTAAATGCAGTAGACATATATGTATAGACATGTTTTCATATATGATGAGCACTTAATATAAAGTACTGATAAGTAATTTTGCTCTTGAAGCCAAAAACTGTTAAACTCTCGAAGCTACTGTAAGTCTGCCAAAGCTGTCTACAAAGCAGATGGAATGCATTAAAAAGGTCTCACTTTATTTAAAATTACTGCAATTTTCCAAATAAAAGATTGCACTTTCTCCTTTGGAAACAAAATAAATTTCACATGATTTCTCAGGTTCTGTCTCTAGGGATCATTTGAAGATTTTCTTGCTATTTCTCACTACAATTTTCTCAGTTTAAAAGTCTTTATAAGGATCAGAAGCAGCTAAAATATAAAGTCAAATGTAATTAAGCAAAATGCCATACCTCTTGAGCACACCATCCACACTCTGGACCCAAAGCAAGACACTTTGTGCATGTTACTGCATTTGAAGTGGCACATCTGTTTTCCGCTGCAATGAAATACAAACCCAAACATTCATGATTTATGATGATATGTGAAATTGTAAAATACCTAATTTTAAACTACGATTTCAAAAATTACTTCTCCAGATTAAGAGTGATGACAGTGTATTCAAACAGAAGTAAAACAGAACAAAGAAACTGTGGTGAGGGAATACAATTTTCTTTTATCTACAGTCTAGATATATGCATAGATTGAATAAACTCCATTCACAATTGACAAGGCCAAATTTTTAAGATCCTAATTTAGAATAATTTTGAAGTGAAATTTTATCTTTGCCATGTATCTTGCTGATTTACTACCTAACAGAAAAAATTTACTAGGTAGCTTATCTTTTCACAGACATTTTCCCTTTAAGTCATTTACACTTGACTGAATTATTCATTATTCACTCCTCATGAAACCCAAAGTATTTTCTCACCTTCTATAAATATTCCCTCTCTGCATATTCATTTTTGCAATGAATAGTTTCCCAGAAGAGGAAGATTTTCTTTTCCAGAAGCAAACAGAAATGTATCCAACACTACATGTGTCACAGATTGAAGACACATCATTCTGTACTAACAATTGCAAAAATTGTGCCTACTTACATGTCTACCAGCAAAGTCCTTTATATCCTTTTCACATCTTTGTTTTATAGATCATTGCTTAAGTTACTACTCTTTCCTATGAAACTTTGGCCGTTGGTATTGAAAAGAAGGGTCTTTTCAAGGGACTTGGTCAGCTCAACTTGAATGTCAGCATTAGTGTATCCTTTCAGCACATAGAGCACAAGTTTCTTGCAGACCAGTGCACCTGTAAACAAGACCAAGTCGCCTGCTAAGGGAACAAATTGCACAGCTCAGCAGTGGTGCTGTTTAACAACACTGTTTTGTGGCATGTTCAGCATGCCATATTAGAAAATATACAGGGAACAAAAGAAATTTAATTTCTGCATACAAAAAAAGGCTACATCTGTTGATTGGCCTATTGTGATAGTGTGTATCATTGTATCAAAACTGTTTGATGAAAAGTTTGGTTTTCATCCAAAGTTTTGGCTACATGCACTGTCTCTCAGATTATTTCTTTCCAACCTGCAGTAATAATGCAAACCATCTCTCTTTTTAGGTAATGAGACAAACTTCTCACAGTGAACAGCTGTATTAGGGAAATATGTACTAAAATACCTTTTTTTCTTAATGTTTATTTTGCTGATTTCAGCTATGGATTCTAAGATGAGATGCTGTATCATATAAACAGCTAGTTTTCATTAGGTCACTTAGAACGATGGCTGATCCAAGGAACTAACCACAGTTCGCACATTATACTAGTATCAACAACACATATACCATTATCAGTGTTAAAAAGCCTAATGCAGCACAATTGCAGCCTTAGACTGATAATGTGTAGGTTAGTGGCAATTTAAATAATTTCAAAGGTCAGACCTATATTTCTATTTCATATCAACTGCTGCTGACAACTTTTGCCATGAAGGCAATGTGAGAAAAAAAAAAAAACGTAAATGAAAGGGAGAGACATAGGTATGATATACACAGTAAGTTGAAAAGCAGCCCAGGAAGGTGCTGGAATGTAGAGAAAACTGATTAAAGGGTGGGAGAGGTTGGTAGTGATAAATAAAGGAGGAGTTGCTAAGGAGAGAGAAAAGAACAAGACAGAATCCAAAAGGTTTTGTTTGGTTTTTTGTTATAAAAACAAACACAGCAAGTTTTACTTGGATGTGAAATGAGAGCAAGCTCATTCAGCACTGACACGATAAAACATTTTTGCATTTATAAGAAGATAGCAACTGCACTTTATATTCTGCAGTCTAAAAGAGCAGACCTGGACACCATAGAAAATGTTACCACATACTGCAGGAGAGGGAAAAAAGTATGAAGATTTCAGGTAGGTATTGACATTCAGGATTGTAGACCTTGCCACAGATCCCTTTCTAGACAGCATTCATAAAGTGCAAAGACTCAGAATGAAAAGCTGTTGAAGGAGTAAAAACAAAAGGAATGTAATTGTTCTTGGTACACAAACAGTCCTCCCATCTTCAACTGGGTATCAAAGACAGCAGAGATGAAAGGCATTATAAGAAAAAGATAGTAAAGTGATAGATTCAGTGAAAGTGTCAAAGGACAAGGAAAAATGTAAGTTGCTGATCTGCAGCACAATAGTGGTTTTAAGACCACCATGGAGAAAAATAGGGAGAAAATTACATGAACTTTCAAGTTAATATCCATTGTAAGAGACAGAGCTGTTCTGATAAGAATAAATAGTTGACATGAAAAAATGAAAAAACTGTTTCTAGCTATTCAGATAAGGAATAAGGAAAATGAATTCCTCAGCATTGCAATCAGTAAACCAAGTAAGACAAATAATAAGTATGGCCTAATTAATTTCCTGCAATAGTATCTGAGACTCCTTTCTTAAGACATATAATCTGCAAAACATATACTGTTATTTAAATGCCATTGACCACATAACAAAACATTAACACCTTTTTGTAATATGCACTTGCTAAAAAAACCAACAGCATGTGTCTATGTGCCATTTTCCAGACACATTGGAAAACTGACTGAAAAATAACTGTCCCAATTTTTTTTTTAATGGTTAGTTTATTGAACCTATTGAAACTTGATTTTGTTTATTAATACAGCCTGTCTAGTAAAAGACAGCGGTGTCTTTCTGCCTTTGTAAACTTCTAAGACAGGAAAAAAGATCTTAAAATCCATTTTCAGTGTGATCATGGCAGATAAAACACTTTAACAAATGAGACATACAGTACTGCTGGATGCAAATCTCTTTGCTGATAACTCTCCAGTCTCAAGAGCTCCATTTTCACAACATGAAGTCACAGATTGGCAATAGACAAGCTTGGTACCATTGGAGTAAAAGGTTGAAATTTTTTTTAATAAAGAGAAACTTGAAAAAGCTGAATTAATTTCTTTATTTATTATTCTGTCTACATCACTACTCTGGTTCCCAAGTACATAGTCCCTTATAACAGTAACATTTATGGACATGCTTTCATTCATTAAATATTTATTATTTAGTTGTAAGCCTACTCTAAAACCACAACTGTTTAAGTATAAACTTTTCAGTTGCTTTAAAAAAATCATGGTAAAGCAAGAAACATTTTTTTATGAGTTGGCTCAAAAAAGAACTGAGATTTTTCCTGCCACTTCACCAAAAACAGAGTCCAGACAAGACTGAGTTACTGTTCAGACAAAGCTAAGGGCTAGTTTCTACTGGCTTAGCTATAACTGATGTATGCCAAAAGGTATTTTCGACAAGGGCCAAATTCTGTGCTGGGAACTGCACAGGCATATGCATATAATAAAAAGTGAGTGCATCAGGTTAAACTACACTTTTCCAACCTACTCCACAAAATTACAGCCGTGCTCCAACAACTGCAGCTATTTACAGTGATCACAGGTGTGGCAAGCCTAAACTCTCTGCAACAAGAGGGATCAAGGCAAGGCAAACATCATACATGTTATAATTACATCCTGCCTCCTTATTATGAAAGTAACTTTATCACAATCAGGGTATTTATCTCAGAGATGAAGTAACAATAATGCACTCTGGAGTCTGAGAGGGGATGTTAAACAGGTTTTCAAACAGACAGCACTTTGTTCAAGTACAGCCAAGAATTCGGATTTGTATCAACTTCACTGTTGGTACATGCTTGTGCTGGTTTCGGAGGGTGTACCATTTGCTTTCTTAAAAGAGAAAGCCAAAATATAGCTAGCAGCTTATACTTCCTGATCATGGCTCTCAGGCTGGTGAACATTCATTAAGGCAAGAAGATGGGAAATTATCCAGCCTCTACAGAGCTGTTTTTCCTTCAACTGTGCATCTAATCTTGTTCTAGGCCAGCAATGAGCCAGGCTTTCCCTCTGCACAGATAATGAATGAGGCCTTCAGTAACTCATGTATAGCATCATTTATGAGGAAAGCTGCAGCTTTTATGCAATATACTGCTGTTACCTTCACCCTTCTGTCTCCAGAGCAAAGCAACATGACCCTGCAGAGGGGACAGACAGTGTCTGTCCCGCCTAACACATGGCTTCCCGATTCACTTTGGCTGAGTGTGCAGGTACAACGAGAAGCATTATAAAAATGCTACAGGGGAGGGATTATTTTTCCATGATTATTGTGTTGGACGGTTACTTGCTCAGATTACAGGAAAAAAATGAGTGTCTGTGCTTTAACTGCCAATCCTAAAACCTAATCCTGGAATTAGGGATTTTTCCCCTCTTTTTTTTTTTTTCCAAACAAGAAATAATTCTCTCTGCCTTTTGTGTCATGCTTTAAAAACACACTATGTTACCACCAGATTTTCCAAGAAGATTACATGATATGCCTCAAAATCAGCTTTAAGAGGTATTCAGCCTTGCCCAGGAAAGGAGATTTCAGCTTGAATACTGTACACTTTTTATGCTTTATTATAAAATCCTAAGATTACTTGAGAAGAACACCAAACAACTTTTCTTTCCTCTCCCTTTTTTTCTATTACATATGGGATTTGTTAATTTGTTTCACTTCTCCATTAATGGTTGGGCACTTTAGTTTCACTATTCAGACAGAAAGAAGCGAAGCTGCACACTGATTTTATAATGTTTTTTACCAGCAACAGAAGCTTGCTGGTAAAAAAAAAAAAAAAGCAGGAAACTAAAACTCTGCATGGCAGAGACATGTTTTTGCCAAGAAAATAAAGGTGTGTAAAAGAAAGGTGCAAAACACGATTGGCACTGTTAAATTCTGAGCCCTCAAAAAATACTTCTGTAAACCTGGCAAGTGAGTAAAAGCACCTTTCCATTGACACAAACAAGCAAAAGAAAAAACCCAAACCAAACTAATGAACTGTTAGTGCTCCTAAAAAGAAAAATGGAGTAAAAATGGAGTATACTAGAAGAGATAAACCATAATGTGGTTACAGAGATGGTAAAAGGTAGAAGTGAGACATGAATAAGAAGTCTTTGCACATCTAAATAAATGCAGTGAAAAGAATTACTAGTGAACAAGTCCTGATAACTGATGGGGCTTTCCATTCCTAACTCTGCCAATATACCTGCCCTGAGAGTTTTGGGGTTCCCAAATTAATCTGCATTACAGTATGAACACAGTACCTTTTGAACATGAGGGTCTTTAGTGAGAGCTACACAGGTGATTTAAAAAGCCATTAAAATGCAAAGCAATGCAGCAATCTGCTGTGCATGAGTTTGTGTCTTTGTAAAACATGCAGGAAAAACCACCAAGATCTTCCTTTTTTTGCACATTGTGCAAGGTCTGAGTGATGCCACTGGAGAGAGCTGACGCTGCTTTTCAGCTGAACAGCGCAAAGACAAAAGAGGAGGACACCTCTGTCAACACAGCATTAGGAAAGCCCGGGCAGAAAATAACAGTCATAGCTGATGCAGGAGGATAGAAAATGAGTAAGTCTGCTCTGTAGTGGCATGTGAAGATGGAGTTCCCAAGAGGTGTATGGACACTTCTGTAATTAGGGAATGATACTGATACTAAGCTTTGAGCCAATTATATAAGATTCAATAAGGGGGAGTGCCAGGTTCAGCATTTCAGCCAGAGCAAGCCCATGTGGTGCTACAGGCTGGGGGTTGAGGGGATGGAAAGCTGCTAGCAGAAAAGACACTGAGGTGCTGGAATGTGTCCAGAGAAGGGCAATGGAGCTGGGGAATGGTCTGGAGCACAAGTCCTATGTGGAGCAGCTGAGGGAGCTGGAGAAAAACAGGAGAAGAGAAAAAAAGAGAAAAGGAGGCTTGGGGGGGCCTTATCACGCTCTACATTTACCTGAAAAGGACGTTGCAGCGAGGTGGGGGTAGGCCTCTTCTCCCAACTAACAAGCAGTGAGACAAAAGGAAATGGCCTCAAGTTGTGCCAGGGAAGGTTTAGATTGGATAGCAGGAAAAATTTCTTCACTGAAAAGGCTGTCAAGCCTTGGAACAGGCTGCCCAGGGAAATGGAGGAGTCACCATTTTTATTTAAAAGTATTTAAAAGACATGTAGATGTGGTGCTTAGGAACATGTTTTAGTGGTGGGCTTGTGCTGGGTTAACAGTTGGACTAGAGCATCTTAAGGGTCTTTTCCAGCCTAAATGATTCTATAATTCAAGGAGGTACTCCTGACGCTCTCTGAGTCTTTCTTATCCTCATCTCTGTGAAAAGTTCCACCACTTACATGAAGGTTGTACATCATTCAAGATGAAGACTCGGGGAACACAGGCCTTGGACAGATGCATAGCAACCCAAGTTTTTCATGTATATGTATCAACTTCAAAGATTTTTTTTATTATTTTGTCAGAAGGATGTATATAACAGCATTTCAGAAAAGGTAGTACCCAAAGTAGCTACTGGTATTGCACAAACACAACGTTCAAACCACAGCCTCAGACATGGCCTTGACTATGAGAGATAGAGCTATTGACTACTCCAGTCTGACTTTGTTCCCAAGCCACAATACAGAATGAAAACAAGCAATGCAACCTTGAAATTTTTCACAACACAATTTTTGTTTCTTGGCCAACTTCACTTGTAGCCTCTCCTTTCTATGAAACTTCCTGCTTTTCTGGGAGATGGTTACATTTTGTTGATGCAATTCATGCCTGCAAACAATGAGTCAAAGACTACTTGGCTTCGGAAACTAACCTATCCTGTCTCTTGCAAATAAAAACATACAGGAAGATTTACTAGGATTATATCATTAAAAGAGACTAATTTCCCACAGTCATAAAAGCTAATGCTTTTATGGCACAGGTTTAATGGTCCTGTTTGCACAGCTTTACACCAATAAAAATGCAAAGCATGTGGAACCAGAGAGCTTAATATGTTGGGTTTTTTTTTATTAAATCCTTTGATTTCAAGGAAACTTCAAGATGTGTGGAGCTGTGTTAATTCTGTTTCCTAGGATGGAACATGGTCATAGGAATCACTGTACTCCAGTCATTTACAGCTGCTAGAAGCTCCATTGGAGTTGACCAGCTTGAATACAGTAATGCTGCTTGAGCAAAGCCTGGAATGGCTACTGCCATACATCACTGCCAATTTAATTTCTTGTGTATTAGTAAGCACTGCTAGCAAGTAGCACATCAACAGCCCTGAATGGTTGGTATGTTCCTGTGCATTCTATAAAGTCTTACCTAATTAGGAGGTCATGATGGTTATAAAGGTAGATAAAAATGACTACTTTTTGCCTGCTTAAGAAGTTCAACCTTAGATAAAAGACAAGCCCAAGCTTTATCTCCCACCATCTTCTATAGCTCTACCTCCTCAAACCAGGCCTCCAATCCCCAATTGTTTCTCTAATGTACCTTTTTATTGCATATCTAATCATCACCCAGTTGTTGCTTTCTGCCCTATAGGAGCATGACCTCACCCTGGCACTGTGTCTTCATTCACAAACCCCCCAGCAGTGCAGAGGATGGGCAACTGCTGAGAATAGCTCAGAGCTATTTTTTCCCACACAGTGTCGCCAAAGACAACCTGATAAATTCTTAGTCCATAGCAATGCAAGCAGCTTACTTAACTCTCTTTTATCTACATACATGGTGGTTTGGAACCAACCTACTCTGCATTTTAGACCGTAATTCCAAAAGCTGACAACCTAGTGGAACAAGTCCCTCAGTTCTGAATACAAAATGATAAACTGAATTGTGCTTCTACAGAAGATTTTCCTGAAACAAACCCAAAGCTGTGCACATGTGGATTAGGGAGACATGTCAGAGTTAAAACAAAACATTGAACACATAATACATAGTTTACACTCACAATGAGAAAACCTCAAGAATATTAAATAAAAGCTGAGACTGGTATTGGAGAAGATAACCACCACTCCTTAAGGACTTGCAGGTAGCCCACAAGATTGGGAGGAGCACTTGTTCAAGAGGGCTATTTAAAAAATGTTACTGTTTTCTACAATACCAAGTCTCTGGTATTTGTTATTTCAGTAATTTTCTTCTCAACAGGGTTTTCAATCTCCAAAGATGGTTATTTGCCCTAAGACAAAGTGATAAAAACTTTCTGGGATTTTTTCATAATTAAAAACCTCAAAACCCAACCCACCTGTCTAGGAACAGACACTGGCCAACCTTTATTTTAGGTTTAGCCTGTTAAATTTTTATAATTTGGGGGCAAAGATTACACAAAACATGACTGTGGGCTATAAAATATGCAGACTCCCATACCAGCTATAACTACAGGTGCACACAGACTGTTCGAATGCATGCTTCTGCTTGTGCTCCTTCAAGGAAGTATTCACATATGTGTATGGTCTGCAGGTGCAGCTTAAATGCTCTCTAAGGGACAGACTTCAAACACGCAAATTCTAGGTTTTAAACAGGTAGTGGTTTATTTAATGTTCTGAAGTAATGCCACAACATTTTTAACAGTAAAATGCACTCCAGCAGTTTTGCTTAGATTGGAAGAGCCTGCTTGCTGATGTCATTAGTTTTATTTAGTAATTTTGTCCCATTTGTGCCAGTGTGTAAGTTGTTACAAGTTTTCTTATTTCCTGGTAGTCTTGTTTGAACAAAAAGATGGGAACTTGGTTGTTTCTAGGAAGAAGCTCCCATCTGAGAGAAGCAAGTTGTTCTCAGCACAGTACTAACCCCTTTCACCCTGCAGAGATAACATGGAAATAAATCGTACTCTCAAGTACAGAATTCACTTAGCCTAATTCTCTTGAACATCGAGAAGGAACAGAATTTATTTTGGAAAGGGCAGTTACTGGTTTAATCAGAGTTGGACTACTTTCGTGATGCCACCATACATCATGCAGCTGTATTCATAACACAGCTACAACTGAAAAATACCAAAAATACTTAAGTCTTCAAGATCTGAACCCAATGAAATACTGCTGCTATCAACCTAACTCCCAAGTCAGTGGGCAGAGAAGAGGCCTGAAGTAAAATAAAAATCAAACATCCAGGAACATCTTATCCTGCCTGACCTACAGATAATCATAGTTAAAATCTTTGTCTCAGTATCTTTTGATGACGATAAATACTTCAGACTCATTATTATTGTCACCATGGGTAAACACCAAGAAGTCACCACTGGCATATGACAATGAAGCCATGGGAAGCAGAGAAACATATAGAGAAAAAAGTCAATTATGAGCTTTGCAAAGTTTTCAATTTAGGCCAATTTAGCCTCAGCTAGAAGTTGCTTTTTTGGCAGCTTTCTAATGCTGTAAATTCCGATCATCCTGAAACACTTACATTTTGCTCAAGGGGTTATTCTTGTTCTGCCACCAGAACAAGGGGGAATCCTGAATGGCTGGCAAGAAGCTTACTTTTCTTCTTGGAGGAAGGTTCCATTACAGTGTACAGTGAACTAATTCATTAGAGCCCCACTTCCTTCCCAAAAGTTAAACTAAATAGCCCAAGTCCATTTATGTAAACTGACAAAAGAAAAAAAAAAATTAATAAAGTTCAAGTACTCAGAAAGGAATAACAGACCATATCCTACTCTGTCCATCAAAAATTATGTTTGCTTAAGCAGATGAGAAAGAATTATTACATCCTTCCACTGGTTAGACAGAAGTCAGCAATTAGGAGTGGAGATACAGGAACTTTGAAAACAAGATTTTGCTGAAAAGGAGGACACAAATAGAATGAGAAGCACCGAGGCCTTAAGAATTTTATTTAAAAAAAACCACAGAAAGTTTATTAACACAAGGCAACCAATATTCTTCTCCAGTTTTCTGTTTTCAGTACATTCATCATGAGAAGTCAAACTTATACCAAGATATCTGGATTACCAGTTACAGTAAAAGCACTGAAAAGTTCACATACATAAGTTTCAAAAATATAACATATGACTTTAGTGCCATTAATATAGTTTAAGAACACTGACAAACTTTAAAGCTCAGGACACTAAGCTATTCCACTTGTCCTTCTTATCCTGACAAAACCTATTAAATCCCAATCACTGCCTAAGATACACCTATCCTGATCTAAAAAAGTACAGTTTTTCTAATAGCAGTTTTTAAAATATACATTGCTGAAAAAAAATCATATAGGTAATGTAGTTTTAACTTGTACATTAAGGTTAATGTTTCTTACATCAGATCTATTCATAGAATGATAGGATAGAATCAGTCATGTAGGTTGGAAAAGACTGCTAAGATCACATAGACCAGCATTTAACCCAATATTGCCAAGTCCACCACTAATCCTCTACATTGAGAAATATATATATATACGCATTAAAAACTTGAGTTTATATGCACCTGTCTGAGGCTTCTGTTCTTCCAGTTTTTGTCCTGAATGATTCCACCTTCATATAGGCAGTGGAACTTTTCAGAGATGAGGATAAGAAAGACACATGTAGGCTCAGGAATACCTCCTTGAATCATAGAATCATTTAGGCTGGAAAAGACCCTTAAAATCCTCTAGTCCATCTGTTAACCCAGCACAAGCCCACCACTAAAACATGTTCCTAAGCATCACATTTATATGTCTTTTAAATACCTCCAGGGATGGTGACTCCTCCATTTCCCTGGGCAGCCTGTTCCAAGCCTTGACAGCCCTTTCAGTGAAGAAATTTTTCCTGCTATCCAATCTAAACCTCCCCTGGCACAACTTGAGGCTATTTCCTCTCATCCTACAACTTGTTACTTGGGAGAAGACACCCAGAAATGTGAGGTCCTTAGTTTCTAAGTAAGAACTTACAAAAATAATGATGACTCCAACTTTCTGAAAAAGTCTTGATAAATAGCAGCAAACCATGTCAACTTACACAATTTGTAAATAAAATATCTTTGTTTTTCTTGTCCTACTGTAGATTAGTAATTAGTTCAAATTGTCCCAAACTCAAGACACAACATGGACAAGTCATCAGGAATTCTTCATAGGGATTTGAAAAATATTACCATATTTGTGTGCCCTGTAAAGTGTGAGGGAGATTATAATCTGGCATTTTAATGTCCGCTTGTTGAACATACAACCACATGGGGGTTGTTTAATGAAGATTTTCTTTAGCTTCCATGAAGTTCACATTCTGACATCTTTCTGATGGTCTGGGGAAGTAAATTAAACTTAGATTGTATGTTAATGGAGAATCAGATTGATTCATTCAGGCCTCTTGACTAATGGGGTGTAATTTTTGCTTTCTTAGTTGTTGCAGTCCTTGAAAGTTTAAAGGCCAGAAAAGAAGCAACTGCCTCTTCAAACTGTAGAGTATTTCTCCTGCATGCAATCTTCAGACTGCCTTGACAACTTTCCTCAGCAACATCATATCCAAAGTGACAGAGACAACCTTTGCAGAGCATCAAGAGTATGGTTATTGCTCTTGTAGTTCATAAACTGCCCCTCTCCTCTTTTCCCAATCTCATCTCAAACATCTGTAGCATGAAAATATTTTAAATACTACACATGCAACTACCAGTTTCATTCAGCTTGTAAAAACCATAAAATAAAAATACCCTTACCACATAAGCCCCCCGAAGAGAAATGAAATTGCAACAGATTATGAGAAGTGTACAATTTGCAAAGCAAATGTGTGCAAATTATTGGCATGATACGCTCCTTGAGCAATGCACACATAAACAAACCTCCCCCTCACTATTCCTCAGAACTGCAACCTACAGCCCTCTCAAACTCCCAGGTTGTTTTTCCCAAAGGCTGGTTCCCAAAGGTTCCCAAAAGGTTGGCTTTACCAAAGATGGTCCATTACCCTTAGGGAGCAGATCACCCACGCAGACTCAGGAAATTAAAAATGGGTTTTCTCTTCTTCTTGGATTGTTTTAAGCCTCAGGAAAAGCAGAACTGGCTCAGTGTTGAGTATTCCATACAACTCAGCTTCTTCCACTGAGTCTCAAAAGAAAATGGGCAGCATGGGCACACAACACAATTAACAGACAAACATCAATTAAAGCTATCATGATATATCTTTTATTTCAGACTTTTTTGTGTGTGTGCATGTGTGTCACAGAACATTTCCTGACCACTTCTCTTCAAAAACTGTTCTTCCATGGGTGGTTTGAATAGCTTTTCTTATTCCTTTGAGAAGTAACACAGTAATGGTTTATGACACTTTCTTACTAGGGGGAACACACATGGAAATCTGATGTGACAAGACTGGTGAAGCACCAAAGACCCTGATGGAAGAAAATTAATGAATCAAAAGTCATGCTATTGGCATAAATCAATTAACAACTGACCCTTTCATGATCACATATCCCCCACTTTCCCCAGTGGTCTTCTCAAATGACACACTCAAGAAGACTGAACAAACCAACTTTTAAAGTTGGTATTTAAAGAGACCTGTCAATCTCAACTATCTAAGAGAATTGCTGTGTGTGTGTTCTCCAACTTTTAAATCAGAGATAATGATTTTCATGCCATCCCATCCCTGTCTGCACATCACAAGTACACTCTGTTTACTTGAGCTTCATACAGGAATAATTCCCTAGATATTTTGGAAAGCACCAAATACCTTAGTTTTCAGATTTTAATATTAATTATAACTGGTTTTGGGACACTGCTGAGGTTTGAATCAATATCCCCTGTTAACCCTGACCAATCAGTCATTCTTCAGTATTTAAGCCTCACATAACCCATGTGCTTATCCAGCAGGTAAAAAATAAGACTTTCAACAGTTAGTTTCTGAACAAGGCAAGGGAACTGTGTGTCTTCACTGAAATGAGCACTTGCACAACTGGTTAGCACAATGCATACACACTGCTGTAGAATCCAGCTTTTATTCAGTTCACTGGTTTACATCTTTAGGAGTTTGTCAGGTTTTAATGTTCAAACATAAATGTAGGGATCTGTAGAAATCCCTACAGAACTAGCTCGATTCTTATGTCAGGTATTTGTTATAGTTGGCTTACTGAACTGCAAATTTCCTTTTGGTGAGACTTACTGAACAAGGGACTCTTTGTAGAAGGCAGCAACACTACCCTTTTTATCGGAGCTTACAGAACCTGTAATTTGGGAATTGCAAATTTACAGCATTGTGAGATTTCCTTTTGTGTTCCTTGTAACTTCAAACACTGGGCCAAATTCTACCTTTACTTATTCCCAAGCAGTAACTCACCCCTCAAACCGCAGTTCGCAGAACAAATACCTCAGGTAGTATCAAGCTGTCCATTTTTCAATTAGAAGAGCCAGAAATGGTCCAGGAAGAATGAAAGAAATTTGAGTTCCATGTACATTTCATATTAATTCCAGTCTCTTTTAGAACTGGAGATTCAATGCAACAGATATGCAGGTTCTGCCAACTCTGCACATAAATAAACTGAACTTGCTGATGGCACGGGAACAGCACGATGCTTTTCTCCATGCCCAGCACTGCCGATGCAGAAGCAAAGAGGAGTGGCTGCTTGAACAAAGCCATGCTGCCAAATATCTGTACATGGAGCTGCTGCCCAGTCTCTCTCAAAGCAGCCTGCAGACATCCAAAGAATCCAGGTGGTGCTGCACAGGCTATCACACCGATTGTAAAAATCACAAACACTAATAATAACAAAAAATTTCACGTGTTCATTCACAGAAAAACAAAACAGTCTTCTTGCTTCAACTGCAACTGTAGCCTGTAAAGGGATTATGTATGAAGGAAAGAATTCAGTGTGCCTTTCAGGTTTCATGAATTAGCAGAGGTTTCAAAAGAAAAGGAAAAAAACAAGGTCTATCTGAGTTACAGTCTGCCCAATCTGAGAGCTGTTGTCACAATAAACACATAACCCATGACGCATCGCCCATATATATTTTCACTATCAAGCACAACAAAGACAGCAAGCATCCTTTGGCACAAAAGCTCCATGCATAACCTCCCCCCTGTGGCATTCTGTTCTGATGCATTATTTGCACTAGTGCGTACCCAGGAACTACACTCATGAGCAAGCACAACACTGCATTCAGGCACAGAACCATCCTCTTCATAAAGTTTCAATTAGTCTTTCAACTCAATTGCACTGCATAAAAAAAGAATCTGGGATACTACATACAAGATGTCATGTTTCATAAGAAATTTAATAATCTATTTTATTTCTCCTATTGACATTTAGTTTGGTTCTGAATTCAAAATACGAAGCCAAAAAAGTAAAATAAATTATCCTATGAAAGTTAACAAATTATTCCATTGTTTTTAATAGCACTGGGCAAATCCTACTGAATTAGGCATGAATTTGTCACATATGCAATAAAGAACTTAAGACTAATACATTGTTCCCATTGTAAATCTTAGTTTTAGAAGCTACATTTTAACATTAACATTTTAAATCAACTCCAGGCTTAAGCTTGGAAATGCCAATTATTCCACAAGCAGAAAAAAATACAGAAAGATGATTGACAACCTGATCTACTTTTATGACCACTGCTAGCCAAATAAGATCCTTTATGAAATACTTGACTAACCTGCTTGCTATGTCAACTGCTGTACTGTCTAAGGTACATTTGCACAAACTCCTCTCAGCCTGCACACATTAAAACTGATGCCCGGGGCTTTGGGAAGCTATTCCACAATGCGAAGGGTTACCCACATTTACCAGAGCCTTTTTCACCCGAGGACCGTAGCTCCTGGGGAACTGTCAACATGCACGTTATCCCAAGGTAAACAGAAGACAATCTTCTCGTAGTTCTATCCCTATTTAATCCCGCTACTACCTGCCATATAAACGACGTAAACCAGAGTGTTACCATCCCCAAGAACTGTCCATCCCTAGCTTGGGACCCCCGGGTGGGTCCTCTTCACGGAGTGTTGCAGAGGGTGCACTTCAAGACCCGCAGCACCCTGGCGTGCGATACTCCCGGGAGCTACCACGGCTCCCTAAAGGCGGGACGCCCCCGCGGTGGACAGTTAAACCACGGGCTGGCACTGGCGCTGTGAGCTTCGGGCAGGGGCCGGCCGCTCCTGCCCGGCTCTCCCTGCAGGTACTGTCCGCCCGCCAGCTCGGCCCGTCCGACCGGCGTGTGCCGGTGGCGCCGGGCGGCCCCAGCTGTCAGCGCTGTGCCCCAAGGCAGCCGCCGGGCCCGGGCAAGCCCCCCGCGCACGCACGGCCCCCGCGCCACAACCGAACCCAGCCACAACCCCAACCAGCCGGGGCACGGCGAGCAGCCCCGGGCGCTCGGACACTTACAGCGCTGGCAGAGTCCCGGCACGGCCGCCAGCAGCCGGGTCGCCCCGAGGAAGGCTCCGGGGCCGCGCTGGCACCTGGGCACGGAGACGATCCCCGCGGTGAGGCACGCCAGCAGCGGCACCCACATCATGCGCCGCTGCCGGCACCGCTCCCGTTCCCTCGCCCTCTTCTCGGGGCCGTGTCTCGGCGCCGCGGCGCGCTCAGTCCCGGCCCCCGCGGGGGCGGCGGCGGGGCCGGGGGAGGGGCGGCGGCGGGCCC
>VXAD01002568.1:812792-1003192 GCA_013399195.1 Dicrurus megarhynchus | reverse complement strand
GGGCGAAGGCCGCGGGCAGGGCGCTGCGCCGCCAGCCCCCGCCGTACCTCACCCGCCGCTTCGGCCCCGTGGCAGCCACCCCACCCTGTCGTGCCGGTGGGGCCGGCCCTTGCCCCATGTGACCCCGCCGCCGCTCGCTCGTGCGACCCTCGCCCCCGTCACCACCTCCGCACCCCGCGGCGCTGCCCCCCGGACCCGGGAACGCCGCCGTTTCCCCCCGGGGGGCGTCCCGCTGGCAGCAGCGCGCCGGCCCCTGGTGCGGGCCGGTAAAACGCCCCCGGTCACTTTATGTCACCTAAAAACACCTCCCCGAATGATTTCTGCCCGGAGTTTCCACCCCTCCGGGCGCAGTGGGAGTAACGCAAAAGTTAACCGTGTCCGGAAAGTACCGCGCCGTGCGGGCCAGGAAAGCCCCGCCGGGCCAAGGTGCGACCTCCAGCCGCCGCCCCTCCCGGCTCGGCTCCTCTCCGCGGCGGTCCTGCAGCTCATGTCGCTGTGCTCCTCTGGAGGGCTCCGCTCCCCGGGGAGGCTGTAGGTGGAGGCGTTTTCCCGGCAGGTAAAACCCACCTGGGCTCCTCGCCCTGTCACCCGCCGGTGGCCGGGTCCCCGCCCGGCTGTGTTACGGGGTAGGTGTGCCGATCTCGAGTCTCTGATGGCCAGCCCTGTGGCGTCCCTTCATTTCTGATACCAGCAACAGATGTCAGTGTACGCAGGATCCTAAAAGGATCTCTATGCCGCATCCAAGTCTGCCTATGCAGGGTACAACGTTAATAAATCCTACAAGTGCAGCCAATGTGACTAATGTGCTGTTTCACTGTCTTTACGAATGAAGGGCTGCGGAAGCCTTTTCAGATCCTGTGCAAAGCCTTGAGGAGCTATGGATGGTTTAGTATCCGAATGTCAAAGGTCAGAAACTGAACATGGTGGGCTTGTTCAAGAGTGCTGAGGAAGAGTTGGCAATGAAGCAGTCCTGTGGTCCCACTCTTGGGAGTTTTTAAATGATGTATCATCTTTTTTGCTTCATTTTGGAAAAATCCCCTGTTTCAGACATCTGACTATCATTCCTTGAGTGGTCATAGCCCAAATGGGGATACAGGATGTGAGAAAGCCATATGCAATGACGGTCAGAAGGAAGTGTAGCATCTACAGGACTTCAAATCTAGTGGCATTCTTAACCTAAAAGCTCTATGATTTCAGAAGTCACAGTCGCAAATACTGTAGGTAGAGAGCTACATGTCCCTTGAGAACTCAGTTGGGTGCTATTTGAAATAAGATAAGCTGGTGACAGGTGAACTAAACTCAATTTATTCCTGTTGGGTACTGTAATGTCTAATTCCTGGGTCATGATGTTGCAAATTTATGGTGATTCAAATGTATCTGGAAAAAAAGGATTCAGATGACACATGAAGAAATTCAAGGAAATATCTTTAAAAAAAAGGCCAGCAGAAGCAAAAGTGACTGAAACTGGGTTCTCCCTACTTTGGACTTTTCGCCTGCATAGTCTAAGAGGTGGTGATGGGAGGGAGAATGCGGTTAATATTTTGTGCAGATATATTGTGTATGAAACTTTTTATCAGATCAGAATGTAAATTATCATAAGCAGCATAAAGAAAATGGCCATGTACTCAACAGCATGAATTACCTTCTGAGTTTCTAAGCAAAGGCTGTTTGTCATAAAAATAGGAATCAGTCATTACATGCACTACTCCTGATGAGGACGTCATGCAAGGATTTGGCATTCTGGGCAGAAAGACAATACCTACAGTTTAATGTGGGAGAAAAAAAATGGATAATTTCAATATAAAATCTGATCATAAGGTAACCAAGATGAAACCACTCTGGTCATTAACTTAAACCCCGAGAATATCATGAAAAGGATGCCAGTATTGGGTGAGAACTATGCACCCTGAATAAAGTCACCAGTAAAAAAGCCATGAGCTGAAGATGCCAATAGTTTAGGCCTCAATGTGTAGAGGCCGCTGTAAGAGTTTAAAGTATATTCTGCTGGTTTATGTAAAATGCCCTATTTCTTTAGCTTCATTCTTGCCATGGAATCCAAGGACTTAAAAACATTTACTTTGCAGTGATAGCATCTTTGAATATATTGTTGTTTAGACAGTGTTTATCATGCAATAATATAATTAGGCAGAAGTTTTGAATAATAATTCTAGGCTTGCAAGTGGAGAAACTGAATCATCCAAGGTTATGTAAGAGAGTAGGTAACTTAAACTCCTGTAACAAGGAGAAGACCACTGCAAATGGTTTTAAAGTCTCAGTTCATTGTCCTATCCACAGAGTCATGAATCTGTGAAGCAACCTGTTTGTGGAATCTCTGTCCTTGGAGAGAGTTGAAACTCAGCTGACCATGTTCCCAAGCAGACTGAACTAATTGGACCTGTTTTGAGCAGAGGGATTTGGCCTCAGGGGGCTTTTTCCAACCTAAGTTATTCTACAAGTTTTTATGGTGGAAAGTGTGTTATTATATTACATGTACCCCAAATTTCTTGAAGTGTTGTAACTGTGGCTTCTTTGTGGTATTTACACTTGCTTTATTGAAACAAAATACAATTGTCTATCACCATGTTGGTGAACAGTCTCTCTTTTCAGGAAACAGCTTTAAAAATATTACATCTGCAATGAATGTTAACTAGAGCTGGTCAAAAACACCAAAACTTTTCTTACAAAACCCATGTTCCTTTTTTGGTTGAATGTTTCCAGCCATCTTTAATGTGCCATTTCATGGGGGAGAGTCCAAACCAAGACTGCAAAGGGAAGATTGATGGTGTTTCACAACTTCTAATATCAAAACTGTTTTAAAATAAAAAGTGTTCATTATCTGATCTTACGATTTCTTACATTATCATGGAATCTTAGACACAATTAAAATCCCCATAAAAAGCATTTTGGTGTTGTTAAATTAATTGTACTTTCCTCCAACTTCCCTATTTTAATAGTATAGAATCCTCCATGAGTACAGTAATTGTTTTGGATTTGGTGGCTTCGCTTGATTCCACTGACATGCAAATTGTATTTCTTTGCAACATAACTAACTAAAAGAATCATACGCTTGTATGTCAGATACAATTGCATTTGCTGTCACTTGGGTTCATTTTTTTATACAACATTTGAATCTAAAACTGCATTTGTTTCATATAAAAAGGTCAGTGTATTGTGCAAATCCTTTATAACCCATCAATTAAAAATAATGGAACAATTCAAAATCAATGACTATTCCCAAGAAACAATTGCCAAGAATAGCCTCTTCCTCAGAAGTGCAAGCTATGAATGATCCACCTCTGCTGTTTATTATATCCAGAAATATTCTACATAAAATTCCAGCTGCCTGATGCAGAACACAAATTTTTGTTACAAAATGTGGGGGGGTTTTTTTGTAATTCTGAAAAAAATTGTGATGCATTTCCATGTAAGATATTAAAACTGTGCACATTGATTTTCATTTCTAGGCTCAGTTCTTATTGTGAGAACTGGTAATGCCAATTTCCAAACTAGAAGAATCTTTACTCCCCAAAATAGTATTTTTCATTATTTTTTTCATTAATGCCTACCTTAGTTACCAGACCATGCTACTGAACTTCCTGATGTACATGGCACAAAGATAAAATGGTCTGTTTTAAGGTAAAACAGTAATCCAAATTGACCAATAATCTATTTAATTTTTCATGAAGACTTACATTGATTTCAGGTGGACATTTTATGTGAGTTTACAAATCTTATGTTTGCAGCTTCAGTAGGCCTGTATGAAACTATCTGGCAACATCTGAACCATTACCTTTTTGCATTTACCCTCTCAATGCTAACAGTTTGGTCAATGTCATGCAAAGGCAGGTGGAATACCACTATCTACTTTCCATATACTCAGCCTGGTGACTTATGTGTACTGCATCTAAATGTTGTTGTTATTCATCATTTATTTCAAAAGCTTTAACTATAAAATTATTTTCTTTTCTGGTCTATGTGGCAGCAATTTCTCCCTTCTGCTTTTCTGTGGAAAATTACTTGCAATATCTTGGTGGTACACTTTTCTTTCTTGTTCATATAACCAATTGAATTGTAAAATTTTTATATTAAAAATAAATTACGTAATCCTGAAATCCCAGATCTTGTGTACTTCAGGGCTTCTGACAAGTCCACTGAAGAACACTGTGTTATAAGACAATAAACCTGAGATATTTTAGACTATTACAAGAAAAAAAAAAAAAGCCAATGCAGGTAGGTTCTCAACAGAAATGATTAGCAAGAAGTTGAGACAGACACAGCAGTGGCTTCACAGGTGAGAAGTTATCACTCTGTTTAGGGTTTACTATGTTAAACCCAATGCTTTAAATTCTATACAGACATTCATTTCCTAAGAGATCTGTAGCACAAACAGATGATCTGTAAATTAGCATGGGGGGGGGGCCTCAATAAAGGTGTCCCTGTCCTCTGTTTGAGAAAGAGTAGGATGATTTTTCTAGAGACAAGGAAGCATAAGAAATTATCTATGTATCCCCCTAGGATGCTCAAAACCATAAAAATATGTATTGTAACAAGTGGTCAAAGCTTAAGTTGTTTATTGAAATGGTCTAAAAATCTCTTCCTGGAAGTAATTACTGAAAAACCCCAGTAGTATATTTAGTTGAACAGATGTATTCTGAAAGAAGAACATTTCAGTTGTTGTCACATGAAGAGTTTTAAAGAACAGTGTTACACTAAGATTTTTCGGTATTTCCACTATGCATTTTTATGTGATGGAACTGGTATTTTAGACAGAAGTCTTTTCTTCCTTTCGACAAACACTGTGTTGTGTTTTAAGAGACTTTCTGACTTCAGAGAGATGAGCTCCCCTGTGGTCTGTCTTCGAAGTGTAAAATTTACCTGGGATTCTTCTATATGCTGTTATTAATACTTTCTAGATATTACTGCATGTACTTACAGGCACCAATGGCTTGATTTCTGAAAGGAATAGACAGAACAGTAGGCCAGATGAGTTATTTCATTAACCTTATTTCGGTGGGACTTTGGCCTGAAGGGCTGAAGACCTGACCCTGTGTTAGTAATCCGTGTGCCATTTTCAGTGACTAACAGAGAAAGAAGAGCATATAATTTTACTTAGTTTTATATTCACAGGGGACTGCAGCCCACCTGAAAACAGTCATAACATCTTTGAAGTTATGTTGTTTTCCAGCTACATGGAGGATGGATGAAGACCAGGTTTCATTTTGATAGATGTAAGTATAGGTCCACAGACACAGAATCTACTGAACTCTCAAAATACATGTTTCAAAGAACAGTTTGTGACATGCACAAATAGCATTTTTATTTCTGCAGAGGAACAACAGCCACTGTGAAGTTTAGCAACAGTCACACACTTTTTTTTTGTTTGATTTTGGTTTTGGTTTGGTTTTTTTTTTTTTTATTATTGCAAGGTCAAGCTGTCCACAGAACACTGGCACCCCATGTGTTTTTCTTTATTTTACCTCTACCCATTTCCTTCTGTTCTTGTTCCCTGTCTCCTACCTTTCTCTCTGGTACTTGAAAAAGGTATGTAATCTCCACTTAGTGCTGAGAGCCAACATAGGTGCCCATGAAGTGACTGTATTACACCTCAGGTGTTTTCCTTTTCTTCTTCCACAAAATTTTTTTTCCTCTTTTTTTCTTTTTTCGTTGAAGACTACTACTCCCATTCTGCCTTCTTCCTTATCTTCATTAAAAGGTTTTTATTCTTTCTTCTCACCCTCCCTACCCCCAGTCACTTTGAATGGATCCTCAGATACTTACACGCCTTTTGCCTTCTCCATCTTCTCCTTCTCTGTGTCTCTCACTTCCCTAATGGAGTCCCAAGGTCACAATTGCTGCTGCTGCAGCTATCTCAAGCAGCATTGCATCTTCCTCATCCTCCTTCCACGGCAATTTCACCCTTTTCTGTCCCCAAGATTTAAGACCTTGGGTTACCAAATGTCCAGACGAAATATTCCGTAATAGTACAGTAGGCCTGACAAGATTTTTGGAAGTTTTCGTAGAAAATTCCCACATTTGCCCCTGACAACTATTAGCTCACTTGTTATTTCCCAGAGGTTTCCTATGTTATGTTTTACAAGGAACTGGTAAAAAGTAGGTAGAATATAGTAGATAGTAAGTAGGAAATATTTCTTGGGACTTCTGAAAGATTAAAGTTCCTCCTGAGAACCTTTTGAGGAAATTAGGTGTCAAGAGGTTGAAAGGGAAAGTTAAGCTGTGGTTTATAAAAAGCACTGCTGCTGTTTAACAGAAATTAAAGTTCATTTTTAGCCCAGTATAACGTGTATAGATCAAGCTCAAAAGTGTCCTACAGTTCAAAAGCAGAATTTTGTAACTGGGTGATTGATGAGTGCAAATCGTTTCTCCTGCCCATAGCTAAGCTGGTGCATTGTGCAGTGGCCCATGAGTGGAAAAATCCCACAGGCAAACTCTGTGTGTGTGTGGCAGAGGGGGGAAGTGGGAGGGGTGGGGAACAAGGACAGGAAGTGGGTGTTTTTCCAGAATTATCAAAGGTTCTGAACATCTCTGATAGGATTTCATCTGATCTTGTCCTCGGTCTTGAAACATGGTGTGCACACTACAGCCTGGCTGCTCTCTGTGTGGTATTTACCTGCATATCCCCTCCCTCTCTCACCAGATTGCTGCTCAAGACTCACTGCTAAAATGACAACTAAAATAAATCAAGAAATATTTAAGTGCAAAATCCGGAAAGAATGGAGGCAGATAGAGACATTTAGAAATAGAAAAAAACCATTGCTTATTGATTTTTGTAATTGTTTCAAATATGTGTCTGCATATATATTTTCTCACCTCTTACATCCTGCTTATCCTTAGACTGTTTTCATTTTGGCATAAAAGCATGTATGTTTGGGCAGCACCTCACACAAATTCATCCCTTCTTCTGAAAGATATCTCTGTGTCTGAATTTTTTCTTTTTTTATTCATATCAGTAAGTCTTCTCTTGTCTAATTCCAGGATTCAGTAGAGCTGTGGTTATTGGTTTTGCTGTTCATCCTTTAAGCTATAATAAAGCTAAGATTCTTTTTCAAATAACGTATAATTAACTCATGGAATTTGTTGGCTGTAGATAAGAAATTTGTAGGATTTAAAAATAGATGAGGTATTTATATGAATTGTATGTGTCTTTACGTCAGCCAGGATAAAAGTTCATAACAAAAGGTAAGCTTTTGTACTTCAGAGCAAGAACTGGCCACTTTCTAAGGCGGCAGAGAAAGTTCTCCTTCAGCCACACAGTGACATGTTCTTTAAAGATGATTTCCACCTTTGCTGAAGCATCTGGTACCAGCTGTGACTAAAGTCAGTATAGGGCATGAGAGGGACAATGGGATTAGTGTATTGCTAAGGAAAAGAGACTTTTGGGGACAGACACTTCTAGCCTGAGTTGAGGCAGTCTAGGAGTAATTGAAATGTTCAACAGTATATAAAGTCAGTATGAACTGAGGGCCAAAATTAGGGCCACATTGTTAGCGTTTACTTGAACAGAGTACACAGCTACCTTAGGATTTGCCAGACCTTATCTTTTTATCTCAAATGGAAAATATTTTACAAAATGGAGTTACAGCCAGGTTAGTAACTTGTTTCATTAAAATTTAGTTAATGTGATATTGTACCAGCAAATAATCCTCATGTGACATGACACACTAATGAACACTGGAAGATGAAAGGAAATAGAAATTGCAAAGTAATTTAGTGTTCCTAACTGTATTTGAAGAAAAATGTTTCTGATAAAACTTCTTTGGCACCATTTTCCCTCACAGGTGGTCTTGAATTCAAGACTCATTGGTTGTATGGGAGACAGACTATAGATGAAATAGAAGTGTTCATGTTAAATTTATGGCTGAAGTTGTATAGCCTGTATAACACAGGAGGTCAGAAAAGATTACCATTACAATTCTTTCTTGATTTAAATTCTATCAGTCTTCTAAGTGTCCACACTTCTACAGGTGATTAACAAACCTGTATGACTTGGCCTTGGAAGAGAAAACAGAACACATGAAGGTAATTTGCAGATGTATCCTGGCTGACTCTGAAACTGGTAAGGATTACATTACATCAAATTAAACTAAAACCTCACCTTAATGAACAGAAAAATACAGGTGCAAAACTGAAGTAAAGGAGAGAAGAGCCAGCAGCATAGGCAGTATGACAGGATACCAGTGACATGCACCTCACCTACGCACAAACTGTCCTAATGACTGCCATGGGAGGTCATGATCGCAAGGGTTGTGATCCAGGTCAAATATCACTGTGTGTGCCACAGATGACACAGACACATGGACCGCTCAAAAGGACTGAAGAGGATGACTAGATCCTTTTCCCTTAGCCATTAACTGTCCCCCAGGGAGTACTGCAAATACACAATGATCACAGCTTGAACATGCACAGTTATGAGTTTACTGATGACTTGTGGCTTTTCATTTTTACAATGGAGGATGAGATGATGATGTCACTAAGCTTCTTCCCATGTGTGGGTGGAAACCACTAGTTCTCTGTGGATTCTTGGTTTATTTTTCAGAGCATCATTGTCAGTTGGTCAGTCCACATCCCTGTAAGAACATGAGAGATGTCATTCCTGTAAGAGGAGAGGATGAACCAATAATAAAACAGATCAGATCCTGTGGAAAGTCAAAATGGAGTTGGATGTGTAAATAATGACTAAACTTCAAAACCCAAACCATAGGAAATAACAGGTTTTTGTTGTCCAGAATTTCTTTGACTCTATGATAGTATAGGGTGTTTTTCTCTCTTGAAATACCTCCTACTTAATATATTCTTTTGTTTGCTGTTTCTACTCCAGGATGTAAGACATACATGATGAACATACAGCAGAAATCATAAAAAGAATGTTCATTAGTTATACAAAAGGTTCATTTCAGACTGTAGGCTGATTCTCTGCTAGTTTTACATTTTTGCTATGTGGCCACATCACTTCAGAAGACTTATTTTCTTTCAGATCCATACCCAGTATTCTAAAATCTAAAAAAAAAAAAAGATTTTATGTTGTCTTTCCAATTGAAAGTTCATGCGGAAACAAGAAATCTGTGTTGAACTACCGTGGGTTTTTTCCCATCCTTCGTTTTATTTTGGTGGGGATTTTTTGGTTTTTTTTAGAACAAATATATTTTCCCCTAAATCTCTTTTAGTAATAGTGACCACAGAGGTTGCCTGTAACAGTAGTAAACAAGCATTTTTCCGTTCCAAACACGGGAATGGAGTCTGGTGGTATCCTTCTAAAGGAGTACAGCAAACCTTTAGGTGGCAGCCAAGGGCTGCAGTTTGAATCCCTAGATTTATTAGTAGTGTGTTTTATTGTCTCTGCCTCAGTTAACAAGGAGAATATGATGAAGAAGGAATTTCTAACCCCTCCAAAAGGGGAAAAAAAAAAAATAAAGTCAGGCAGGTGAAAAAATCTTTAAAAAGCTGGACATGTCTGGATATGTGGTACACCTGGAGCTCTCTGCAGTCTTGCCCTTCCACCAAACTCAACTCTGTTGCCTTCAAAGAATTCTTAAAAGCACACCCTGAAGCCCAATGTCTTACTCCTATCAATACATTTATTATTAAAATGGCATTCAATATAGTGCTTTTGTGTTGTGCTCAGAACATGAATGATAACTTGTGTGCAGATCTGGGTGGAGGCTGGAAACCCTTGGTGGTCCCTTACCGTGTACCTCCTCTGCCCCACGGCCATCACAGCAGGGTGGTGCAGGCTGCTGGTTCCCTTCCTCTGCCACACAGTAATGCCTCCTGAGCATCTCCAAAGGTGGTCATTCAAATGATATCTTCAGGAATTATTGTTCCAATTTAATATTCCCATTTCACTCTAAATCGGAGTTTTGTGAAAATGGTGGGTTGTTGGTTTTTTCATAAGTGAGCTATCCTGAGCTTACATTGCTGCAGTTATGAAGTAGATGTGTTGAAATATATTCCAATTATGTGCTTTTAAGTTATCTAGAGATATCAAAATGTGTGTTAGAAAATAAAACTCTCTGAAAGAAACTGTGGGCTGAAGGGTCTCCCTTAGGGAAAAAATAGCATCTTTGTTTTTCTAAATAACTGCACAATGATATCTTGTGATGCAGAACTGGCTTTTTTTTTTTTTTTTTACTTACTGCCATTTTCATACAAGAAAATATGACTGCACTTGTATTCTGTAGTTTGGAAGTTAAAACTAGAGAATGAGAGATTTACAAATAACCTCATTTGTTTACTGTACTGTTCCCAAAGTTTTTCTTTGCATAATTAACAATCACATGCAGCTACAAATCATGTTGTTTACCTCTGCAGTCTAATGCAGGATACAGCGCCTCACCACCCCACAGAGAGGCTCAAATGTTCATAATTGCAGTGCCAAAACCCTATGTATGTGCAGAACGAATGCCCAAATACAGCACTGAGACAAGGACTTGTACCCAGACTATGAACCGGATGTTAAAAACCAAGGAGTTTAACTTAAATGACTAGTGGTTCAGTGTCTAACAAGATTTACATTAAAATATATTACTTTATTTTAAAGAGTTTATGAAGGTGTAAGTCTGCCTGAGTGTATTTATTAGCTAAGAAGATTATTTTTTTCCTTCCTTTTCCCTTCTCTCCTTTTTCTATTTTTTTCCTTTTCATAGTCTCTATTTTGTGTGAGCCCATGTGAGTGACTGGAGACATATGTAAGCCCCATTTCCAGTATTTCTGAATCTTCAGGTGCCAGCAAGGGTCTCTTCAGAAGATATACAGCTGTAATAAAACATAGCTGGACTGGGGCTAGCACAGTTGCCTCCCTGCAGAGCCTGTTCTCTGTTTTGTGTCTAGTTAGCTCTGAGAGGAAACAGAGTGGAAGGAAAAAGGAGAGCAAGGCTGTCTGTTCCCACCTGTGGAGAGGTGCCATGCTTTTCTTAAGGCTGCTCCCCCTTACTCCCATGCGTTGCTGCATACCTCAAACTGCAGAAAAGGGCAAGCATCAAACTTTACAAATTCTTTGCATTTTAATTGTTCACTCCTATTATCTAGCCCAGACTTCCTCTCATTCATGTCCCTGCTTGACTGGTTCCAAGAGGTTTGCATTCACCTCCAGAGAGCAAAGGCAGCATCTAATCCACACGGTTGAAATTACTTAGTAAACAGAATGGGCTGACCTGATGTGGAATACAGCCAAAATACTGTAAAAGATGCCATTTTTATTCAAGAGGCACCAACAGATGTCTACAAGATAGAAAAGGTAAGGACAAAAGCTTTCCACCCATAAGACACCCACTCGTCTTGCATGTATATTCCTTATTACAGCCCTTTTTTTTGTTCATTTATCAAAAGTTTGGAGATTGACTTAGTAGAAGCAGAGTTACTAAATGATCCACTTACTTTTTAGTTGAATATTTTATTACTTCATAAACATTTTCTTCAAGTAAAAAGTGCCCATCCACTCTTATTCAAACATGCAGTCTCACTTGGGAGAAAATTTATTTGAAGACTCTGTCTCATAATCATGGTTTTTTAAGTGATAATGACCAGCTGGGCATTTATGTGCTCTCGTTCTGAGCTACGCTAAGATATTTTGTGGCACATTTCCCTGCTCGGGGAATATTTGGGATATGGGGGTGGTTTGAAATGTTTGTTTGGATGAGATGAGGAATGATCTCAGAAGTTACCAGAAAGAAGGGGCTTATTGAAATGGGATGTAAGAGAGGACGTGTCCAGTATGGTGAAGAAGGAATTACACATTAGCTCATATAAATAATAATAGCAGGTGTGGGTAATTGCACTTTAGCAATACCGTGTTTGAAAGCAGTTAAGTTGTAGTTTCTTAGCAACTGCTGCTGACAGCCATGTTTTAAGTGGCCAAGTCTTTCAAATTAGACAACACCCTCAGCCTGCTATACAGCAGTATGAAATGGAGGGAAACGCTAAAGAACAAGTGTTCCTACTCTGTAAACAAAACACAACAGAGGGCCAGAGCCGCAGAGGAGGTGATGAAATAGAAAAAGCAGAAATTACATCTACATTTCTAGGTAAGCCTTTTCAGGAAGAACTGCTGAGGAAGAACTTTTATGGAGAAAGGCATGATCCATGATGTACTAAATCCAATGGCTAGGCCTTAGGGAATGTTGACAGGGACATAATTTGTAATTTGGTAATTTTGTTATTATGTTGATACGTTTTGGTCTGTCTTCTTATATATATATGTCATGTAAAATCTACCTGTGTGAATACAAGGGTGCACATAAAGGATTTTATTTTATGTGAATGAGTGTATCTGTGTTTAGTGTGAAATGTAAATGTTATAACTTATGTTCATCACTTTAAGACCATGCTGTCAGCTAGATGATTTTTAATATTGAATAAGAATATTTCCTGGAAGAACTCTGTCATAGCCAACCAAGAAGAGTTGGAGCAGTGTTAAGGAGTCTAATGGGTTCATCCTTTTGGCTAATTGACGCAAATTTACATTTGACTGATTCATACTCTAGCATCTCAGTTGTTTTCAGTTCCTTATGGATACTCCACAGGAAGCAGTTTTTCTGATTGTTAATATTATCCCCAGTTAGGTCAGTCCTATCCTAGCAGTCACTAACGCTCTTAATTCCATAGTGCCATCAAGAAGTTAACCATAATTTTTTTCCTCTTTAGAAGCTAGAATATTTTCTGGTAATTCATAGGCTTGGATAGTTCATTCTGGGTAAAAGTTCTCCAACCCAAGGTGGGAAAGCTAATGTAGTAATTAAGGCATATCCTGGATTAACAAGTTTCAAATTCTGGAAAATTGCCCTAACTTCTAGTTTTCAATTTTGGTAAGTGAGAATGTCAACCTGCCTCTTACACAAATGATATAGTATGTTGTGCCCTTATTCTGGCTCTACAAAATTCTTTTTACTCTTTTAAGGTAAAAATTATGTATGCAAATGATAAGTGGAATTGGCTTCTACAGGTTTTAAAACACTTTAGCCTTTTTCACGCTAATCTTCCAAGTGTAACACACATTTCTCTAGCTTGTCTTTCTTTAACAGATATACAGGAAGGTGTTTCTGGAAAGAACCTGTTCAAACATGACACGCTACTGTGTCCTTCATGAGGATAGTGTAGTCACATTATTAGTATGTGATCAAAAGCACATAGAGTATTCCCAGGTGCTTCCTATGATGTCTCCACACATTTCGAGACAGTTCATGGATTTGGAGAGAAGAACCTATTTATCCATGACTGTTTGCTATTAAATGGGGAGTCTCCAAATATTACTTTGTTGGGAAAAGGCTTTTAGCCTTTTAATAACATCTCATTGAAGTATCTATCCACCAGCTTTTAAAAAACTTCCTGTGAGGCTTGCTAATCACTGTTATTTATTGAAATGAATCTGATGGTTTTTCTCACATTTCACTGTTTTATTTCTGACTTACTTGTTAATTCTCCTATCTTCATGAGACATAAAAACATCTTTCAGTACTTCACTGTCTAGTTTTTTAAATTTATATTCCACTGAGTTGATGAATGCCCATGGTTTTCACTGTGGCATGGTACACAGATGTTACACTACAGGATATATTTATCAGCTTGGATTTAGGGAAGAAAACACTAACACCGCCCAAACCTGAGTAATAATTAGTTTTCAGTACCTTTAATTCTGGTGAATATACTCCTCTTTCTTTCTGCAGGTGTTCATATAGTTTTCCAACAGAAGTACTGAATTAAAAATACAAGTGGGCTCTGATATACTGAACCCAGATTTTCAAAACCAGCCTGGATTCAAAGTACCTTGGAACTGACCAACATAATTTTGGATATCCAGCTTACGTAAGAGCTGATTTTCCTTCTAGCTCCCATGAAATCAAGTGGATTGCAATCTGAAATCTGAAGATGGTTGCACACACCATTTTTCTTACAGAAAGCCTGTCTTAGTTCAAACAAAGCTGCCACCCTTTTCTGTGTTCCTGTCTTTACTTAGCTGAACTAGAAAAAGTAGGCTTGTATTAATTGTTACAGATACTGCTACATTTCTTCCCCCCTTCTCCCCCCACCTGTGGAATAGGAATTTCTTTCTTTCAGCATTTTTATTGACAATTAATGATGCCATCTTTCTTTACTCTGTAGCTATTTCTCAGTTATTTTTGTATGATTCAAGCATATTGTTCTGAGAGATATTCAGGAACCACTGCCGTAATTGTAGGTCCCATTTACTTAGGCCGTGTAGGTTTTTAAAGTTGTCTTCAATGGCTCATGACAGGGCACCTATCCTGTAAATGAACATGGGTTTTTTTCAGTTGAAAAGAGATGATGCTGTCTTTACACAGCTTTTGTCTATTACTCCCAATTAAATCATTGACACTTCATTTCTTTTTTATTGTCTGTAGCCTGTGACTGAAATGCAGCAGTGACTCACTATTATATAAAACAGGTCCATATTTTTCTTCTTAACTTTATGCTTCTTTTCAAAGTATGGGCGTGCCAGCTCTAAAGTGAATGTGGCATCATTGGGAAAGAATTTGGAGGCAGAATAAAAGTATTCATTCCTTTCACCAGAAATTCCACCTATTTAAAGATTTTAAAGCAGGCAGATGGGAAATGCCTAAAAAAGTACAAACCCAGGGGAAGCAGAAAAAGAGCAGGTTGGAATGGACCATCTGTGAAAACTTTCTGAGTATCAGATGTAAGACTTGAATAGCTGGCATAGAGAACGAAAGCATCATTATCTCCAGATGATGCAGATGTTGGGTCTGCCTCAAAATATTGCAAAATTGTTCTATCTTTGCAGCAGTAATTCTTCTAAGTTGGATGAATGGCATAATCTTAGCTGGATTCAATGGGCTGACACCACCTGACTAATCAAGTAAAACAGGGGTCCTTTCTTTTTTGCCAGTTTACACACAGGATTTTCAGTTTTGTTGTTTTGTGTATTGCAGGAAGGGTAACCTTGGTCAGACAAATTTGGCAATTCCAAGAGAATTCCTGAAATTATTTGACTGAAAAACTAGCTGGATCATTTTACAACTAGACTTAAGAGACCTACTGGTCTATGAAAAGTCAAGATAAAAACCAACAGTATGTAATTAGGGAAATTTTTTTCCTTAGTTTTCTTTCCTCTTTTTTTTTGTTTGTTTCCTGTTTTGGTTTTTGTTTTTGTTTTTTTTTTTTTTTTCAATTAATTTTATTTTCCAGCAGGTTCTGATGGAAATATTCTCCTTAAAAAAAAAAAAAATATTTATTTCTCTGAGTGCATATATTTGAAGAAATGAAGAAACAATTGTTTCATTAGTATTAATGCTAAAGAGCAGTTATCTTTTTTTAAAAAACTTATTTTAGCACTGTTATCCTGTAGCAATAAATGGTTTTCAGCTATAAAATCTTTCCGTGAGATGAAAGAGTGAACAGCAACAAATATGAACAGGAAGTGGTACTGGCTAGGGTTTAAAGAGATCCTGTAAAATGAACTTTATTATTTTGAAAGTGATTTTAAAGTCATCTTGCCCTGTTCTTTCCCCCCCTTTCCTCATGGGATTTTTGTTTATTAGGCTTTTTTTTAAATTTAGATCCCAGCTTCTGAGTAAAAATTTGGAATGTGTGTATATAACAACGTAATTAGTGAATACAGTGAGCCATTGAAATTGGAATGAAAAATTCCCCACCAGATCTTATAACAGCTGCTGAAGTCATGTGGATAAGCCTGCTCCCAGTCTGAATATCACGGGAAAGAGATCAAAGGATTGTTCAGAGCTAATCATGCCTAGAGTAGGGTAAAAGAAACAATGGCAAAATTATGTTTATTTTTTTAGTTTTTTAAATTGCTTTTGTCCATAATTATTTTATTGAGAACTGAAACCTTGTTTCAAAACTTTCAGGCTCAATTTGAAATTATTCACCCAGATTCTCCATAGGAACAAATATGTTGCTATGGAGATGGACCAGAGCAAAGACAAAATATAGATACACATAGATTCCCCAGAGGAATGTAATTTGAGGCATAAGTACACTGCTTAAACAGTATAAACAGTGTCCTGGTATGCCTTCTTTTCCCCATCAAAAGTACAATAAAATATTCCTAATCCTAAATGATCTGTTGTTGTTTTAGGAAGAGATTTTAGAAGGTTAGCCATTCTTCTAACATTTTGTTCACTTATTTTTTTTAATAAAAGACAATAAAGAAACTTTTTTGATATTGCCTAAGTGCTCTTAAAAGAAAAGGGTAAATCAGCAATAAATTGGGTAAAACTTCACAGAAAAAGCAGACTTTGCTGATGCAAAGGGATCTTGCTTGCTGTGAGTTTAGTGTTCCTAACAAATGTGTAAAAATGTATTCCTTTTTCTTCATTGCTGTAAAATATGCTGAGCCCATGTGGAACTTCTGAGGTAGAAAAGATAAGTGCTTCTGCTCTGAAACCCATTCATCTGTCACTTGGCATAAGCAAAAATCTTTGTTCAGTTTTTGGATAAAAGGACCTCCTCACAGTAATTCACCAAATGGAAAATTCCTGCCAAGGTCAGTGCAGTGTTTATAAAAGTGCAATAGCTCCTGTCATTTTTTCTTATAAGCATTATTTTCATAGTTCTCTTATTTTAGCAAGTAGCTTGTAGAATTCAGTATCCATGGCCTTCTACAGCATTGCATCACCGTGCAGTACCACAACAAGAGACTGCTGAGAGGGGATCTCTACAGGTATCCAAAGGAAGGGTGTCAAGATGATGGAGCCAGGTTCTCAGTGGTGCCAAGCAATAGGACAGGAGGCCAAGGGCAGAAACTGCTGCACAGGAATTTCCACCTGAATATGAGGAAGAACTTCTTTACTGTGCAGGTGACTGAGCGTTGGAACAGATTGCCCAGAGAAGTTGTGGAGTCTCCCTCACTGGAGATACTCAAGAACCATCTGGACATGATCCTGGGCCCTGTGCTCTAGGAAGGCCCTGCTTGAGCAGGGAGGGATGTTCCACTGTGGTCCCTTCCAACCGCATCTGTTCTGTGATTCTGTGAACATGAAGAAGAAAATATTCAAACTATAAATTAGATAGACCAGCCTTATGGATACCCTGTTCTTAATGTTACATCTGGAAGCTATTAAAGAAAATGGATTTCTCTTCAGGGATGTTTTATTGACAATAATTTGCACAGATTTTAAAATATTTCTCTACAGCTGTGACCACCAGCCAAGTTTTTGTGTGAAAATGACTGGTTTTTTTATAAGTCCTCTACATCATATGTATTACGTAATATAGATGTGTATTTGTACTCAGAATTAATCTTGTTAGAGAACTGAAATACTTGGAAGCCCTTCCAAATAGCTGCTAGATCAAATGGGAAGTAGGCACCAGATTCCCTCCTCCAGAGTGCTTCTATATATGCACAGATACCTCTTTAATGAGTTTAAGTTCCTTGAAAACTTGATGCTTGAATGTGAGTTCTCTGTTTCTCTTGCATTTTCATTTCTAAAAAAAATATTTTTGGGGCACATTGATTTTTTTTCTTTTAAAGCTGGTCTCTAATGTTTGATTAAGAAGTACTGTCACCTCCTCATTCAGTTCTGGAGGTAGATTGTTAAAGTAATGCCCTTAGAAGTTCAGAAATATTGTTTGTACCTATTCTTTACCCAAACACTAGCTGGGCTCTTAGGGGCTTACTCTGAATAATTCTCTCACTAGTAATGTCAAGTTTAAAAGAAATTTATGTATGCCCATGGAGGTTCGTTAGAGGGGAAGCTAAATTTCCAAGATATACAAACATTCCCAGTGCTGTCTGAACCAGGCTAATTTATGTGTGTGACAGAAATGGTTTGGGTCTTGGAAACAGAGGAGCAATTGACTGAAGTTTTGGTGAAGTTTCAATGGTAACCAAGTATCTTTAACTAAGGTGTAACTAAGAGCTTAAACAGGAAGGCAAAATGCTAATGCTCTGTAAAAAATAATTAGTTTGAAAGTTTTGCTTTTATTGAAAAAGGCATATATATGCCACTGACAGACAGGAAAAATGCGGATCAAAAAGATACATGGCAAAATGTAACCTCTGGGAGCTAGTAAGAGTCACAGCTATATTAAAATCCCATTAAGCAAAGAAAGCATGCTCCACACCACACAGACAACCAGACAACAAATCAGAGGCTGGTGGCAAGGCAGAAGCAATGCATTCTTCAGGCAGAGGCAGGGCATTAAAATGATTACACTTGGGCAAGCTGAGCTACTACATTAAGAACAAATGCACTTCCAGTGTTAGCAGGAGAGGCATAAACCCAGATCATTGTTTCTAAATAAGCTGTGGCACCACTGTGTATTCTGGAACATGCCAATTTTTTTGGTGGTGGTTGAGCATGGCATGAAAGTGAGATATTTGGGTATTGACAACATAGAACAAGGTAACTGGAAGTCCAGGAATCAGGAATGGGCAGGTAAGAGGCAATGCTGGAACCTCTCTTGCATTGCACAGTGTGATGAAGAGCTTGCCAGGCGTTTGCACAGTGGCACAGCCAGAATTCTTGGACTGTTTCAGCAGGGCCAGAATAGTTCCTTAACTTCCCTGACTCATGTCCACTCAGAGGCTCTTTGGAATATATAGCCCTCTCTCCCTCTTTGGCAGACATGTAGAGACAACTGTAAGCTGGTGTATCCCCTTCAAAGCAGACTTTAGGAGCCAATGTGGCTTTTGTTGAAAAGTAGAACATGAGAACCACAGGGATGACTGCCTTTCTGTTCTTGCAAATTCATTTTCTGCTTCCTGTAAAAAGTTTCAGCAAAATATGTAGTTTGGTACATATGAAACCTAAAGCAAGTTTCCCAGAAATCCAGATGTCTCTTTACGTATTCTCAACAGGGAGAAAATTTTTAGTATTTCAGTTTTAAAAAGCACATTAAGGTACCACAAATGAAAGTTCTTGTGTTACTTGGAGCATGTGAAAACCGAGCACTTCATAAAAGCAAACCCACAAGAAGGCTTTACATGCCCCCACACACAGTTATGCACAATGATCAGAAAAGCTCCCCAAAACTGAAGCGTGGAGCACAATGGTTTGCACACGACGTAGGTGATAGGCAAAGCATTCGTAGGAGACAAAGTCATATCTGGAGATGAAAACTAAACTACTGAAATGTAAATGTCTTACCAAATGGAAAACAATTATGTAGAATCTTTGAAAAGGAAATGACGGTTTAGTGACATCTAGTGATATTAACGCTTGCCTAGATATTTCCATCAAAATATGACATCAAGTATTGGTTTGGGGGAATCCATGCTACACTCTGTGGGAGAATAGGGTTTGTGCAGATGTTCAGACTTTTGCTGGGAAAATCCAAATGATACGTATAATTTTGGGGCTCAACAGTTTAAAAGTCACTTGAAATTAAAAGTGAACTACAAGCAAATTTTGGTTCAGCTTGGAATGATGGAATTGAATAAAAATAAAGCAAAATGTAGGCGGCCAAAAAAATGAAAAATGTAACTGGAGCGTGGTTTTACTATGAAAATAAATCCTGTGGGGGATCTTCTACTCTTCAAGTTGTTGAAATTTGATTAGTTTAGATGTTCAAATATTCTATAAAGGCAAATACACGTGCTATTTTCTAGATGTAAGCACTGAAGCTCTGAACTGACTATGGCACATTTTTATGTTAGCAAAAGAATCATGAAATGAATGTATTTTTATTCTCTGTCTGCAGAGCCCCAAGGAGTAGAGCTTATAATGAAAACACTGAAAAAGTTAAGTGATATAACTTTTCTTTAAGACTGAGCTTTTGTTGGAATGATAAAAAACAACTCAGGATCCTTTAATCAAGTAAAAAAAATATAAGACATTATCTTCTGCACTTTCACTTGCATGGGAACATTAATTAAAAAAAAAAAAGAGCCCCACTCTAAAATATCTGAAGCCATATAATGAAATATTATTTTAAGGCAGGGGCCCAGTGTTAGAACAGATTTGACTCAAGTCAAGCAGTATAACTTCCTATGTCATAAAAGGGGCTTGAGCCTGAAGCCACTGAAAACATTGTTCCAGACACACCACTGCTAATCAAACATAAGTCAATAAATGTATCAACAGGTGTTTCATAGTCAGATGTCCTAGATGCAGATGTTGGATTGGAGTGTAAGAATGGGAAAATCAGAAGAAACGAAGTAGACTTTTTTAACTTTATGCATATTTCTAACAGCAGATGACCACTGGTAATGAGTCAGACAGTCTCCCCAGAACTCTTATATCTCCCCAGAAGTCTCTCCCATTTTTGCACTCAGCTTTTCTCTTCCTTATCTACCTCATTTATAACCTTGTCACCTTGTCTGTTTTAGGTTTTAACAGTTTGATATGTTACGGTTTCTATATCAACCAGGTTCAGTACCATCCCAAAACTTTGACATCAATAAAAATCTGTTGTTTTTTTTTTTTTAAATCAAGGAGAAAACCACAGTTCTTTAATATGAGGCCATAACTTCTCTGTTCCAAAAGTAGGCTCATTACTTTACTGTTAAGGAAAAAACATACTGTAACCACACAAGAAAATTGAACAGCTCTTTTCTAGTTATTAAGCTGCTGTTTTTTCTTGGCAGGGGGGAGGAGGATATTGTTGGCTTTTATGTCTTTCATTTCATACCATGCAATGTTGCCCCCAAGCACCACTGGGCATGATACCCTTTGCTGTGATATATAACATGAAGTGTTGATGTGTTGCCCAAAGAATGTCCTGGGAAGAGCAAGATGTCAGTGTGATTACTGAATGCCTGCTTCTATTAACACAAACCCCAAAGCATCTATTGCAGAAATCAGAAAGGTTCATGTATGCTACAATAAAATAGGCTTCCAAACTGTCTAGAAAGGTAAAAGCAGATTTGGCGTTGAGTAGAGGCCGATGTATGATCTGTGAAGCTGGAAGCAGGAGACATGATAAAATGATGTATTTTGTGTGTACAGGCCCGTTGTGCAGAAATGAAAATAAGGTGAGAATGACAGCTGGATATTTTCTGGTGTGCAGTTTTTCTGTCGAAGAAAACTAATCTGCTGAAAATGGAAATATCCTGGGGAATGTTGATCGCTGTAGACACTTGTTTGGCTTTTTCACAAAGTGGGTTTTATACTTTGGCTGCTGATCTAGACATCAGGATCCCAGAGTTTTCATCAACTGGCCCTTCAGATACTTGCTGCTTCCTAAGTACCAAGAGCTCCATCCTTCCCGGACAGTGCAATTCAGCATGTGAAAGGATTGGGAAACTCAGAGTCCCTGGGAACTCATTGCCCAAATACCCACCCACTAAAGAGCCCAGGCAACATAGCTGCCTTTAATAACATGAGCTTAGCCCTTGGACTGTTTTGCTTTTTAAAAAATTAGAGCTTCTCCACTCCCATTTGCAATGGAAATCAGCTTTCAAAATTTCATTCTGATTTGTGATTCTTAAAAAATAATAAATGTTACCTTAAAAATGACTAGAGAAGAATGATAGGAAAGAAAAAGGGAAAGTTAAGTGGAGATGGACAAGCTGGAAATTATTATTAAAGTTGATGAGCTGGATGTTAAATGCAAGAAAATGTATCAGTATTGCATGTCAATGGGACCCTTTTACAATATTCATTAATTTCAAGTAAATAAAGCATCTTCATATCTGTGTTTTCTTTGGTCTTTTCCCTTTGCATCATCATCTATTGTATTCAGCCTAGAGCTAAATGTCCCCATAGCATTTATTAGTACAACACCAAGGGCAGGACTATTCACAAAATATAGACCTCCTAGAGTGCATCTCAAAATTATCAGCATTTTGGAACAAAACCCAGGGGTGAAATTCTGGCTTGATTTATAACCCTGACTATTATTTTTAATGAGACTATTATTGCATGCTGTTTTCTTTTCTCAGGTGCTATACAGATATATTAACTTAAGTAGTCTTATTATTCTGGTGTTGGACCTAGCAGATCTCATTCATTACTTTCAAGTTGACTACAATTTCTTGCAGTTCTTTCCTGTGAGTTCTTTGAACTTTTTTAATTTGGGTTTTTTTCAGCCATTATGCAATCTTTCGTTTCACACAGTTTTTCTGAGAGGGATTCCCTGCTTCTCTGCATATCTGCCCTTTTATGCAGAACTCTCCCAAGAAATCTCATTTTCATTCTATGCAAGTCATTCTTCTGGCCTCCTTGCTGGCCATCAATTTGACATGTACTTTGTGACTTCCTTAATCAATGTCTAGTTCAATGATTAACTTGATACTGCAGATTATTTAGCATATTCCTGTTGTGTTGATTTTGCAACTTATTGTTCTATTCATCCTGATCACTAACATTTAAACTAATATTGCTATTCACAATCATTACCTGTCAGCTGAAGTATTTCAATTCTTGTGTGATCTTTATACATCAGCAGAAGTATTTGAATGCTTGTATAATCCTTATATAATGAAATTTTACTGTGTTCTTCTTGTTTTTCTCATCATAACATCTAATTCTTCTTCTGCCAATCAATTTTTAAAGCATTTTTCTTCTCACATAGATTACTTAGAGTCTAAATAATTTTTCAGCTATTTGCTTTCACAGTATAATATAGACTCACACAAAATTCTTATGGAAAGAAACCTCTGGAAGCATATAGTTTAACTTCCTGCTCACATCAGCTATAAGGGCAGACCAGGCTTCTCTGGGCTTTATTGTGAAAACAGAGGATGGAGACCTCCTCATAACCAGGCAAACTCTTTCAGCTTCAGGTGAAAGCTTCTCCTTCTATCTAGTCTGAACTTTTCCTTTTTCAGTTTAGGCCCATTTTCTCTCATCCCACCACCACCACGTTATTATGGAGAGGCTGGATCCACCTTCTCAATTACACTCCATCATTTTGTAGTAGTTCCTTTGAAATCCTCTCAGCAGGATGGTCTCCTTTTTATTTGACCACAGAACCAAAATCTTTGTGTTGTTTGGTCATTGACCATCATCTTAAAAACCTAAATTAATGCCAATATTTGTGATTTTTCTATTGCTTTACCCTTTGCTGCAGTCACTTTTGCTGCTGTGTCGTGTGCTTCAGACAGAAGTTGATTAATTAACTCAATTCAGCTCTCCCAGGACTATTTTGCCATGTTTTAGATCGTTTTCTCTTGTCAGATTGTGAAATGGTGGCACTGTTGTTAATTTAGTTAAGTGATAACCTCCCTGTTTCCAATGTGGATTTTGGCAACAGTCAGGTCCTGGACCCTGACTGATGTTCCCTGGGCAGCCTCCTTTCTGATTCTGAAGCCATGGCATTCTCTGCAGACCTTTCTGTGCTTTGCTGGACAGCCTGTTAAGATCTATCATCAGGCATGGAACTTCTGGGATTTTACCACACTTTTATTTCAGCTCCATCTTCAGTTTTCCCTTTTTCTTTTCGGTATTAGTATTTTTTGGCATTTTGTTTTGACTTTTATCCCCAAACATCTGCAGATAACGATTGAGGTTTCATGTGTAATGTGAACTTCATCAACTAATAAAGCATAATATTTTTGTTTGGAAACTGTAGTTGTTTTTAGGCGGACGGTGTGCTGTACCCAATGTCTCACAGCTGCCCAAATCTGGTTATAGAGTGCCACATTTTTATACCTTTACCTTAGTTTAGAACACCTCCCATAACAGGGAAAATAACAGAAATGCATCTTCTATACACCACTTGCAACATTTTCTAGACATCAAATTATTTCTTAAACTTCCTTATGCCAGCTTTCTGAGGCATAGTTAAGGGACTAAATAGACAGAAAAACTTAAAGCAATCTATAAAATTAGTCTTTTCTGATGTCCCCAACCAATACAGAATTCTGCCTTTCTTGGTCTGTGCTGTAAGTGTCCCCACTTTAAGAATCCTGGAGTCAGGATGAGCAGAGTGGTATGTGTACACAAAACACACTGCTCAGAAAATTTTGATCCATCTCATCCACTGATTGCTCACAGTTATACTGAGTGAACTGTGGAAAATTCCTTCACGATCTCTAGCAGGACTCAGAATATTTTGTTATTAACTTTGATATGTGTAGGTATAAGACCTTGTCAAGAGCTGATGGACAGTTCTTTTTCCTTTATTTAAAAAGACACACCTTAGAGTCAAACCCTAAGATCTATGAGAGATTTGGCAGGCAGATAGAGTCTGTATGCTGCCTTTTGAAAAGCTTTATTACATTTAATGGTGGGCAAGCCCTACAGATTTTTGACCAGCATGAAAGAAAACTATTGCTAAAAGCCATGCAAGCTGGCCATGAAACTGTAGGGAAGCTACTTAAGACCAATTTGTCCTTCTCACTGAGTCTGATTAGTCAATTCTTTAATTTTAGGCCCTTGCTGAGTTTTTGCTCATATAAATTCCTGTTACAATTATCTTGATCTTAAGCCCATGACTCAGTTTCAGAAGGTCATCCAGCAGGTGGCACTCCCCATCTGACTTAAACTGATCCAGGAGCCAAGAAGAGAGAGCTCTTGACACTCACACGGCAGGGCAGACCTGCCAAGCCTCACATCCTGGGTGGTAGACCAGGATGGAGCCTTCATCTCCATCCCTACTTTCCCACACAGCACAACATGGGGGCGTCTTTTCTGTTGACCCACTTGCAGAGGAACCTTTCTAGGTTTCACAGCCTCTCCAGCATCTTTATGCTGTGGTTCCTTTCCTATTGCATGGCCTAGAAAAATGCTGAGAAGTCCAGCTGGTGCAAAGGAAGCTGCAAGTAGCAATGACCAGAAAAGAGCTGTAGAACTGAGCTGAAGGGTGACGTGGAGGTCTGTAAAGTGCATGCCTGAAGAAGGCTAAAATAAGCTTGGCACTGGAATGAATACAGATAGATTGGTGTGCATACACATTTGTCCCAAGATGTATAATTTACATCTCACAGTTCTGTAGGTTTTTGTGACCTTTTCAATAATTCAAGTTTCATCTAATTAGCATATTTCTTCTGGTTAGAGAGGCTGAAAGGTTAGAAAGGCTGAAATCAGAGATAAACAGATATCTCCTTTGAGTCAACAGATGAAAAAGGCACAGTCTGACACAAACTAAAATTATAATTCATGGAAAATATGAGATGGTAAAAAAAGCATCAAATATGAAACAAGATGTCAAATGCGTAGAAAAGTTGACTCTGAGGTGGCTTCTGCCTAGCCCGAGTTTCTCTGTATTTTGGTAGCTTTCATCCTTCCACCTCTCATTTTTCCCATTGAGAAACATCTGAAATATCTTTCACATTCTTCATCTCACTATAGATTCTGTTCTCTCTGCGTCTCCTATAGCTTTAGTATTCCCATGTTCCCAAGAAATTGTCATGGTGTCTTTTCTTGATTAATTTTGCTGCCCTACATCCTTCCACTTTGTACCCTTCCATAGTAGTTTGCAAATGAATGCACCCCTGGACAAATCATACAGGAGTTCTAAATTTAAGCAAGATTTTTAGATATTTATTTGCTACATCCAAACACATTAGAGGAAGTTCTCTTTTCTACACCGGAAGAAATATTCCTTACAGTCTAAATAGAGATACTATTTTGTTTTCCTAATTGGAGATATACTTCAGAGAAAGGGATATTATTCTTTGTTCATGAGTATGTATTTTAAACCCTAGTGACTAATCATGGAGCCGATGTGATCTGAATGCTCATATCATAATAGATCATTATACTACTGGTTTTATTCTATTGATTGTTCTAGATGTTCTTATTTCTTACCTGTGTCTGTTCAATAAATTTGTGCCTGCCATTACATGTTGCAGTTTATGAAACCAGACTTATGAAGTGCATAAATCCTGTTTGTTTAAAAGATGCATCAGAGTTTGCTGTATCAGAGACCTAAAACCACTGCCCAGAGTGAAAGGGTTGACAATCTGAGAGGTACAGTGGGATTTCATTTTCTCTTATGATGCTGGTGAGGTGTTGAAGTGCTGTGTTTATATGTAAGAGAATGCGTGTTGTGTTGCTAGAATCAGAAATTCTTATTTTTACCCTTCAGGGATTCCTTATTTTATCATACAGCATGGGATTTTAGGGCAATAAACCATCTGCATTATGGATCACAGCTATGAAATGGGGGATCAATTGCAGCACAACTTCCACTTGCTAAATATTACATATGTACATATTTCATATGTTTGTGCATGTGTATGGCCCTGTTCTTTCACTATGTAAGCTCTAAATGCATTCTAAATTTATGCTACATACGTATGAGAAAAGGCTGCCACAAACTGTGGATTCCATAATTATTTTGTCCTAGGCAATATTCCAAGACACAGAGAACTATACAGAGAATAGATGTTATTTCTATTACGAAGTCATTAGTGTCAAACTCAAGCCCTCAAAATAATAAGCCATAGCTCATTTTCCCAGAACTGTGAAATTATATGTTTTTAATTTTCCTGTCATTTTTAAATACCATTTTTTGGGATTTTTTCTTAGCTATTCTCAATCTGTATAAATTGGATACACATACCTATGTGCACTTTTCTATATTCACATGTAAGTATATGGGAGTCTGTGCATAAGTTTTACTTTTCCATATATGTATTAATTCCAGAGGAAAATCAATTCCAGTTGCACACATGCGAAATGTCTGTTTTTCATAGCCTGTCTGGCAGAAAATACTTTGTTCTGTTGGGACCATGATAACAGGGAGCTCTATGAACCCTTTTATGTCTGCATGCGTATTCTCAGTCTTCCATTTACAATGACCTATATTGTATTTTAGATCTCTCAAAATGTTCTGATTAAAGAGGCTTGTCATGACAATTAAAAGTAGCCTAGTTTTTTAGTGGTTATCATATATTAAATTCTAAGTATCTTAATTTACTGGCAGTGTCTTGCTTTCAAAGACAGAGACTGACAAGTCTGTAATTATAGTTGGTATGATTTCACCATTTTTTCCCAGCAAGAACAAATATGCAGACTACATCTATAATGCTTCATTAACATCCTTATTAAAAAAGCTTTTCAGTATCTGACTGCATTAATTTTTTAAATTTATTTTTTGTTATGATCTGTAAGATGGAAAAACCTTTTTATCTCTATGTGCCAAAAAACAGTCCTGAAGATATAGAAGTGAGAATAAGGTCTGGAATTCAAAAGGTTTTAGTTTCTTTAAAAAAAAAAAAAAAGTATCTGACTTCTTCAAGGTCATATTGGAAATCTGGAGCAAAGTAAGGTCTCAGATTCCAGGCTAGTGCCCTTCACACAATGTATAATATGCTAGGTAATATACTGCTAGAAGAGATTACTGAGATCCCTTTAGGGAAAAGGAGAAATAAAAAGGTCTCACATCCTTCAGAAAAAAAGATATTAGATGTATAAAGGTTTGAACCCGCATTCATTTTCCACTACTTTTGCTGAGAATTGAAAGCACGTAGTATGTTGCAGGACTGTTCACCTACATGCTGGTCCTTAGAAATGTATGAGTGCTTTTCATTCTGCCAAATAAATGCCTGCTATAGAGTACAATCACTGTTCAAGCATTCTTTATTGCAGGTTGTCACTCATGTATTTGAATTGCACATTTTTCTCCAAATGAACTAAGAAATCTCTACCCAGGTTTTTTCTAACCCTTTACTGGACATGCCACTTGATTAAAGTTAAATTTTGCAAAACATCCCCATCCCCAAGCTTCCTTGGGTCTTAGACACACTGTTTTTCATATTGTTTGGCTCTGTTACCAACAAACTGACTTTGCACTTTTTCTTTCTTAAATTCAAGTTTAACATGGGAAACAGTAAACACCAAAGCTAAATTCAAGGTTTTGCAAATGCAAAAGCTTAGACAAAAATCTATAAGAATTTTTACAGTAATCTTATGAACTATTCAGAAGTTCAGTCCACTTTTTTTATGAGATGCCGATATCCTGGTTGTATGCCAAAGCACATAGCTTAATATGCAGAGAATCTGTAGTGTCTTGGTTTTTACTATTTCTAGGGTTAAAAATTACACAGGAGACAGTGAGCACTGCAGTGTAAAAATGACTAGGGCCTCTTTCACTTTCATTTTGTGTCTGGTCTTTGTTTTGGAGGGACAGACTGTGAATTGTACATTGCATTGACAGATGCCATGACTATAAACTATTACTAATATGTATTCTTATGATTATAATGCACTTTTCCTCTTGCCCCATGTTACAGGCTGAGTAGCCAGACAGGTGACCTGGAATGGCTGCTCTTCCTTTGTATGTTGGGGAGCCTGAGAAGAAGCAGCTTCTCTCCGAGGTGAAGCCACTCTGCGTTGTTTTGCACTCCAATGACAAAAGTAACCTGGATTTTAATTTCTTTTTGAAAACCCCTTTTGTACATTACTTCCTTTGATGAGGTCTTGAAAAAGAAAGTAAGAATCTTAGTCAAAGTGGGTTTATAGTAAATTTACTTTTATCCATTGTCTGATTCTAAGCAGTAAAGAGAGCAACACAGTCATCCTCATGCAAAACAGTAATGTTATACTTCAATGAGAGATCTGCCTTCAAAACCTTTAGCAACTCCAGCTGGCAACTATAACTTTTTTTGGCACTGAGACCTCTGGAAAAAAAGGAGATAGCAGGATGAAAAACTGCAAAGGAACACTAGAAGTGGAATAATTTTCCTGTAAGTGGGAAAGTTTCCAAGGGTTAATCATACTGAAAATAGAACATTTTAATTGTACACCTAACTTGCTACCACCAGCTCTAAAGACCAATACTTCCTATTTCTAAGTGACAAAGTGTCCCCACAAAGCACAATATAACACTTACTTTTAAATTTAAAAAAAAAACTTTTTTTTTTTTTTTGCTGCCATTAATGATGAGAGACACTGCAAAGCTTTGCAGTTCTGTTTAATTTCACAACTATTTCAAAACACAGATTCCAGAACTGTGGCTGTAGACTACTGATGGACAATAGCCATTCCTACTGACTGCTGAAATACATACACAAGTCATATTTTTGTGCTGATTTTCCATGAGAAACTTGAAGATTGGTAACAATTGCTTGTCCTGCACTGCGCTAGAAAAGTCTATTCAACCCAGAGTGACGGAGGTAAACAAAATAACCAAGAATCAAACATGCATTAAGGCCACCTTAACTATTTTCCTGAGCATTTACTTGTAGCCTGAAAATGATAATTTCCTTTCAAGGGTCATTAGCACAAGGAAAAGGTGCACAATTCACATCCTGCAGAGGCCTGGGAAATACCTTATTAAAACTGTGTTGCCTCCACCTAATTAAGACCACAGTGAGGTGGTTTGTGTGCTCACTGCTCTGCCATTCTCTGCTCCATTGAAAACTTGTGTTCCAAAATCAAGGGCTCGGAAGTTAGGAAATACTGTGGCTAAGTTGGTTTTGGTTCACAGTTACATGATTTCAAAGAATTTTTATCTCTGTTCCAGGAGGTACTTTCTTTCCAGATCTTGATGACCCATGGGATTAATGGGTCTCAAATTCCCTTAAGGTCCTGTTACAAGTCCTCCAGTGAGGAACATTTCAGGAAACCCCAAAAGCGTCCTCATTCTCTTCCCCCTTCTCTGTGGGTTTCTTCTGGAGTATAATTATTATTACGCAAGACAGAAGATGCAGAACAGAAACGGGTAGCCCCCAAGTATTTGTAGGCTTTCTGAAACAACACTTGCAGCTTTTTGTAGTGTATCTGGCAGTGATCAAGTGTGAACCTGTGAGTTTTATCCTCAGTCAGTATTATGAAAAGAAAACACAAAAAAGCTGTCCTGGAACAAGAAGAAAGGTTTTCTTTCTCCCTTAAGACAACATGTGCAGTCTGAACATCAAAGACAATGACTGAAAGAGAAGCAAAAGGATGCATAAACTCTGCAAACTTAAAGACATTTAGCAACACCTCACTTGGATAATTGGGCAACATCGTTAACAAAACCCATGGATAATTTCCATTTAATGGGAAGAGGGTACCATGGCAATGGAGCCTCAGCTCTTGTCATCCTTGGCTCCTGAAGCTGGCGAGGTTACTTCAGCCACAAGTATCTGGACCACACTTCTTTGCCCATGGCAGTGTTGTCACTTCCATGAAAACCTTCCTATGTGCCTACTGTGTTCACCCTGTTTGGTAAGGAATGATATGTATGGGAGCAAGTGATAAATTATGTTCAGCACAGAAATGGTGCAAAAAAAAATCAGCCTTCAAGTATTTGTTAGAGCTGTGAATGGTCCTCTGCAGCCCAACAAGATTTAAAGTGGGTTCTCAGGTCTTTTTAAGTAGGAAAGAAAAAAAAATAAAGGCTGCCTTATTATTAATCATTGCATGAAAATTGTGTTATCAAGAGAAGTCTGTAACAAGTCTTTGCTTGATGCATCTCACTCAGTTCTCACATGGCCCTAAGGAGCGTTTTTACATCTTTCATTCTATTAAAAATTCTTTCAATCCTTTCTCTCAAACATTTCAGCTGCTTTAGCACAGTGCTACAAACCATCCCTGGCCTGCTCTCTGTTGCTGTAGTATGTTAAACCAGTCTTGGCTCTATAAATTTTCTTCATAGGCTTGGCCATATCTTTGTCTCAAATACTTTTCTGAAGTTTATGGGATCTTTCATTTTTCATAGGTCGTAAAGTTAGAATGAACTGTTGAGGTATCTGTTTTGCCCTCCCAGATGAAACATTCCACATAATTTCTCTGAAAGAGATTACACTTGGATGGACCTGCCCCAGGCCTATTTTACAGCTCGGTGGAGGCTTCCTGCAGAAACACCAGGCAAATATTTTGATAGAATACTTTCCTCACTTTCTGGACTCTTTCTTGTCTGTTGACACTATTTCTGGTAGAACCTCAGTAGTACAGACCTGTGTAGCAAATTGCAGGGTTTATCAAAGGTGGCAGGGTGCCAGGACTGCTGGGTGCTCTGAAGGTCATCACCTGCAAGCAATTGTAGAGTGCAGCATCTCTGTGCTGCACTCTTAAAAAGCTCTGATCCTGGAACAAACTCTGGAAGGCATAAACATGCCTAATTTACATTTTGCTTGCTTAATCTTGTGTCTACAATTACCTTGGAATATGTAAGCCAGAGATAGATTGATTATATTTTTATTTTATGTAAACAAAATCAAAGCTTCATAAGGTTTTGGGAATTCTACGTTTGTTAGAATATGCTTTATAAACTTCTCTTTTACTTCTGTTTTTTACTTCAAGAGTATGTATTCTAAATACAATGACAAGCATAAAATTTTCATTTAAAATGTAAGTTCACTGACTGAAATATAAATAAAAGCAAAATATACTTTTATTTCTAATTGCATTATCCTGTTACAAGGAGAGTCTGTGAAAATGTACACGCTTTTCTGATGATTGAGTACACTGTGTTTCCAGCCCCGTATTTAATGTGTAAAGCTCTGCTGTTTCCATAGGAAAAAAAAAGGGAAGTTGGCAAAAGAAAATGTTCTGGAATAGAATTATTCCACTATCAAACTAATGTGAGTTTCCAATAATTTCTCTGTGTGTGTGTGGAATAGAGCCCTGTTATAGCAGCTTTTTTATTGCAAAGCTTTAAAAATATGACTCATGGGTGTTTTGTCAGTGGAAATGTTTGTAAAAGATGTTAGAGTATTATTTGTTTTCAAATTGTAGGATCACTCTGATTTCAAAAGTTTATGTACAGATCACATTCAATAATCTCTTGATTCAAATAATCAGAATGTAAGTTGGTGTGGATAAAAACCACTTCATCACTTTTTTTGTTCAACTTTCCATGTGATATCTGTTATAGAAGAGAGCCCACTTTTTAAAATAATGTGTGTTACTGTAGAAGTTGAATTTAAACACTTTTTTTTCTTAAATATCTGACATCAGAAAAGCATGTAAATGCACACATCAATTAAATGGGAACTTTTCAAGTTAAATATATAACTAAAAACCTTTATGCCTCAAAGGGTAAATTAATAATAAGATTTCAGTACCACTGTGAATTTACTGACCAATGACTAATTGGAATAAATTCTTCATAGAAAAAGCAACAACGAAAAAATTAATAATATTAAGAATGTTATTAAGGTATACATAAAGTTGTTATGCATGTTAAGTGAGAATTTTATTTATTACTAAACATGAAAGTAACATCCAAATACCAAAACCTAAACCTATATTAACTTCAGAACTCATAGAAAAATGTAAAGATTTTATTTTTTATAAGTGGACTACTGCTGGTCTTCATGATATTGACTGAAGAAAGGACACTAAAAAATATCAGAAGGAGAAGGAAAGGGACATGGAGAAAAATATACCTTTCATACTTTCATACTTCATGGATGTAACCAGATTTTCTATTTCAACCTGGCTTTTTTACTTTATAGAACCACTGGGTTCTTGGTGATGGAATGAAGAAAGGATAGTTCATTTCTATTTATTTAATGAAAATCTTTTTCTTAGTCCTCCAATACATTAAATAGTGCTTTTTCTCTAACAAAGCATTAAACAAACAAACAAAAATCTGTTGAAATTATGACTTGGAAGCATATTTTTATGTCACTTCTATCTCTCTGATTCATCAATGTTTCACTGATGTTTAGAGCCACAAAGACATACTTCACTTATGCTAATATTGTTCCTTGTCATGAAAACGAACCTGAAGCACTTGGCAGGATGTGTCCAAAAGTAAATAAACAGTAAGGGGCTTTGTTTTGTTTTTTTTTAACTAGACATACCTCTTTTCATGGTTTTCTGGTTTTCAAAAATCCAACAAGAATTAAGGTGCCATTTACAACCAGGCTGGTACTTAGTGAAAGTTTGGCTGATGTCATTTGGGAGCTTTGTGTGAGGCACTTCCTGAGAGTGGAACTTGTGGTGAGGTTAGACTATGATTGAAAAATCTGCATCACTTTTCCAAGATATCTTGTGATTTTAGGATTATTCTTGAATAGAAGAAGAGGCCAACACTTTTAGTCAAAATGTCTGTTTAATTACTTTATTTCTATTGGAAATATTTTTAAATAGAAGAATTTTTTATGAAGTTCAAAGAACGTTTTTTTTTTTCAAGAAAAAAAAGGTTTACTGGAAATGTTTTTAACTGGTTTTTTTTTCCTCAAGTACAAACCTAATTTCTGACTTTCCCTTCAACATTCTGCTGAATTTCAGATTACTCTATAAACAAGAGTTAACAAATAAATCCAAGTACACCTAGACAGTTTTGTTTATCAGGAGGCCTATATATTTTAAGACATGAACTAAGTAGAGACTGAACAAAATAATGAGAAAATATAATGTTTTCCTGAAGATAAAATGAAAGATATTAAAAATTTATTATATTTTAAATGCTTTAATTAAAAAATTGAACTGTATTTCTAATAAAATGCGAACCTTTTTTCTTGGTATAGTAATAGCCTGTACTTACCAACACCTGAAAAAAATAAAAATAATATTTGATCCCAGGAAAACAGTTGGAACATTTCATCAGAGATCACTAAAGCCTTTCCTTCCATGCAGCTCAGGGAAATGAAACTTTTTCTCTGCTCACTGTAATTTTAATATTTTCAGGGGTTTTATTTCAAAGTCTGTGACCATGTGCTCCATTTCTGTGGTCATGCAGCTTTTAATTGAGAATAAATTCTGATTAAACACATTTACTTAACAAGGGTCCCCTAATCAGAAAAAAAGTTTGATGCATCAAAGCTCTTACTTTTCAAGCAACAACAAGAAATACCAGTGACCTGACAAGTTTTCATTATTCAGAGGAGAAAGAATGAGAAACGCAAATCATAGCAAAATTCTAAGCTGTATTAATCTTGTAAGACAAAGATTTTCATCACAAGGTCACTGTACTGAATAACCTGAAGACATGCCTGTCTCTCAGAAGCTGAGTACAACTTGTTTCAGCAGCTTTTTGCAAGCAGATGTGATCCTGGTACTTTACAACAACTGGAAAAGGGTCAAAACAAATGTACAGTTCCAGTTACTCAAAGTTAGACAACAGAAGTCGTGGATATTAAGATCTTGCAATGGTTTCTTGTAAACGATATCCAGTTATGGTGGATGACAGCGCAAACTTCCCTAAGAAAAAGCAACTGACTTTATCGGAGCACACATGGATAATGACAGAAAGTTCATACGGACTCCTCGAGATTACTCAGTGTAGAGAAGTTATAAAGTTCCAATATTTTATTCAGCACTGAGACTCAACATGCGTCATGGAAACTTCTGTAAGGATTCCAATACTATTGAGAGCTTAGCAACACAGGTAGCAAAATGGAGATGGCAAAAACTCTGTTTGCTCATTGCAATGCCCATACTTGGAATCTGGCATAGCTTCAGACTGTAATAATCGTACTGTTGTATGTGACAACCCTGTAGAGGTGTAGCAAACTACAAAATTTAATTCAAATTACACAAACAAGATGTTATTTTGTGGGCCAAATAAAAAAAAAAAAAGTCATGACAATGTTATAAGGAATTTGACCGAAAGGATAGCATATGTGTGCAGGAGAACTGGTTTTAATTTCTGAGCTGACTAGAACAAGTCACAATAAGAAAAATTGGACTCATGAGAAGAAAGAATTTAAAATAATTGTTTGAACTGATTGCAAAGTGTTGTGAGTTTTAAAAATCACCTTCTTTCATACTTAGTTATATGGAAAAGTTCCAAAGAGGGTAGATCTTTCCAATGCAAGTTGCAGCAAAAGAAGACAAATCTTATTTCTCTCCACTCCTGAAATCTAGAAGTAAGATATCAAGCAAAGCTTAGCACCTTGTAATTCAAATGGCAGAATGGGCCTGCAGTAGGAGGTTTTTCAAAGTACAATTTCAGATTATGTATGCAATAAGGAGCATTCACTTGATATGTTATGCTAGAAGAGCTCCAGCTACGGAATCTTTGGCAAAGAAGCAAGGATAAAAATCTGTGAAGGGTGTAATTTCTGAACTGCCACAGACATTTTGGCAGGAATGATTTCTCAAGGGCAAATCTACCAAAAAGTTGTCAAGTTAGGAATTTTTGAAAGTGCCTGAGATTCCAAGGAAGAGGAAAGTTCCAAGGAAAGTGTGGCTGACAAAACTAGACACTCGAATTCATCAAAGTACTTTATGACATTTTTCCTTGGCTCATGAATACATTTCCCAATGTCCAGCACTTGGACAAACTTTGAACAGAAGTGGCACCAATTATAGAAGATCTGGTCATTCATATAAACTTAATAGAAACATGCATGCAGATGGGCTTTGGATGAATGGCTTTAAATGCAACTGTGATTGGCAGATTTTATAACTTTTTAGTATTTTTCCTGTCACGATTTGTCTGCTTCAGTGCATGAGGAAGATTCTGGATGATGGAAAAGGGGAAGTGAGATTGAGCCCTGAGTGGAAGGGGCTGGTATGATGCAGCACTGTTTTGACCAGAGAAATGAGTCCTGGAAGAAGTCATGTCACATGAGGTGGTCCAGAACACTCCACTATTCTGCAACCAAATGCTGTACATGCAGTTGGTCGGCAAATAAACATCAGTAAAGGAACCAGGTGAACCAGTGCATGGCCAGTGCAGGAGATGTGGCTACCAAGGTTACTGAGGAACAGGAGCCCGGATTCACACACGAGCCTCGACCTCTCAGCGCGTGAGGCTTGACAGGTTGTACCTGTTGCAAGACAGTGTAAACTCACAAGATTGTTAATGTCAGATCAGAAATATGTATATTTGTTCAACCAAACAGCAACAGTTTGGTTGAACAAATGTACATATTTCACATGAATACATATACATATGTATATGTTTCACATGAATACATATACATAAATATACATATTACACATGAATAAAATGTGATCAATCCAGGTATCTCATACAATACTATGATAGTTTTAAAGATAAATCATTATTTATAAGCAACAGTGTCTGTGTTCAAAAGCAGCAAAGGCAGTAACAACGGGCCTGGTGGCACTGGTAATGAATGCTCTTTGTGGGCGTATTTAAATACTCTCTTCATTATAATGAACTGTGTCTTTGATCCACAATTTAACAATCATGACTGAACTTGTATATGATTTTACATGTTTATGAGGGGAAAAAGTTATGACTTACAGCTTGCAGATGTTGTTGAAGAATCCATTTCAAGACACTGATCAGGAAGACTAGTTTCTGAACTTTTTCAGATTTGTTAGTTGCTCTTTTCCCTCATATTTAAAGGATTAATATTTGAATGCAATTTTGCTATGATTAAATTTGTCCACTGTTAATAAAGTGAGATAATGATCCCCTATTCCAAAACCATGTTTTTGTATGTAGAAACTAAATCCAAAATGCCAGTAAATTAAATCCAAAATGCCAGTAAATTAAGTCCAAAATGCCACTAAACTAACCAAGTGAAAAGAGTAGCTAGTAATATAAAAGCAAAAATGTAGGGTTTTATCGTGCAAGTATTTATGAGCATTTCTTTTATGCTTTTGCATCTGCATTCCTGTATCCTGGATGTTTTGCTGAAGTATGGCAGCATCACTGTCCAATTAATGTATGTCGTTAAGTTCACCTTCAGCAAGAAATGCAGGCAAAGGGAATCCTCATGGATCCTCTGTGATCCATTTACTCCAAACTATCTTGGACTGATTAACTTTGGTACTTGCGTGTACTGAAATGCAACTGTTATTTTTTGTTACCATTTTGAGATAGGTTTACTATCCTTTTTATTCCCTGTTCCTACCTGAACTTCCAGTCACAAGGCAGCATCACTGCTGATCGAAACTCAAAAGTGGTCTGACGTCCTCCAAGTTGCAGCCGTTAACACCACAATCAGCAGAACTGCAATTTCATTGCCTCTGAATAATCACAGCTTCCTCACTGCACTGGATTTAAAAACCAAAAAGAATTGTGTGCGACACTGGAAGATGCTAGGTTAAGCATTGGTTGTATTATTTTGATGGAAAATGTTTACTGAAACCACCCCTGTCATTTAAAGAAGTTTAAAGCCGTTCATTATTTGATCTTATCTGCTCCTGTAGGTGTCAACAAAGATAAATCATTGCATTCAAAATGAAGGCAAGAGAAACAAACCTTGCAAGATTTTTGAGTGAGCACTCCCTCAAGCTAGTCAGTGCTGAAAATATTCAGTGATTTGCAGGGACCTGCCTTCCAGAACAGGTCCCATAAAGACATCTAAACCAAATTTGCTCCCATTTCCACATCTTTCAGTTAACAGGCACCTAGTGTACTGGAGTGATGTTCCATGTTTAACTAACTTTGGTAGGGATCAGATCCTCAGAAGATGCAAATTGGAATTATTCCCTTCACTTCAGCAGAGTTGTCCTGATTACTAGCAGATCTGGCATTATCACTTTTTTTATAACTGCATTCTCAGCATACGCTGTACTTAAATCTTACTGTTTATTGCACCTTGCAGGTTTTCTCTAAGCTGGAAAATCATTTTTAGTCGGAACCTCTGAAAGCCTGAGAAGAGAAACAAAGAGAAATATGATATTGCTGGAAGATGAAGTCAGAATATCATCTTCCTGCCCTACCATTACTCCCATATTAGCAGCCTCAGTGCAAAAAGTGTCAGTACAGGCAGGGAGTGCTCAGTGATCGCTGCCTCGTGTGCTGCAGGAAATGGCTGAGGGTGCCAGCTGTGGGTGGAGGGCCGCAGGACCAGCGCACACTGCTCTGGTGGTGTAGGCATTAATTACAGTCATTATGCTAATCAGAGGCAACTGGAGGTATTACTGAATAAGAGGTTCACTTTTAAGTACCATGGGCCCAGAGGTAACAGCAGCTCTGCCTGGAGATGGCCAGGTCTCAGAGTGACTTTCAGCTGAAATGATCTTGGGTTCCAGCCCTATTATTCCTAAGGGAACCAGAAATGATCTTCCCTTTTGGTAGGCAACATTAAAGACCGTCTCTGGGCCTTTATGTGAGCTTCAGATTAGCCTTGTGAGGTCACTTGGGAATTAAAGCCAGGTCCTGCTTTTAAGTTGCAAGGATGACAATTCTGAAAGGAATAGGGGTCACTGAGTTAGGAGTAATCGTGATGTACTTACAGTGCATGAGAAATTCCTTGTTATAGGAGAAAAGTTTCAGTTACAGAAATAGTCTTTTCGGGTCAGGTGTGTGTTTGTAGAGCTTTTGGAAAATTGCGTTTCAGTTATGAAAAGATGAGACAGAATTATCAGGATGGTGTAGCACTGATTTCTTGTGGAGCTGAGAGATATATACTCCAGAGTTCAGATTCTGGCTCAGAAAAAAAACATATACATATGCAATCAATGTAAGTATGATAATACTATTCCTAAAGAACAAAACACCAAAATACACAATTAAATATGCATCAACTACAAGAAGATAAACTGATATTTTGCTGACTCAGAAACCTGATTGAACACCCGAGCGAATACATAACTGAACAGTTTCTTTGTCAGTGGTGGGGTTTTTTTTCTTTGTTATAAAAAGCTTTGTTTTGCTTGAGGTACCTGATGGTGAGAAACAGAGTGCTTTTTCCCAGGAAATGAATATACAAAAAGAGCTCAGATGCACAATCCTGTATTGCAAATATGTGACAAAGGCATAGTAGAACTTAACTGATTAGAGTCACTATAAAAACAAATATGGTCAAATTATCTGAGGAAAATGCAACCAAAACCAGTACTTTTTTAATCTTCAAAAATGATGTGTAAGTAATTGATGAATAAAATGTGATCAATCCAGGTATCTCATACAATACTATGATAGTTTTAAAGATAAATCATTATTTATACTACAGGCATTATTGAAAGCCTGACTCCTATTTCTAGCTGTATGCAACATTGGAAAGGTAACCTTTAAACTTCTTTATCTACCATACCACACAGTAAATATGACTAATGAATGCTTAAGGTATTAGACATAAAGTACCGGATATGATAGGTCAAAAATGTTGTAACCTTAGAGTATTGTTTCAGTTATTGCAGATATGTGCACTCATCTGGCTTATTCTGATAGACCACATTTCAAGGATATGTCACAGTGAGCAGCACTGTGCTGTTGAATTAAGGAGGCCAGGTAATTGTGAGAAGGGACAGGAAACTAGCTTTTAGCTCAATTTACAATTTCGTGGCTAACTTCTTATTTCTCTGCTCTTTAGACCACAGTTCATAAAAACAGTCGCATTTGGGTTTGTTACTAATACAAGCTAAAGCATCATTAAACTTAGGGGAAATGTTTTCTACTAAACTGAGGAAATGTTCTCAAATGGAGGAAAAAACCCCAAAAATTAACTCTCACTTTACAATGAAGAAAACAATGAATTTGTGGGGTTTAGGTTTTCAGAGCTTATTAGCTCCTATATTAGTGGATATAAAATCTGTTTTAAAGGGATGAATGGCTGGTTTACAGGTAAAAATTCTAATTATGATATAATTGATAGATATTTAGCAAATAATTGTTCAAGTTGGTAAGAAGGTATAACACAAAAAATTTAATGTCTTTGAGTCTTTCTGAAACTCCATTTTTGTCAAGCTGAAGCAAAAAGGAGAAACCCAAGCTAGTAAGTACTTACTTTCAGTTTTAAATGGCATAAAGAATATGAAACTCTTATTATTAATGCCAGTTTTCAACCCCTATCTAACATGAAGAAAATCAGTTTTAAGCTTTTAATAGTGCTACGATGCATATTTCAGGTCTTACCCTGATGTCTTAAATCTGTTTTTCAGAAGCAGCTGCTTTCCATACAGGCACCTAAACAAAGGCTTGTCTTTCAAGACTGTCTGGTATCTCCTGACTCCCAGAGCGAGGCACTCATGGCCAGATTTTCAAGTTCTTAACATACTCATTGCTGAAAAACAGGTCCATGTTGACAACCTATAGGGTCAAAGCTAGCCACCTAGTACTTAATTTAGGAGAGCTGCTTGGGATCTACAATGAGATCAGATTCTGGCTCTTGATGTCTGTGTGTTCCTATGAGCAAGGGCAGCTTTAGGATTCAAATTTCTTATGAATTTCTTTTTTGAACTGGATTTTTTCCTGTTATAAAAGGAAACCTTCTCTGGATTTTGTGCTTTGATATTAGTCCCTCTTTCATTTGTAATTTTCTGTGATTCTCTGAGGTCTAATAATATAGTAACGTATCCTCCACAGATATCCTCAGCTTTTTTTTCACTTGGATGAGCCTTTTCATGAAATTTAGTGTTCTGAGATTTCTGTGCCTGCATTAGGCTGAACTGGCTCATGAATTCACAAACTAGTGGTGAGGATCAATTAGAGTCTTATATAGACATGGCATGATCATGTAGACCCTGTTTCCTGAAGACAGCAGGCTAAAGTAACAAGAAAAATCTTATTTTCTGCTTCTCTAGTAATCAGTTATATTCTACTCAAGTGTGGCTGAGTACAGTGTGCTAATAATTTCTAGAAATATGATACAAGAACATCCAAGGTGGAACAGTATTTTTCTTGCCTCACTGCTCATTACTGTTTAAGACATGAAGTTTTTGGCCCTGACCCCATTCTTTTGCCTGCAGGTTTTTTTTTACTGTCACATGGAATATTTTTCTTGGTGACTTGTAATATAAGTGAAGTGGGGTTTAATGAGGAACTAGGACCAAAATAGTGTTTTCCCAACCTGAAAGATGTTATTCTTTTGCCCAATCTAATGCTACAGGAGGAAGTGCCATGTGACCCTGCTCTCTACTGCTGCTTCTGCTTTGGATCTGGAGGCATCACTTCAAGGACTTCAGGACTGGTTTCTGCTTGGGCCATGGGGGTCTTTGCCTGTGTCTTACTGACTGAAGTGGTAGGATTGTAAGCTCAAGCCAAACTTGTTTTCCTTCTTTTTCTCTGTGGTAATGGAGGAAGTGAACCTTCCCTGCAGAGTGCAGCAGATTTGGCTGTGGGAGAGAGAAGTTTGCTAGTGACAGAATGAAAATGGTATAAACAAAAAAATACGTTGTGTGTTTAATGAACACACTTTGCATAAAGTAATCTAGCAACTAACCAAACTAAACAGCTTTAGTTACAGGGAGGAAACAAATGTTTTCATGGTACAAAAGATATCTTGTGAATCTTTCCCTAGGGCACAAGTTCCAACCCACTTGCTATTTCAAGAGAGAAAGAGATCTTTCTCTACCACTTTCAGAGCTCTTCCTCCAAGACCCTTTTGGCAACCATATGCTCACCATTCAGGAATGTTCCTGCTGTGATATTCTTCAGTCCAGTTTGCCAGTTAATTTATCATATTAATGTTTTGATTGAATGATCCTCTTTAAAGTTTTTGTTATAAAAGAAATATTTCTCTTTTTAATATAATTTCATGTTCCATCAGCATTAAGACATGGTATACTGATTCCTTCATTAAGATAAATACTAGAGGAAAGCAATGATTTTCCTTGAGTTGTTGATATACGAAAACCAAAACATTTCTGTTTCTGCAGGACTTTCTGGGAGCTCTTTTTTAAAAAAACAAACCAAATCTAACAAACACTCCCCCAAAAAAAAAAACCCAAATGAACAAACAAACAAAACCTAAACCCTCCACAAAAAACAAAACCACATTTCAGTTCTTGTTCCAGTTTTCCATGGAGAATGATCCAATTTTTTTTTTCAAGGGTGCACACAGATCTAGTCAGTACAGATACAGCTTTTGCTGCTCACTGTAGCATCTTCCTTATAAATTTCATTGCTGGACAGCGTTGCTTCCTTTTGATCTGCATCTGCCTTCAGCAGTTTCAGTAAACACTTGTGCTTCTGCTGTAGCTTCCCATACTGTTGTACTCTTGACACGAGTTCTATGTATTCCTTGAAGTGTGATGTCACAGATGTTTTTAAACCAAATCTTCACCTTGATTAAAGTCTAAGAGACAGCCTGCTGAGGATACAACACACTTTGAGAGCTGTTTTTCTCATGTGTAACATTGCCCAGGACTGTATCCTGCCCTTCAGAAACCAGGTAAAATCTTTCTGATTGCTTTGGTTCACTATTTATCAGGAAAAGTGGGTTTGCCGGCCTGGGTGGAGTATTCATTAGAGTTTGTAAAGCCTGCTTTGTTTTAGATACATGCATTTGTGTAAGTCATATCTCTTAAGAATGTGATTTTTGGCAGTGTTTGATACTGGCAAGAGCCCTAATGTGATACAGAGCTGGCAGAAGTGCTTTTGCTGGTATAGAACATACTCAGAGGCCTGGAATCAGTAAAAACAGCCAGAATCACTTTTGCCAGTATTACTATACTATTAAACATTTTCTAGCATAGACCTGTTGGAAGACCAGTTTTCACCCCCACATTTCTCTTCGTTATTAATTGTTATTTTATTGGCAGGAATGTCCAAGCCTCTACCTCATGTGTAAATATCTTTGGCCTGAATATTTTCCTCCATGGAAGTTTTTCTACCATTGGTGGGAAGGGGCAGGGGAAGAATAATATATTTGACATGTCTGCATGGATTCTTTGTATCCAGAATGTCCTAACGTTGAACCTTTGTCTCCTCTCCCAGATGCATTCCTAAATCATAGTGCAGTGACCACAGCTAATTTGTGTTGGAAATAATTATATATGTAACTGTCACGTAGCCTACGGTTAATGGTGCCCCTCTTCTAATGGCTGGATGGGCAAGGTGTTTGTATTTCTTTGCTCATGAGCTTTAGAAACAACTGAAACAAATGGGATGAGAACAATGTGTAATGTACAGCGAGGCCTTGGTGTTTTCCTTTCTTCTGATGAGAACTGCATCAAATGGATGCAGGTCCAAGAGTATATGCAACTTTCTGCCCCAGCTATTCCATCTGTTGCAAGCAAATAAAATGTGTTTACACACAGAACCTAAGTGTGCCCTTTGACCCTACAGTCATTGCTAGGTTTAGCCATCAAAATATGTAGTTATTTAAAGAAACAAGCAAAAAGGTACAAAATCAGTGAAGGAGAAAGCACATACCATAATCAGACAAGAAGTGAAGACATGGCTGCCAGTTCCCATGCCTGTTATGTTACTTTAAGCCAGCATGTGATTGTTTACACTCCCAAACTTTCCAGGATCCTTCCACCACCACCAGTACGGTTGCAAAAGGTAAAGGATGTGGCTTGGTGGCATTCACCCACTTCCCAAGCGAAGTTAAGTATCCTGTGGTGTTGCTTGTGCCCTGGAGTTGGCAGTCGCTGGAGACCAGCTCTACTGCTATTGCTACATTTTTTGTAGGCTCAGGTGGACTGACCCACCATATCTGGATTTCATCTAGGGCTTACCATAAACACGTGCTCCCAGCTTCCAAACTTTCCATCTTGAAATTATGCTCATTGGTCCCTCTTCCAAAAGATTCTTCCTAAATTCCACTGATTTCAATGACAGAAATCTATCTGAGAAGTGGACAAACCTTAACAAACAAACAAACAAAAAAAGTAAAAAATATATTGCCAAGTGAGCCTGTCAGCATTTGCTATTGGTTTTGTCTGTGTCCACAGCATGCGTGTACAACCAGTGCAGTTAATTAAATCCATGAAAGTGCTTATTAACTGTCCACATATTATTTAGCATTCCTAAGGCCTAAGAGTCTAAATCTCTTTCTGGAAGACTTTGCTCTGGAAATGAGTCAAACTGCAGAAAACTGCAGTGTCTCATCAAATGATGTTCAAAAAAAAAGCTGTTGCAGAGTCTGGGTTTCTAAGGAGTCTGGAAATGAAAGCTGACTGGTCAGAACTGTTTCTGGAGTGATAGCAGATCAGGCAGTGCTGTCTTTTAAATATCTGGTTTAGATGCCTTCAAGGTAAACTTTATTATGCAACAAGACAGAAGTGGCAGACTTTAATAAATATGTGGGAACTAATAACTGGTCACCCTTGTAGGGAAAACCCAGATAGACTATGTTAATACTTGGGCCCTTTGTATTCAGGAGTTTTCCAGTACCTAGTGGGATGCTACAAGAAAGCTGGAGAGGGACTTTTTAAAGGAGCATGTGGGGATAGGATAAGAGAAAATGGCTTTAGAGTGAAAGAGAATAAGTTTAGATTAGATATTAGGAAGAAATTCCTTACTGAGAGGGTGGTGAGGCACTGGAACAGGTTGCCCAGAGAAGCTGTGGATGCCCCATCCCTGGAAGTGTTCAAGGCCAGGTTGGATAGGACTTTGAACAACCTGATCTAGAGCAAGATGTCCAGCCCAAATCATTTTATGTTTCTATGGTTTTATGAGACCCAGAGAACAACTCAGATCCTGTAGATGCTTTATGTGAGTCATCAGGGTCTCAACTGCAGCTTTATGGGTTCTAAACTAATTTTCTACCTGAGAAATAGCTAAGAGAGATATTATTTTAATTGAGTTTTGATTCATCCCTATAAAAAGGGATGTTAAAAATCATCAGCCTAAACTTAAGGTAAAATACCACTAATATTTTTTAAATTATTCTTTTATTCAGAAGAATGGATTATTAAAAACATCTGGCTCTGAAAGTACTTCTACTTTTAACCAACATTTCTTTTATGAGGTAATGGTCCATTCAAAGAAATGAAGCCTGGAAAAGGTATCTTACCTAAACAGAAACTTTAAGGAGTAGTCTGAGATAACAGAAAAGGGATTGAAATTTAGAGCTTAAGATACCAAGATCTTAATTTATTATTAGATTATACTAGTATGACAGTGAGTTTCAATTGGTTCGGGTTGTCATTGTCATTAGTATTAGACACACATGATAGACAATACCTACCTCAAGAAAACTCAAAAAACCCAGAAAATGAAACATAACAAAAATTAAATACTTGCTTTCTTAATAGCTCTGGGTAAGCCACTAAATGTCACTGGAATTTTTTCCCTTCTCCTCCTGGTGTCTGACAGGGCTTATCTGTCCCACATTTTCTATTTCCAGATCTTGATTTTCCAAACTATGCCTTTAAAGAAGCAGTGGTAGAAGAAATCACCCAATTTTTCTGTAATTGGTAGTTTTAGTGGAGAGTGAATAGCTATGCTGTATTACTCTAACATCCCGCTTCTGACACCAGGATAAAGCTCTCTCAGCAATCTATCTGGTTGCTCAAATCATTTGGAGATGGGGCATCTTTTTTTCGTCTTTGTCACATATGGTGAGGTGGGAAAGGCTGTTTTCTGGATTGGATGGGAGGGAAAGTGTTAATTTCTCTGAATGGTGCTGTAATGGATTGACCATTTAGTTGAAATAGTTGGCCATTTCAACTTCATTTTTTTCAGGATGAAACTATTTGCTGAGTTTCACCCCACTTTGCTGTCAGATCAAACAGAACCACCTATTTTGCCAGGTTGTTTGTTTGGTGGAAATTGCCTACCAATTGACACTATCTCATTCATAAACACCCTGGATTCTGCCTTTCTCCATTTTTTTATCCTGTCTGATTTATACTTCAACTTTTTGGATGCGGCTTAGAAAGCCTGCTTTCCATGAAAGTGGGGTTTCAGCTGTAAGTCCTAAGTGTCACAAACCCACAGGTAGCAAATGAAAACAGGATAGGCAAATCATTTCTTCTCCAAATCCCTGTGACATTCCTGGCACATTTTTCTTATCTCTCTGTGCCTGTAACCTTTGTCCTTCTAAACTTTATTCTACAAAATTCTTAAATCTCTGAAAAAACCCACCTGCAATATAACATATCTGCAAATTTGCTATTTCCTAAAGGACATGGGGCTAAAAAGGAACGTTTTCCTCCTCACCCTCCTAAATGTCTCTGTATTCCCTCCTCTGTAGATGTCCTAGGCCACTGCCACCCCTCCTTCACTTGCTTCCTTATACCCAGTTGTCTGATTCTCTCACATACACAGAGATGCCTAAACCGGTCATACAGGTTCAAGCAATTTCAGTCACTGTATTCACTGCCAGTAAATCTAATTATTTCCAACTTGACCTTAACCAGAAGGCAACTCCTCGAGCCCTTCCCAACCATTCAGTATATCTGCAACATGGCATGTGTAAGCAGAAAATCCTGTCTGTTCCAAGAGGAACAGAGGAGCACAGTTCCACAAGGAGCACATGCTTCCTCCTTCCCCTCTGCGTATCTCTCTCCCCTAAGATGAAACTCCCACACCACCTCTGCTGGTTTCAGGTGTAATCATAAACCAGCTGAAGGCAATTATGGGTAATGTAGTCCCATGGCTCACGCCTGTCTGTTTGAACAAGCGGTGCCAGGACTGCACATTCCAGCAAGCATTGCTCAGCACTCTGAAGAGGGAGGCTCACCAGGTGTGCTCCAGCACCTACCTGAACCCTGAGCACGCCAGAGTGTTTCAAAGCCAGAGCAGGAGTAAGTTCTCCTTCAACTATACTGATGTCTTGAACAAAAACATAATTTGGATCTAGGGAAAAGCTCTTAGTTTCCAGAATGGTGAGTTTGCTTTTTTCTTTAAAGTATCTTTTGCTGATTACATTTAAAATACATTGGAGGATCTGAAATGTCAGAGTAGTTTATTGCCTAGTACTATTGCATCAGTCCAATACTATCTTGGCCATTGCTAGTTCCAGGTGCTACTGGAGAAGGTGCAGAACTTATGTACATTTTGAATTGCATGATATCATACCCTAGGGTTATTTGGGATGTGTGGAGAAAGGCACTTGTTAAGTGCTGGTGATTGCCTTTGCTGAGAGCGTAAATAATGGTGAACCTCTTAAAATTTTTAATCAATCAGTCTTAAGCTCTCCTTCTCTGTCTTACTTCTGTGAAATGAGCTGCTGTAGATCACTGTGTGTGTGCGTGCACGCACCTCTGTGGGGTTTGGGTTTTTTGCTGGTTGATTGGTTGGTTTGGTTTTATTGAAGCACTATATGAACTAAAGCACTACGCACATGCAGCTGTTGGGTTGGCCTCTGGCTTTGCCAGTTGGGGATCAGAATGGTGAACACCTCCTAACAATCCTCCGAACGAACAAGGAGGCCATTAGAAGTCAGAAAAAGAAAGTTTAAAGAGCACATATACTTCTGAACACTGAAATATTCATTCTCTATTAAAAGAATCCTTGAAAGGTAATACCTCCAGCCTAAATGGAGGCAAGACCTATCATGCTAACATACCTTGAACCAACTCCCTTTATGGCTAAAAAATAACAAGCAGAGCTGGCTGGTCTGTTTAAAAATAGAAAGATTTAAGTGAAAGACAAAAAAAGAAGCAGTTCTTGTTCTTTTCCTATCTGTTATTACCACTTTTTTTTATTACCTCTTTTTTTCATATGGATTTATTTTTTTAAGAAGAAAGATCAAAATTTTAACAGCTTGGGAGTAGTTTTTGACTGGCTTTATTATGAAAAGGAAATAGTAACTGATCTAGAGAGAGAAGAATTGAGGGAATCATTAATACTGGGTAGATCTTGGGAGGCTCAAATTGCCACACTGGCAGCACTTTCCCTGGCCCAAAATCACGTACTTGACAGTAGGTAATACAAAAGGCTCCAACACTGAACTTTTACACTGAAAACAGTTGCATAGTGTCTGTGTTGGGTGGGACATATGCAATGGGATTAACAGCACAAGTTCAAGCTGGTTATTGACATGTGAGAAGCCAGAGAGTGGTGTTTGCCTTGGGTACATTAAAAACAAGGAATACCTACATTCGTGTTCACTAAACTACACAGTACAACAATATCCTGTGGGAGTGTGCTCAACAGGCTAATTACATAGAGTCATAGAATCAAAGAATTGCTTGGGTTGGAAAAGACCCCTAAGAACATAAAGTCCGACCATTAAACCAGCACTGCCACGTCTGCCACTAAACCGTGTCCCTGAGAGCCACACCTACACATCTTTTAAATACCTCCAGGGATGGTGACTCCACCACTTCTCTGGACAGCCTGTTCCAAGCCTTGACAACTCTTTTGGTGAAGAATTTTTTCATAATATCCAATCTAAACCTCCCCTGGCACAACTTGAGGCCATTTCCTTCTGTCTTATTGCTTGTGAGCTGGGAAAATAGACCAACCCCCTATCCTTTCAGATAGTTGTAGAGAGCAAGAAGGTCCCCCTTGAGCCTCCTTTTCTCAAGTCTAAACCCCACAGCTGCTCCCCATAATACCTGTGTTGTACACCCTTCATCAACTTTTTTTGCCCTTCCTTGGACTTGCCACAGCAATATGTTGTAATAGAAGGTTTATTTAGCATTTAAATATTTGGTTTAAATTCTCGTGCTCTCTTCCCTTTCTCCCCTTATTATGAGAATGGCTAATTGAGTTCAATTGCACACTTTGTTATTCAACATATTTTAAGTCTTTATCATAGCTATTTCCCCCTGTGGACCAGGAATATTTGTGTTTGGTGGACTATCTGTAAGAGATTTCTATGAATGGTATCCAAGGGAAAAAAAAAACCTTTGATGCTCACTATCTCTGAAGCTGGATGCCATTCCTCTCTATTTTTCAAAATAGATAAACTCCTTGAGAAACTACATGTGTTCATGCTACTGCAAACTTTGGCACAAGTCCCTGCAGGGAAGTCCACCCTTAAAGTATGAACACAAAATATGTGGAAAAAACACAAGAAACCCATACAGTCCAGGAAAATAAATCATGTTGCTGTAAAAGTCAAAGACTGGATTTTTTTGGACAGAAAAGCCGATAAGTCAACCTAATCTGATGATCTCTAAAGGATGTCCTCCTGCCTGAAGAGCTGAGCTCTGCAGTAGTGGCAGCTGTAGTTCATCATATTTCTACACCACAAATATGGTCCATACTTGTAACAAAATTTGTAAAACAATAAGCATAGTTCTGTCTGGAACTATAGGCTCTCCTATCACTTCTCCTACTGCATAGAATTGTAATTTACCTCACAGATCCAACAATGGGAAATGAAACATGATTTAGAAAGATAAAAAAAGCTACTTGAATATCATCCCTTTCCTGATGTCCCATACACTGCTGCTATCACCAGATGTTAACTTCAATGGAAGCCTTTTCCTCTCATGTCTTGCCCTCTTTCTGGAATTATTTTCAGTTCATCTCCTTCAACTCTGTAATTTCAGAAGAAAATAGGTGTTTTTTTTTTTCAGAAACTGAATTGCAGTGTAAATGTGATATCATATACTAATGGAAAACATGCACTTCAATTAGCTCTGCAATATTTTACCATATTTTCATCTGCTTCTCAGTAGAGATGGGTATTCCATTTGCATTTCTGCACATCCTTTTTAAACTGCTGAAGGTCAAGCTTAAACTTTTCCTAAGAAATTTCTAAACTAGTTTAGAAATCAATGTGTATGAGTAATTTCAAATTGTTCCTTTGAGAGCACCTCTTCTTATCTACAGCAAACCTAATCTCACACCGTCTCATTTATTAGGCTTTCCTGTAGTGCTTCACAGTCTGCTGTAGTGTTAAAAATCTCAGTAATTTTGGTTTGTGAGCAAACACAGTCATATCACTTTCCACTGACTTTCCACCCTCCAGAATTTCCTCAAAGAGCCTATTGTGTGGAGTCACTGCAGTACATCCCTACCAAGGAGCAGTGGTGAAGCTGAAGCAGGGCTTTGAACCACTGAAAACATCAGAAAAGCAAAACAATTTTAGAGCTTGTTGCAAGAGAGTTTTGGACTCTGGTTCAGTGTCCTTTTGGTGACAAGAAAAAGAATTTAGGTTTGCATGTACCTGAAATTTTATAGGAGGCATAGACTGACTAATTACTGTAAGCGTAGGAGTCCTTTTCTCGTGCAGCTAACTTCACCTTGTAAGCCAGCCTGATCAAGGAGAAGATGGCTGATTATTTAGCTGAAAGCTATATTATGTGCTGCCTCTCCCTTGCTGTGTGGATGACTCTGCAGGCTGAAATGCTCTGGAATCCCATATCCCAGAAGAGAATAATTGAGGCCTTATGTTTGGGGCTATGTATTTACAAAAGACTCTAGATGACAATTATTTGAGTTCGAAATGTAAGGAGTAGACTATTTTGCCATTTTCTTCAGCTGTCTCAATGGGGAAAAGATCTTTTTGAATTATTAGAGAAAGTCTGCCTTCACTGGACACTTAGAGTACTTATAAATCCTTGTGTTCTTTGCTGCACACCTGTGAGATGGAGAGCTGCCACTTTACTTTGGGTAACTTCTTGCACTCCATTCAAGCTCGGTAATGGCTGCATGCTTCAGAATGGGGTAGTCCCCTTGCTCATACCTAGCCATTGCTTCCTGCAGGCCAGCACAGGAGAACACTGAGTCATTGTGCCTGGACTAGCTCCTGGTGCGACCAGATAAGCACCAGTGTTGATGCAAAGGAGATGTAGGACTGCTGTTTTCTGGAGCAGCCAGACAGCCAGCCACCCAGTCAGATGGCATCCCGAAGACCAGGCTTAGCCTCAAGCACAATGCCACATGATCTCATCTCTTTTCTAATACTTTGAAGACTTGGGAGACCTGACCCTTCTTCTATTCCAGGCTTGCTCTGAGCTAATTCTTTAATCTCTTTCTCTCTCTCTCTCTCCATGGAGGCATATCATATTTCCCTGCATTAAATGGGAGTTCACAAGTATTTAAATTGATTCTAAAGCATTTTGGTTTATACTTTAATCTGCACTGACCTCTAGTTAGATATAATGATATTATTTCAGGTTTCATCTTTACCTACTAATAACTGCCAACAGCCTTGCTTGTCCATTGTGCCATTCATCCTGTGATCATGCCAAAGGAAGCAGCTCCTTTCCCCTGGCTGAATAAGCTGTATGGCAAAACGTTCATGTAACAACTTGACAAGGAGTTGTTCAAGTTCTCACCTGAGCCTATGTCTGTAAAAAAACCCAAAACTTTCACGAGTCAATGCCAAACTTGTGACCCAAAAGTGGCAAATCCTACAGCCTAATTTCTGTACTATGATCCCAAATGGGACCAAAGTTTGGATATGTAGTTACATAGAGAATAAACTGTTTTTCTACATGCACTAAGCTGCGTAATTAAAAAGAAATGGCATTGTCTGAAATAACTTGGGGGAGGGACAGCTGACGAGACTTTGAAGTGGTTTGTTTATATTCATACATGATCTCACATATTACCTTCTCTTAGCCCTGAAGAAAAGGCTGTCAAGTGATGATAGCCTTCTTGGGTTCATTCTGATCCACTAGCCTTAACAGGATCTCTGTAAAGGTGGGAGGGGTGGGACGCTGCAGAGAGACAAGAAGTATCAATTTATTCATAGTACTGCCCTAATTCCTGTAGCACTAATTGCTACCTGTTGCTCTCTGTGAAATTATACTGTCTCAAACGTGAGTAATGACAGATTGTTCTGCTCAGGGATCTTTTCTTTTTTCTTTTCTTTTCTTTTCTTTTCTTTTCTTTTCTTTTCTTTTCTTTTCTTTTCTTTTCTTTTCTTTTCTTTTCTTTTCTCTTCTCTTCTCTTCTCTTCTCTTCTCTTCTCTTCTCTTCTCTTCTCTTCTCTTCTCTTCTCTTCTCTTCTCTTCCACTGAGCAGTGGATACTAATGTGGCATAGCAGAAAAGTGCTACTAATCAGGAAAATATGTAGGAGAGCCCTTTGCACCTTGGAATTCTCTGGTGTATTTTAACCAGCAATGATTGTACTGTAGTCACAAAACACACAGCAAAAGTTATTGTGTGCACTACTCACGTGCTCCCCAGATAAGTAAGAATTTCCCTAGACCTTTCCTCATCTCATGTAATAAATGGTAGCAGAAACAGAAGGACAATATTTTGGAAGTCTGAACTTAATGGAAGTGGCATTTTCCACCACTGCAAATTTTTTTTTCAATAATAAATGGTATCAGACTTCTAAGTTTGGCTGCTATTAAATAGTTTTACCAGATAAATGAAAACATGGGAGAGAGGTGTGTGTGTGTGTATCAGTAATTTTCTGCTACCTGTAATACATAGCTACAGTTCAATTTTATCTGTTTCTGCTCATAGCTGGAAAGGGAAGACAAACATAGCAGTGTCAAAGGCTGCCAGGAGGTGTTATGAATACCTGCCTTGCTTTCCAGTTAATTGCCTTTTCAGGGTGTGAGCACCTGGGGACAGAGAAGGGCTCTTGTGATATTTATGCGATTATTTTAATCCTTTGGTCTGGGTGACGGTTCTCTTCCCATGGCACTTTCAAGTCCTGTTCCCATTCACTGATTTTCTAAGTAGTCTGGGATAAGTTGTTTGGAGCTGGATTTTTAAGGGGTTAGCACATGTTTACACAATTCTTACGGTAGGGGTGGCAGGCACTGCAATATGGTTATCACTTTCTTTGTGGCTTAGTCTTCCCATCTTGGTTTGGACTAGTTAACCGCCAAAGGTTACCTTCAAAGGTGACCTTCCAACCCAACTGTTACATGATTTTATGATATGTAAACTTGTCTATCTCCATCTTCCCCCATCCCTACCCTTCCTTATCTTGTGCATTAAGCAATCAGTTCGTTGTTACGAGGATCTGCTTTTTATGTATTTGTACAAAGCTTTGCAGACGGATGCTATTCCAGCTAGTTCTACCAGAATATCAATGAAAAAGTAAAAGAAAACCGTGAACTGGGCCCCAACAGAATATAAACAGAAGCTCTGAGGCACAGAATTGGATTTTTTTTTTACATTTCAATTCAATAAAAAGTGTTACAACCACACAACTTGTCACCATAACAGCTAGGTAAAGTTCTATGGCCTTGATTTTTCATAGGAAGAGGAAAGATGACTGTTTTCTTGGGTTTTTTGCTTTGAAATCTATGCATAAATCAAATTTAGAGATTCTGAAATTATCAGCTGTAGGATTTTCCAGGTTTTTATGCCTGTAGTGCCAAAAACTCTGTCTTGGCACAAATAGGTCTGGGAGGCTGAAAAACCTAAGTGTTTCCTAGGTGGCAAATCATGTCTCTCCTAATGAGAAAGTGGAGCAAAAGCTCACTCTGTTTCCCTGTAGGCAAAAAGTTCACTTATGAATTACAGGTTAAGCCTCAAGTTTTTTTAAATGCTAATCTCTAAAGAACTTTCAAATGAAATTACTTGTGTGGATGCTAGTGATTCAGCATACTGAATGATGATGATAGACATTGACTTACCATTGTAAAATATTGCTAAAATTGGCAATTTGAGGTGAATTTGTACTGTGGGGAAAAAAAAAAAAGAGATCTGAACCATTTTTCACAGCAGAGCAAATTTGTTTCGTTACACGTATCAAGACTGTTGGGGCATAAGAGAATTTCTTCTTGGTGTGAAGTTGAGTGAAATCTCCTGAAGTTCTGAAGACTAGAACTTGTACCATGTTAGACAAATATTTTCTTATGTTCTTGTTGACGACCTTCTGTGTGATACTTTTCACTTCTGGTGGATGTGACTTAGCTGTATGTCATGGGTTAGCATAGTTTGAGTTTTTGAGGAAAGACTCCTTCAGCCTCGGAAGTGATTTTTTTGCACAGAGGTGCTTACAGTTTCCTCTAGACCAGACCTAACCAATCAACTGGCTCGTTGGAATATTGACAACTTCTTTAAGCCACTTAAGAAGCTTGGTACGCCTCTTTGATACACATTTAAGAACGAACAGAGCCCGGGAAGGCTCTCTCTGACTTCCGGCCTTCGGACAGGTAACTGGGGGAGGCCCGGGGCACGGCCCAGCGGGGCCGGGCCCTGCTCAGCCCGGCCGGGCCGGCCAGGAGCCCCCCCTGGAGTGGCCCTGTTCCATCTGCGGCCCGGCCCCCCCCAGCCCTGCTCCGGCCCCAGCCATGCTTCGGGCGGGCCAGGCCCCCTCAGCTGCTCCGGACGGGCCATGCCCCCCCTCACCCACTGCTGCTGCCCGGCAAGGAGAGATAAGCGAATTCCAGCTGCAAGGCCGGGTGAGATTAACTCTTTTAGTGCTGTAAGATTTCTCCAGAACAGATGAAGCTTCCAGACATTCAATCCTCTCCTGAGTCAGAGGAAAAGGACAGATGATGGCACGTGAAATAAACAGCACAGAGACACCAAAGTCAGCAAAGAAGGAGGAGCTGAAACCCTGAGAGAGGAGAAAGAGGAGATGCTTCTCCTGGAAGCTGAAATTCTCTTGTAAGGCTGTGGTGATGAACTGTAATATATATCAGTGTTCCCATTGTAATTTCATGAAAGTGGGGGGGGGCAGAGCGTTCAAACCGCAACCATGGGTAGAAGTACCTGTGCTGCATTAAGCAACTACTGAAGTAGCTGTGATTTAATGAGAAGTTTTAACAGAGAGAGTTGAAAGTGATGTAGACTCTCTTGCTCCCAGAGGAAGGCCTCTGTGCCTTTTCAGTTGAAGGTGATGAGGACCCTCTTGCTGCCAGAGAAGAAGGGGGCCTCTGTGCCTAGAGATAAAGATGCACCTACAGACAGGTGAAAAGAACTTTTGTTTTGAAGGAGATGAGGACCCTCTCACTACCGGAGAAAGGGAGGACCTCTGTTCCTAGAGATGAATATGCACCCACAGATGGGTAAAGAGAACTTTTGTTTCTGAACAGCTCATCCTTAAAATGGTACCCCATTAGCTAAAGAAATTAACCCTCGCAAGCAGTTGTGGGGAAAGCTGCAAGTTGAGGGAAGGGACTTTCACAGGCAAGGAGAAACCATTCCGGGCGGCTGCCTTGCTGTGACACTGAGCCACAAGAGAACTGTTTAACTGTTTTTGTGTGGAGATGCCTCCATAGCATGAGCAAGAGAGACTCCTCTCCCTAAGTGGACTGAGAAAGGTTATTACAGAGATGGTAAACTGACTCTGGAAAACCTTGAGGGATGTTTTTTCACGTTGTCAGTGGGAGGAGGGGAGAAGGTGGGGGGAGGAGAAGTGTTCTGAAGGTTTAGTCTAACTTTTTTTTTCTGCCTTTTAGTTCTGTTAATAAACTTCTTTATGCTTTTAAGGTTTAAGTTTTGTGCCTGCTTTGCTTTTCTCCTGGCTCTTATCTCACAGAGGGAAAATAAGTAAGTAATGGGCATTTTGAACCAAACCACTACACTAAAATTGGTGTTTCTGCCCAGTTACCCAAACTGAACCCGCTACACTGTATAATAGCTAACAGAAAAACACCACATCATAGAAGGTATTTAGGTCATAATGATCCAAGTTTTGAGCAAAGTTGTACATATTTCTATTTTTTACCAAAGAAGGAACCTATACAAATACAACCTTGGCCTGTGGTCTGTCAGGAGCTGACCTAAACTAACTTCATGCTGGTCAACATTTGGATCATGCACCTCCTAGAATACCTGCCAAATTAAAGTTTAGATGAAGTTTTGGAAGCAGAATATATTTGAGTATCGATTGACATACTTCATGCTTTTCTTTCCCTTTTTGTACTAGGCAACATTTTGTTGGAGAATCTCGTGTTCTGCAAATATCTGCTTGTCATCAGCAGTGACTTGAAATATAGATGAATAATTTCCATTAAAGGGAGGCTGAAAAACACGTTCAATAAATTGCACAATCAGGATTACATGTGTCTGTAGGATAGAGATAAAACAAATAACAGGAGTCTCCTGTCTCATTACAGCCAAGGAAAAATGCCTTAAGCAAAGTTACTTGCTGTCATACATCAAGGTGCACATCAAGGTGTGTGCTTGATTTGCTATTTGTAAGCTAAATGTTAAGAGGATGTTTATGATATTTAGGACGTCGTGTCACTTGTACACTTTAACCAAGGAACCCCTGACAGTGATGGCAAGGATATATGTGCAATGGTAGGAGTGAGCTGATTGACCTAAACAGTCTTTCAACTGCACTGTAAACATATTGTATGTGTTGATCTCTGTAGGAAAAAAAAAAAAAAAAATCAAACCCAAACTAACAAATTCGGGTAGGAAAAACTAAACAGTGGAATTTTGCATATATGGTTCTGCAGGATTTCACATAACAAAACACATATTTTGAACCTTATTATCTTGAGGTGTTAAAGGTGTAAAACTCAAGACTTGCTGCCAAGGAGGTGAGATGGGTAAGGGAATGCTTTGATCATCAAAGTCAGCGACCTTTTGGAAGGGCTGTGAATTCTTCCTCCCACGTTGTGGTACAAATGGAGCAAGGACAGTAAACTTATGAACGTGAGACCAGAAAAAGTTTTTCTTTAGGCTGGAATTTGGAAGGTGTTGCTGAATAGGCTGAATTCTCTGAGCTAACACATGGCAGGTGCCTTCACGTTCCTAATTAGGAAAATCAAAGCACTAAAAAGCTGTTGTAAGTGAGGTCTGGGTTTTAGTTTATTTCACTTGTAACCTTGTATTTAGTACATTTCTGTCTAAAGAAAAGGCTGCTCTGCTCTTACTGATCAGACTCAAACAGGCCAGCTAGAAAAGTTCGAGCTTCCCAGAGGTATTGACCCCAAAAGAAATGGCCTGTGCGGGTACCTGTAGGGACTTTGTGCCCTGGGCTGTTTAGTGATATTTGAGATGGATGTCTGTTCCTTTCAATCTGCTGTAGCCGTTGTATGGGACACTGTTGGTAGTTTCCTCCAGCAGGGAGAGGATATCCTCCCCTCCTGCAAGACAGGCTGTCAGAGAAAACCTCAACTCCATCCATCACATGAAAATTTCATTTCCAAGTAGTAATTGTGAAATTAATGTGGTTTTGCATGATATTTAAACATCATAGTGGTCTCAAATCAATTTTCTGTAATTTCTGTAGTCTGACAATAGTCTAAAGAGCAGTTTCACTTTTTATATCAGATGACTATTCTTTCTAGTGAGTGGAGCATCACATGGCTACAGAGGTGGGTTTAGATGATAAATGACACCCAGGATTTTTTTTTTTTGTGTAGGAAGCCAGCGAGATCATGGAACTTCAGCTTTTTCAAAGACTTAATATTGTAAAATATTGAACTTGCTTAGTCTATATAATATTGGAAGGTGAGCATGCTCAGTGACTGTAAGCAGTGAGGGAAAACAAAGAATTGACACTAGGATTGTCACAAGGCTTAAGAGTTGCCGGTTCTTTCACCAGTTTTCTTGGTGAAAATTAATTTTCTGCTTGTAAAAGTTCTTGGAAGAGTGCAAGAGTGATTGGAGTTATGGATTTGTTTTGGTTTAGGGTTTGGGTTTTGTTTTTGGTTTTTTTTTAATTGGAAGTGGGGAAGGGGAAGGGACAGACCAAGGGAGAAGCTGGACATAACATACAGAAATGCTGTGAGTCTATCTAGGTTACTGATGTGCAGCCCTCCACTTCTGCTGGAAAGACGATAACTTCAGCTGTAGGGAAAAATAGTAAAGCTTGCTGAGAAAGAAACATTGAAATAAAAGTCTGGGCAAATATTTTGAATTGATGGAGTATAAACAGCAGTATTTCTGAATCATTTTCCTGGAGATTTTCTGCAGGGGTGTCTGAGAGGCAATCTTTGGGAATTTGATAAGTTTGCTTTCAGTCCAACTTTCTACGCAATTTGTGACTGCATCTCTTTAGCCATTGTTTTTATTAGAGGATGTCAACCAGAAATTTTGGGACAAAAGAAAATTTTTCTGCAACTAAACTGACTAATTTTTCTATGTAAAAAGATGAAATTTATGATAATTTAGGGGTTGGTTTGTTTTTTCTTGTTTTGTTTTTTTTTTGCCCTTTGACACATGACTGGAGTGGAGAGTCTTCTCTATTACAGAGCTTGAGCCACTGACATTCTCATTTTCTGTCCTATGCTCATTCCCTCAAAATCTCTAACACAGTATCATAGCCAGTGAACCTGTGTGGAGGTGGGGAAGGAAATAAGAAAGAAGGAAGCAACAGCTTTATGCCTTATTTCTCTTTGCACCACTGCCAGACTAAATGCAGAGAAGAAATAACATTAAGTTATTATTAGCATTAAGATTTCTTCATGGCAAATGGTATGGAAAGATGTTATAGAGCTGTGTGGGATAGATTTCTTGCATCATTAGGCACCCATCAGTGTACAGTGCCAGGTCATACTATTCCTGAACAATTACAGCTCTCTCAGCTGCTTCGTCAAATTTTTCCCTCAGTGATGTTGGCTCAGAAGGAAGAGCAGGAAGCAGTGAGAACTTAGGGTGTTGGTAGCAGCCTGATGGGCAGGGATGTTAGGAAGAGCAAGTTGGAGTTCTGCTGTTGCTTTAGGGGGGAATAGAGACAATGTGAGATAAAAGTAAGCCCAGGAATGCCTGGGCTCACATGGGGAACTTCTCCAATTTGTTGTACAAGCATTTCACTGATCAATTTTGGAGATCAGCCAACTGTCTGGTGAGAACCTCAGGAATGGCTTCTGTGTCTGAGCTGTTCAGGGAGCCAGGACAAGAGAATACACAGCCTTAAGATGCTTCCAGTGGGTAATACTATCCATCACAATATAACTGTGGTTTTCCTGGATGGGAAAAGTGGCTTTCCCCCGAGATGCTAGGCTAATGGTGTGCATCACCAGAATGCTGAAAAGACAGTTGGATACTGTGGTGCAGTGGAGAGAATGAAGGTGGTTAAAGAATATAGGGACTGGAGGAAGAAGAGACCTGGAAAAATTATCTCTTACACTTCTTGCTTTTACTTCTGAAAAGAGAAAATTGTTGAAGAGTGACTGTAACTGCCGTATAAAAGTGGATGAGATTGAACATGTTATTCTGCTTATTGTACCAAACATCAACAACCAAAAGTATAGATGCCCTCCTCCAAACAGGTAGGATAGACAGCTCAGTGAAGGAGCCTGCAAAGCAGCTAGATTTAAAAACTAAATTTGACACATAAGGGCATGCAATTTATTGGGAACTTGTTGCCTCAAATCTTCTCAAACTTGATTGCTCCATTAGAAGAAGCTCCACAGTGATAACATACACCGTTTCTTTTGTTTTTTTTTTTTAAGATAGAATCACTGCCATTTTGGTTCTAAAACTACCAATAATACTGGAATTAGCAGGTCCTCATTTTCATAGATAGAACTTGTTCCTTTTTCTTCTGAAATGTGCAGTCTTCTGTAATTGGAGTTAGATTATTAAACGGGACCTGATATTGCATGAAATTTTATCTTCCTCTGACTTAATTTTTATTGCTGGATCTTTACCATTTTAGTGTCAATCTGGCAGTCATATTATCTCAGTGAAAGTATTCCATTAAAAATACTATTAAAAACTAGCAGTTAAGAGTACAGTTCAGAGGTTCAAAATGTCCTTCATTAGTAGAGAAACTATCCATTTAAACATGTATCCCATTTGATAGAAATAATGGGCCTTTTCTTGTCAAGAGCATGTGTGATTGTTACGTAAAGGGAGAGTTTGCAGTATAATGAGAGGTGCTGTTTTTGGCTTTTAGAGAACAAAATGCATTTTTATGAACTCCCCTCCCTTCTTTCCTTCAAAATTACATTGTCAAAAATAACTTTATAATATTGGCAAGTGTAGCTTAACGGACAGCTCAGGCTATTATTAACAACACAGGCACAAATGTTTTAAATGCAATGATGTCTCACTTCTGGAGGAAAGATCCAACCAAACTTTAGGAACTGTAATTGCCATAAAAAGAGACAAAGGAAAAGTTCACTTTTTGCAGTATATCTTGGAAGTTGTCTCTGTGATTAAGACTCCCTCTCTGATGCTCCTTTTACCATGTTCTTAAAGTGTCAAGGATTATTAAACAAGTCCTTCAGTCAAAACAGATCAATACACAAAAAATAGGTAGCAGTCTTTCCTTGTGAATATTATTGCAATCTATCAAACACGCTATTTGTGCTGGTACATGGTCCCTGTGCCTGTTATGTGGTCAGTCAAGTAGAGCAAAATGTAAGTTGTGGGTGCACTGAAGAATGATTATGCTTGCAGTTATTAACTCTCAGAACTAACCTCTAATTACAACCAGAGGAATCCTTGCCAAATGGTTTTACTTTCTTCTACTATATTTAACGTAATTATTTTCCCGAACAGGTAGTTGCCTCTTTTATTAATTTTTTTCCATGTTGGGCTGATCATGTGTCACCCATTTTCCATTGTTTCTGCCATCTCAGTATCGATGTCCCTTTATATTTCCCAAGAGAAATGGAGCAAGTGATTGACATGTTTCTCCCCTCTTCACCATGCCATTCTTGTCCTACACAACTGGGGTATCTTTTTTGTTAGTTTTTACATTTTGAAAGCTTGCCTGAGGTAGTTTAAACCTTCCAAAGCAAATTCTCCATGTGTGTTAACTGTGTTAATTAATTTTTTGGTTGGTATGTATGTTGGGGTTTTTTTGTCCCCCCTACAAGTTAAACAACACCAAATCAAAGTGGTTCCTTATAAAAAGGTCCACCTGACAGTACAGGCTTTCTGACATATTTTTCCTTTGTGTTGAGGCAGAATTCTGTCATGCTTATGGAAAGATAGACCTTACCTTATCTCATCAAAGGCACAGCACATTGTAGTGTCCCCCTTTATCCTTCTCTGGGCACTCAACTCAATTTGCTGAAAGCAGAATATCAGAAGCCTAAAGGCACCTTTTATATGCCTGGATATCAGGTTCAGTTTCCTTCAAGGTTCTCATTGTGTATTTTGCTCATGCATCTTTAATCTACACCTGTCCAAAATAAAATGTGGCTATCCAGGCAGCACACTGACAGGCAATTTAGTTCCACAGTTGGATGTTCAAGACTGGATCCTGACATAGTGGCAGCCACGTCACTTTGTCATATCATTCTTGGCCTGAAATAACAGGAAAACCATCCTACATATTTGCAACAAATCCAGATGATTTGGGTTCTCAAAATCTGTTGTTAATATTAATTACAATAATAATTTCAAGAGCGCTGAGAGCTGTGAGCAACTAAAACACTGCTCTTTCTCTGTGGGTGGTTTCCTTGATGTATTCTGCTTTACCCTGATGCTGTGAAGAGAGCGCAGCCCTTGCAGGATTTTTTTAATCACATCACTGGGCCAGATGAGATATTTAAATGTTGAAAGTCAAGAGGGATTTCTTCCCTGCTTGTGCTCAGCTCTTAAATTTAAAAGTAATTATTTCTGTGAAACATGTAACTCAGAAGTGCCTGATTGCCAGTTTCTACAGAAGAACTGAAGAACTACTTCACTACTTGACCTGGGTTTGATTGTCTGGAAAATGGATCCTTTGCTTGCTTTCTGGGTGGATAGTAGATGTGCTATTTTCTATATATAACTGGAAAAGCTGGAAGAGTGTTGCCAGAATCAAGTCTTAGGGACAGAGGAAGCCTTTTTTTTTTCTTTCCCCTTTCGGTCATGCCCCAGTGACTCTGAGGCATACAAAGGATTTCTGTTTATGCCACCACTACTTCTGTCCCCCACCACTGCTTCCTGCCCTCAAAGACCACAGCTCATATCTATCCTGCTCAAAGCTGACTTGTGGCATTAACATATTCAGACATGAGTGTTTCCCGGGGAAGGACATAATGAATACTGTGCAAGGTTGGGAGTGCTCTCTGAGCCAAGCTAGTGGGCAGATGTCTCAGCCTTTAGCTCCACTTGCCACTGACAAGCAAGCTGCTCAGTTAAGGACCCAGTGTAATTCCTGCATGCAGCCTGGATGTGAGAAAAAGTCTAACTTAGTGGAAAGAGAAGAAATCAGGGTAACGAAATAATATATAGAGTACTTTGGAGGTATCATGTACTTAAAAACCCGTGATCACAGCTACAGTTCACAGGGATATAAATAGCTAACAGAGATTTTGAGCATCCTGGTAGTTCCCACTTCTCTAGGGTGATTAAAAGTGTTGATAGCTGAGGTTTCTGTGTCATCCTAGCAAACATTAAAAGTACCCAAGGAAAAGCAGCAGGGCTCTAGTTCACATGCAGAATATGGTATGTACAGGCTTTGTCTTGCTCTGCAGTGTTGCATGCATTAATTATGGTGACACTGAAACACTTGCAGCACCTAGAAATGGAAATTTTATTTTGTAATGAAACTTCTAAATTAAAGGTGTTCCTTACAGAGTACTTTCAATATCCACTTTGAAGGAATAGCTGTTGGCTTCAGTCAGAAGTACAATATTACAGTACTTGTAGTATTGTAATCTTTGTGAAGGAATAAAAAGTGCTTTCAGAGGAACTCCAAAAGTGAAGAAACTAACCGTGCTTCCAAAGTATGTACAAGTATACACACTAAGTGAGAATCCAGTGTGATTTTTAACTATTGTGTTTAACTGGTGTAAGGACATAAATCCATAGAAGGATTAGGCTAATAAACTTGCACAGTTTTTTCTGTTCATCAAAAAGAAGAAATATTGCAATTTCATAGTGCAAAGTTGGGTCCATTAATTAATTTGTTAGTGATATCTTTACTTTACATTTCCTGTTCTTGAAGAAATTACTTGGTAAAGTAACTAGAAGGCAACATGTTTCATTTTTCCTGAGGCCAAAGTGAAACCATGGAGTATTTCAGAGTGGTAGCTAAAACCCAAAAGACAACATCAAAACTTAACTACACATCCTTGAGGCTTCTGGAAAGCAATATTCCCAAATGTAAAGTTTATAATTGAAAATAAAAGCTCTACCACTTATGCTTATAACAAGCAGTTTTAGAAGCGTAGATGTGTGTAATGGAAGGAAGGATACTTGCCTTGTGGAGGGAGTGTTTATGGTATAGCTATTTTTGCTTGCACAGTGTTCCCCAAACAGATTGTAAAGTCAGTTCTGGGTTGTGCAGAGCCGAGCAGAGGCTGTGAAAACCCACCTGCAAAATAGTGGAAATCTACTGAGAGGATGACCCACTTCAATTCCCATTTTTGTTGTGCTGAGAGTACCAGCTCTACCCTTTAGCGCCAGCTTGGCTGAAGTATTGCGAGCAGTGATTGTGTCAGCTCCAAGCAGCCATGCAGACATATGTTGGGTCTGCAGAAAGTCTCAGCCCTGGGTTCAGTGTGAATGGCTCTGCAGTTCCCACAGGGTGATAAATTTTCAGAACATTAAAAAAATAGGTACCAAACTTGGCAGCTATTTAACAACAGAGTAAACTAGTAGATAAATCTATTGAAAATTCCTTTCTATAATTATAGTCAAAATGGCAAGGTATGGGATCATACTAAACCATTAATGTTGCTGCTGAACATTAAAAATCAATCTTGTCTCTGTTTGAAGTGAGGTACAGATGCATTTCCTTGACTACCTTGCATGCAGCAGACTAAAATATGTTGAAGGCTTCCTCACTTCAGCTGAATGTTCCATTTGCTGTGCTGTACTGCCACTGGCTACAGCACCACAGCTCAGCTCTGTAATCAAAGATTAGTAACTTGGGTCCAAGTGCCTCTCACTGAACTCTGAGCTGCATAAAGCTGTTCTAGGCCACAAGAGCCAAGAAACAGTTAAAATATGGCCTATTACTGTAGCTAATGCTTCCTCAAAAATATGTTAGTCTGCTGAGAATGGACAGTGTTTTAAGTTTGTTGATGTGCAGTCCTTCTGAAACAATCCCTCTTCTGTGTATTGCTGTCTCTTTAGAATTCTTTTTCTTCTCTCTATATAATAGAATTTCAATAATTCAGTATAGTCGGTATTTGGTTAGATGAGGAACATTTTATTTAACATTCTGCTATATTTACATTTCTCCTTTTTCAGAAAGAAACTTGAAAGTCTAACAATCCAGCCTATATAACTAGCGAGTAATTTTCCCCCATGTCACCCCAAAATGAGCCCGAGGAGTGAGACACATCACCATCACCTGTTTTTGTTGCTTGTTCTCTCACTGCTAATGCATAAACTTCATCCTCGGGATACAAAGGCCATGAATCTTTTTGAATAAGGGTAGCACTGTGTGGGGAACATGTAGAAGTCCATGGGGAGACATGGCCACAAGAGAGCTCTCTTCTAATCAAAACCTGATTTTGAAGAAGGGTTGCGGTAGAATGAAATATAAATTGCTAGTGTTTTGCTCTGGGATGTTGATACTTAAAAACCACAAAGGAATGTGTTCTCTCTTATTTTTGAAGGCAAAGGCTCTGGGAAAGTGTTTGCCTTTGGGCTTTTTTAATTTTCTTCCTTACCACTGTTTTAGACACAGCACGATGTGTTTTTTTTGGTAGTGAGATTGAGGGGAAAAAAAAGGCGCACTCAAATTTTGAAAGACCTGGAAGAAATTTCTGGAGGCATTACATGCAGCAAAAATGCCGTCTGCAGCAAATCTGTCCCCTGACTTCTGTGAAACTGAACTTTCTACTCAAGACTTTCTTCTTCCTCTAGGGCACCTAGCACATTTTTCTTCCTCTGTAACAGTGCTGCAATGTGCCTGCCAGCAGTGCTCTGGTTCCTGAGTTACGTGCTCTTATGGGTCAAGCAATCCCCAGCAGACTGCACCTGGCTAACTGTTGCTTGCCCTCATACAAAAAATGCCACATCTCTCAGCAGTCACTCAGGTTCACTCACTGGTCACCTCCACAGCTGATCTCTTTCCAACCTCTTCGCTTCTTCATTCCCTCCTGACTTCCCACTGTGAGCTGACATGCCATCAGTCAAATAATTCCTTGCACCATTAAACACTTGTCAGTTTACATCTTTCTTATTCAATAGCTACAGCAAATGAAAAGCTTCGTCTCTGGTTCTTCCTATACATAGTTCCCTTTTTTTGCAGCAAAAGGTTTTTATACCTTTGCCTTTCAGTGTTGATCAGTATGGCTGTATATCCCACAAGCATTGATCTCACTTCTCTTGTGAATGATTGTTCTTCAGAATTTGTTCAGGTAAGTTCCTAGTTAACAGGTTTGTCCTGTCAAAAGTTTAGTTTGGGATGCTATTTTATCACAGAATGTATCCACGGAAAAGGATAAGCATTTGTTTTTCTTATTTTCTTGGTCTCATCGAAAGGAACTGGGGCTTTAGGCATTCCCAGCACTCAGGCTGGAACAGAGAAGAGGTGGGACCCAACCCTGGTGTCAGCTCATGTAACCCTGTGCAGGAGGCACATTGCCTGGTGGCCAGTGGTGTGTGTACAGCTTGTCCCCAGCAATTCCCACATCCCTTGACATGCTGGCCAAATGTGGTCATCTTTTGCTCAGGAATGTTTATATATCTGCCCTTCTCTCATCCTCTGTTTGGCTAGCCTGAAGACGTGCCTCAGTCACAAGGGATCCCTCATCATGCTGTCATACCAAGAAATGCTTTCATGGGGGTGGAGGATTATATTTGAAAGTGGTTTTCCTTTTCAGTATCTGCCTTTTCTATCTCTATGCCAGGCTAGTGATGAACATTTTGAGGAATTCCCAGAGGGAACTTTTAGGAAATGGTTTATTCTATTTGCAGAAGTCCTTAGTGTTTAAAAAACTTCCACATGCAATTTTGTTGTCATGTCTCTGTCAATATAATCCCACTGCGTAAAGAGATTGTTTTTCTTTCTTCCTCTCATCCTCTCCCTTCTCTATGAGTTTCCTATTTTAGCCCCTGTACATTTGCACTCTTGTGCCCTTTCTTCATCCTTATTTACTGCCTCCCACTTTGTGCAGCTACTGAAATAATTGTAGGTGTTTTAACTATTTAAAGAACTGTTCTTAAATTCATTTGTGAATTATCAGTAAATTGTCAGGCAGAGATTAGTGCTGGCAACAAGTACAATGGTATTGTAGAAACCAGAGATAAAAATCTTGCATGTTTATACATGTTCAGTTTTTCAACATTTTGAGATGCAGCAGCAAAGCAAAATTTATTTCCTTTGAAGGAGTCTGTATACATTATCAAATATACCAATGCTTATCAGAGACAGCAGAAACAGTGATATCTTTATACAGACGTGGGATGTCATATTTTGAAATTAATGGTGTTGGGATTAAGGAGGCATTTTAGTTTCCAGTTTTGTTTTGGTGGGGTGCTAGTAGCAGAAGCCAGAATCTATTGGCGCTGGAGACTAGCTTTACCTACTAGCTAAAATCAGGACTCCAAAGGCCAAATAAAAGGGATTTCTGGTAACAAAAGAACCTGAAAATCCATACAGCCCTCTGAGGTGCTGGGTGACTGTTGAGCTTTGTCTGATCTCAGACTTGCACCCTGCTTGTGTACAAAACAGCACCCAAACAGACTGCCATTAACTGAAGGTACCTTTTGTGGGAAGAGCAAAAACTATCAATTTACATTTGCAGTGAAAAAAAGAGATATCTTAAACCATGGCACTGTGCAATGAAAACAGACAGCTGGCTTCTGCTTTCTGTGCTGTAATGCTTGGATATAAGGTATGTGTCCTTTTCCCATAACTCAACTGGAACTGGAGAGAACTGGAACTGAAAATTCCTTTTTCTTACAGCTGCAGCAAAACCAGGACGAATTCTTTTTCTTTTTCTTTTTTTTTTTTTTATTTATTTTAAACATGATAAAATGAGGCCTCCTTAGGCTGCAAAGTTCACTGCAGAAGTAGCAGGCTGCAATATTTCAGACTACAGAACAAAGCTGACTATTGTATCCCATGTATGGACCCAAAAATCTGGATTTTTCCTTCTCTCTTCTTCTCCCTTCCTTGTTCCTTTGTCTCATTTTTCCCCCAGATATCTTAATGATCATCAGCATTTATATCTCACTACATATAGGATCTGTGAGAGGATTCTGGGAAAGTCACTAGGTGATGTCTTGGTTTACAGCACTAACTTGAAGAGCATTCCTCCACAAAAAATCTCTTTTATTTTATTTCCTCTAACTTCTGTTTCTGGGATACAGTAATCTCAGCATGTAGGATACCAAATGCTTGCTTGCAACTTTTGTAATTCCTTTTTCTTTAGGAGACACAACAGCTCCTGCTTTTTTCAGTATTAGGCAAGTTACCTTAAGAGGCTCATCCTTCTGTTGCCTGCCTCTAAGGGACTGCACCAAAATGAAACAGAATTTCTTGTAGCCGGAACAAGGAAGAAGAGTGACCTGAATATCCTCTCTTGGGCTGTTGCTGTGCTGGTGTGCTCCCTAAAGAAGGGTACTTTAAGTCATTCTTGGACAGACTAAAAGCAAATCTGACCTGATCTTCTTTCAGGGAGGAATGTAAGAATTATAAAGCAGAATGGGCTGAAAATACTTTAAATTAATTGGCATGGAAAGTAACAGATCTAGATCTTCCCCTTTAATGATTCTACTCAAATTTACCTGAAAACAGGAATTATGATGTCTATTTAAAAAAAAAAAAAAATTATTCAAGACCACCTGAGTGGAAGTTATTGCACCTGAGTGGAAGTTATTGTATAATTGGCTCTGTTCCAATTTCAAGACACTTAATTTTGTGAGTTATTGGACTTCACTATGGGGTGGGGTACCATATTGTACTGCAGCTGTAGCACCTGCTGGGTTTGATACACATTAGATTGTAAGACTCACTCAGGATTGTGATGCTCTTGGGCAGAGTTAATAAATTTACTCAGAATCTATACCTTCACTTTTTTTTTTCACGTCACAATAGAGGAACAAAGCTCAATTATTCTTCAACAGTTTCCCCTTTTTCAAATTGTGTACTTGCTGATGTTTTATATGCTTAACTGTCTTCTAGGAGGAAAATTCTTCCAGTAGTGGAACAGATTCCCTAAGCAGTGGAGAGATTCCACGAAGCCGGTCAGAGGGGACTTTGATTGATGTGGATGACCGGACACCTTCAGACAGCTACAGTATGGCTCTTCTGCTATTTTCTGTACTAAGGCTCTCAACTAAAGCCTTTATTTCTACAAAACTCTGGATCAGGCAGGTTGGCAGGAAGAGTTGAAATCTGTAACCTTATATTAACAAATGCTACTTAGAGTAAGTTTAATGGGGGTCAAGACTGGGGAAGAGAAGAGGGACTTCTTGGCCAAACCAGATTAATTTAGGGTTTTAAGAAGCACGAAGGCAGGGTAATTTTGAAGCTAGTTCAATTTAAAAACTGGAGTCTTGGCAAAGTTGATTTAATCTCCTTGCTATTTTAACTCCAAAGCTGAGAAAACTTTGCCCTCCACAAGGTAGGCATTCACTTAGCTTCTTGTCCAGTAACAGATGTAACAGCAAGCCTGACACTTGCTGTGTAAGTTGTGGAGCAGGAATTATTTCTTTGCTGACATGACGCAGTCCAGTAATTGTGCTGTTACCTTGGCACGAGAAAGCATCTGTCCTAGTGACTCAGGCTCTGACAGAGTTTTCTGCTCGTATTTTTCCTGTAGAAAAGGGAAATTCCCTTCAGGATGGGGAAAAAACCCAAACCCCTTATGTTTATTTTGGGCTTAATTAATTTATATTTTAATATGCAATAATGATCTGACTGTAATAACATCACAGCACAAGGAAAGCTTTTGGCCTATGGACAGAGAGAGACAAAAGAACTTTTCAGTGGGGGCTTGAAACCCCTCCCATCCTCTGGTGACCCCGGTCAAGACAAGGTGCTTGAGGAAAAGGATGTTGCCCCTGGGTTCAATCCCCCTGGCAGCTCACCTGGAAGGCTCTTGTCAAGACAATGTTAGAGCTTTGTAGATAGGCAGCTGGCAAACAGGTAAATTCCACCTTGATTCTTCCAAACTGGGATTTTTCTGGAACTGTGGAAAGACTTCATGGTTTTTATCGCAATTTGAAAAAGGAAACAAAAGGAGAAGTACTAACATTTAGAAGTATTTTTTTTCTTTTTGTGGCTGTATGCACTGTCATGCTTGCAATTGAGCAATATAGAATAACCTTGGAAATGGAGAGTACTATGGAAAGTGTAATAATGTAAGCTATAGATACAGTGAAAAAATTAGAAATAATGATTTTTCTTTCTAGAATTTAAACTCTTTGCAAGAATGTATAAAGAAGGGATGGTATAGCCTCTATATATAGAAAAAAATAATGGCAAAATTAAGTAATAGGAACCCTTAGCATAAAAAGTTGCAGATATTCCATTGCAAGAAGGGTGAGTCTCAATCAACTGTAAATCAGCTTCTCTGAACAATCGTTAAAATAAAATGTAAGGACTTCTCTTCTTCAGAAAAAATAGATATTACTGCTAATAATGAGTATTTTTATTAGAAAACATATGTAAATATCACTTATACACCCATATTTTTCTATTTAAATGCAATCTCAGAAAATTAGTAGTCACACAAACATTTTTCTCCAAACTTCAAGTTGTACAAGGTCTCATAAATTATTATATCAATGCTTTTTTTCTAATGGAAAGCTAGTATAACGAATTCCACACACACGGAGATAAATTGTAAGAGTGCTGTTATCAATTAAACGCACATGCACTAGCATGAAAGGGAATCTTGAATAACGCATTTATCTCTACACTCTGCAGTGTTTGAAAAATGAAACTGTAGTTGTTTAATCTTTGCAAAGAGACAGACACAAAGGAAAGAAATCCCCGGCATTTTGTAAGAGGCCAAAGATTACTGGAATATGATGGTTTGAACCTTATGGAACTCTATCATACTCAATGTCAATTAATAATCATACGAAGTGATAATGATCAACACCTCAAAAAAGATGCTTTACGTCCTTCAACGCTATTTTGTTATTCAGCATTAATTTGTTAACACTCTTTCTACTAAGAAATGTTCTTAATTAAATCAACATTAATACTATTTAAAAACCTGAAGGAGAAATATAGAAATTATCTATGTGTATTTCAGAAAGAAAATTTAGTCACCTCTTAGTTTAACAGACTATCAGTTGGAAATGAATGGAATATCTCAAGCCTCTGTGCTTTAGGAAATACTTCTTTTTTTCTTTTAAACAGATGTCAATGAAAGTAAACTGGATTTGGATATTGACTGGTCTGGTGTATTCAAACATGCCCAAGCTGTTTCCAAGACTAATCCTTTTTGGAATGAACTGTCAGGATCCAACCCTTTTGTACATGACATAGCTGCTTCCAATAGAAATGAAAATAATAAACGTCTTTCTATCTTAAAGGAAAAACCTTATTTGTTCTCTAAACTTCCTAGCAATAGGGACTCTTTGGATTCCTCAGGTGATGAGCTAGATATTGATTGTCTCCTAAGAAAGACTTCAGCAAGAAGATCTGGACGATCCAAGAGCATCTCTGACTTCCTGGATATAGTTGATAACCGAAGATTTAATCCTCACAAGACAGCACCTCAAAAAACTACAGCTTGCAATATGACATGGCTTCAGAACCACCGCGAAGCCTACAAGATGGCTTGGTTGAGTCACCGACAGCTCACCCGGTCCTGCCTAGATTTAGAAGCCATGAGCCACAGTCCTGGATGGGCACAAACGCAAGCTACAGACATTCATGTAGTTTGTAAATTGAATCATGAAGGGGGTTCAGTGCAGCTACCTGACTCAGATATCAACATTCATGTCCCTGTGGGTCATGTATTACCAGGAGAATTCCAAGAAGTTGGTTTAAAGGCGATCCTTAACCCTCCATTGTCATGCAACAATGATCTGTCCAGTACAGTAAGTCCTCTAATAGAACTTACACTGAGCAACCTCAATACAAGTGAAGCCATTTTCCTAGAAGTGAAAGTTGCGGCTAAAGTGAAGAACGATCCACTCAGCCAAGTTATGAGTGATATTGTGTGTTTTTTTAGTCTCAACAAAGAAGGACCTTTTAAGAAGTTAGAGAACTGCTATATTTATCAAGACACTATACAAGTGAAGCTAACGGACCTAAGTCATGTGATGTATGCAGTGATTGCCATACAAGCAAGCAAAATCCAGCCCCCAGCAACTAATGTGTGGGACTATGTTCATAGAACAGTCTCAGTTGGAATTTATGGTCCCAAATATATTCATCCATCTTTTACAGCAGTTTTTACAGTCTTTGGTCATAACTACATTCCAACAAAACTCACTATTTGTGATATTAAAAAAGGGGGGAAAAGTATGCCTCCTGTGGTGTTTCAGCTGTGGGGAAAGCACACATTTTTGCTTGAAAAACCGCAAGATCTAAACATTTCTTTGATATCCTGTGATCCAGATTTTGAAGTAAAAACGGAAGATCAAAGCAAAAATATTAAAAAGGAGGAGTTGAAAACTGGTGAAATGGTCCGCCAACAATTCCCGTTTTCCATGCTTGGATGTAGGGAGATGCATTTCTTTGTTTTCCTTGTTCAGATTAAAATCTTAAAAAGCAGCCAAGTAACACAGTTCCATGTTACGACTCCTGATCCAGCTCCAAAATTAAGTGGAATTATTAATAGGCCAAAGCGCCTACAAAACCGTAAAGAAATCAAGTCTGCACCATGGCTTTTGATACCAACAATAAAATATCCAAAGTTTCAAGACAAAACTTTGAGTGTCAATACTTATGGAGTGGCTTTGAAAACTGTGTTGCGTCAAAATAAGATTGACTATTTGCTGGAATATTTTAAAGGGGACACAATAGCACTTCTTGGTGAAGATAAAGTTAAAGCCATTGGACAAACCAAAATGAAAGAGTGGTACGTGGGAGTTCTCAGAAGAAAGATTGGTCTTGTACATTGCAAAAACATAAAAGTGATTTCCAAAGAACAAGCTATGGACACTGCTGATAGTGAGTTAACAACCAGGAATCTTGTTGAACAAATTGCATTGCCATTCAAAAAATTGACTTATATCTACTCAGTAGTTCTATCTACGGTATCAGAGAGTGTTTATGACTGGAGAGCTTTAGCTGAGGTGTTGGGATACTCACATATGTCTTTGGATGACTTTAATGAGGCACATGCTGATAAAGAATCAGAAAGAGTTGCACATATTGTGAAGAAGATGAAGCAAGACTGCCATGCTAACAAAAAAAAAAGACTATTTCTTTATGAACTCATTGTTGTAAGTATTGCATGAACTAACTGGCTTATTGGGAATGTATTGCCAAGAAACTACTCAGTAGTAATGTAGGAACAAGAAAATGTGATTCTGCATCCTTGCAGGATATTTATAAGCCTGAACATATTACTAAAAGTTGTAGACATCAATAGGTGGAAAATACATCCAAACTCTCATGAAGAATAATACTTTGATCAATTGATTCTGAATAGTCTTCTGTCAATGTTCCAGAAATTGTGTTCATTTAGCAGGTTGACTAAGATGACTATTTTTGTTTTTAAATAGCCATGATTGAAACTGTTTTGTCTTTTGTCTTGGTAAATTGCTTTCCAGCGAAATTCACATTCCTGCTGTGAAGTGTTAAGTAATGTTATTATACTGTGGGAACTCCACTATACATACATAGATATAGCTAGATATCTATGTCTATGTCTATCTATATCTATCTATATATCTATATCTATAGATATAGATATTTTTCTATGCTAAGTTGCGTGTCTAACTTAGCTTCATATGCTTAAAAGGGACATCTTGATCCAAATGTTGAGGGCAAGATTTTCTGTCCACACCTTAAAACTTCATAGTCAATGTTGTAGTGGCCTAAGGAGGATATTGCAAGTATTTCAGTATCTATTTTCATGGGCCTTATTTGTAAGCTGTTGGACAACTTCCATGTGACTAAATACTGCCAAATATGAATCAAAAGTTTATTTTAATTACTTCCAGGTAATAAGTTGCACTGTTAACAATCCTAATTCACTTACTGATCCGTGTTCAAATTAATTTGATATTAATGGTCACTTAATACTCTCCTTGGCTCTGACAGAAAAGTTGATCAACCTATTAAGGAACAGAAGACAAATTTCTGATATGAAAATTAAGTATTACAAAAATGGATGTTTAAAAACTCACATTATAGCTATTCATCTAAAGCCCTTAGACTACCCTGAACTGTAAACTTCAGCTAAGTTTACTCCCCCTCACTAGTCTATCCCCTTTGAAGTGCTGACAGAAATTTCAGCAGGATTCAGAAAATTTTGGTCACAGTTGCCACTTGCAATTCTTAAGAGCACATCAAACTATGTGGAATAAAACTGAGCCAGTATGAAGTACTGCAAAGTCTGTCATGTCTCTGTACAAAAAGGAGTGGGTGACCTAAAGGTGAAAATTATCCAAACTTTTAATTGAATACAGTGAAACAGAGTTCATTACAAAACAGGCAAAGAGTGGGGCATAATTAGAGTAAGCTTATAGAATCATAGAATGGCTTGGGTTGGAAGGGACCTTAATAATCATCTCGTTCCAACCACCCTGTCATGGGCAGGACAACTTTCACTAGACCAAGTTGCTCAATGTCTTGTTTTGTGAGATTTATATGTTTTTGCTAGGAAGTGCCAATGCAGGTCCTTGTCTTTGTAGAGCAAGACATAAATCTAGATGTCATTCATGTAATTTTTGGGTAGAATTTTCAGTTACTTCTTTTAAGAAACCTCCATTTTTTGTGTTTTATAGGGTTCTTGCTTATCACAGCAAATGCAGACTAAACAACTTTCTCTCCAATTTAGGGGAATTTCATACAGCACGCTGTAGTCAACTTCTCACTAATGTGCCTACCAAAGTTCTATTGCTTGCTATGAGGATTTTTTTATGGCTGATACTTTAAAATTAAATCACACATATGTCTGATTTCTGGAGAAATGCTTGATATTTCAGTGAAAATCAGTATCTAGAAAACAAGGAAAAATTCTGTATTTTGCTCTCGATCTTTCACTGAAAGCCTCAACAGTTTCAGCAGAATATTTTGGTGTTAATTTGAGGAGAAGAAAAAAACCCAACATTTATTTTACCCATTAGATCTAATCCAAACAAATAAAGAAAGGAGAATGCAACGTATCTGCATGCAAGATTTTACTCCTTCAACAATTTTGAGTGTTATTAAATGCTCATTTGGCAAGGAGGAGGGAAACATTTTATGTTTGCATTTCTCCTTAATGGTCAGCAAATTATTAGTTCTGTGGGAGGAGTAAATCAAAAGGTGCTGGCCAATGTGATCAATGATTTTCCAAATAAAGCCTTAGATGAAGGACCACACCTTAGTATAATACTGCTCTAACTTAATTTTCAAGTTTCGTGTCATACTTCTAAGAAGCTAAATATTTTTTGTCTCAAATATTTTTGTTGGAGAAGTATGTTTTTCTTTCAGGGTCTGTAAGCTTGGCAGGATCCATTTGACACTGGAATGCTGAAGCAGCTGAATGCCAGCTTCATTTTTTTCTTAAGCTCATGGGCAGCTTTCCTCTGAAACTGTTGGCAACACCATTTTGTAGGAAAAAAATTACATATTTGTAAGAACAAAAAAGTAAAAAAATGTCTTCCTGTTTGCGTAGAAATGCAGAATAGTGTTATAAAATTAAATTAAAATGTTCTGTTTGTAATTACTGGTGAAGGATTGCTAATGAAAATCATTGTTGCAGGCACTTTTGAAAATAGATTGCCAGGGGTTAGTGGCACGTCTTACCCAGGACACCATCATCTTGACTTCAGCTGTCAAGCTTGGCAAAAGCTGGCGGGAGCTTGCGGAGAAGCTAGCTCGACTCACAAAGCAGCAAATAGAGGCTTACGAAGTGCCCCACCAAGGGAAAAATGGAGCCGTAGCTCTGGAGGTAAGGGCCTGGCGTAACAGTGCATCCACCTCTGCTGCTCTGCACAAACACAGCCAGGGACCTTCCTTCTTCCTTGTTTTTCATTCTTCTTTTCTTTTGCACTTTCCAGTGAAGGTCTTGGTCCCTGTCTTGAGCTTCAGGGCCAAGTTCAATTTTTTTTTTTGTCCTCTCCACTTGTTAACCTTAAATGACCTCTGCTGTCATTTCAGACACAGTGAGGAAGACCAGCCAGTCCTTGCACGAACCACTTCTAATCACACTCCGTGCAGCTTTGGCTCTTTCCACAAAAAGGAAGCTGACTTCTATCATCACTAATTTTCTGTGCCAGTGTAATTGTTATTATCATTTAGCTTAAGTAGCATGACAAGAGGTGGGAAGCCCTCACACCAATTCTACTTCAGTTGAAGGAATGTGGCAAATCTGTGCTTGAAGTTTATACTTTGTCAGGTAGATCATGATATTTCTTTCCCTTTGTAAAGCGTTTTTCTTATACAGAAGTTTGAGTTCTGTATAAAAGTCAGTTTATTCCCTCAGAGGTATTTTAGTGCATATACATCTAAGGAGCAATTTAGGTGCCTAATTAGATCTCTAGTGACATTTGAGGTGACCAGAGGTACTCATGACACCCGTGCAATGTCAGATATGCCACAAGACCCTTGTCCACACTGCTGAGCTGAGGGCCAGCCTTTCCTCCTGGCATACCTTTGCCTGGGCAACCAGGTTACTTCCTGCCCTTCTCTCTTCTAACATCAAAGCATGCAGTAGGTCAGTTCTTTCCCTTTTTTATGAGCACTGCTGGATGATCTTTCTGACTTGAGAGCTTACATTCAGGCTTGACTCTCCCTCTGCCTATATCACCATCCCCTGATTATTGCAGGTAATGTACATGATCCAGACTGCATTCACTCTCTCTGACCTCTTAGTGCCAAAGGAATTGCTATTTCCCATTCACAAGTTCATAACTACTCAAGATAATTTTTTCTTCCTTTTTTATTTCCCTGTAGCTGATTCTTCTTATTCCCTGCCAAACATATTCTCCTTTCCACTGTCTGAATCCAGTGAATCTGCCATCTTGTTTTTATCTGCTTGGTGATAACTATCAAGATATTTCTGCTCTAATAATGAACTACTACCTCTTATTCCTTTTGAATGCTCTGCCCTCCCTCCTCAATCAATATTTGATCAAAATTCCACATTTACTCATGTGCTTCTGTACTTTTCAACAAAATTGTCTCCGTAATTGTTGTTTGCAAACACAGCCTCCTTCTCAGATCTAGTTTTTCTCTTTGAGCTATTTCATGTATTTCTTTTTTTAGTTGTTTTGGGTACTTAAGTCTGGAGGCACCTTCCTCCAATTTTTTCTTGTAAAATTATCAGCCTTTCCAATCACATGTCTTCTCTCTTTTTTTTTTTTTTTTTTTTTTACCGTTAGGCAGTGGCTTGTCTCATTTCCTACACTTTTGTTCTAGTTACTAAGCTTTCTGGGTTTGGCTGAAAAACCCCCAGCTTTCTACAGAAGGAATTATAGACCTGAACAATGTAGAACTCTGCTGGTCTCCATATGATTTGGAAATGTTTCCCCTTTGCTAATAGGCAGCAGAAATAAAACAATCTTATAACTGTTTTTCCAGCATCATACCTATTTATTTTTACATATTAAGAAAATTTATAAATAAACATTTACTTTGCTTTAAATGGGTTTTGATTTTCCATGAAGCTTATATTCTACCTCATACACCCTACTCATTTGTTTTCAAGAGCTTTTTGAATTATTTTTATGGTAAACCACCCACAAAATTCTCTGCCTTTCAGTGACAGTGTCTGCTGCCAAAACACAGTGCAGTCAAACTTCTGTTTTTTCAGAGAACATTCAACAAACAAAGATCAGAATTTTGCTGTATTTCTGTGTCATTTTTCAAGGATTAAATTGGATCCATGGAGGATTTATTGGTTTGGGGTGAGCTTTTCAATTATGCTTGTCCACATGGTTGTGAGTTCAAAGCACAAGGTTTCTAGCGCTGGTGTCTCATGTGATCACTGAGTACCCTCAATGTCCTATGAATCTAACCTTAAATTTCAGTACTTTCTAGTAAATATCAGTGCTTTCTTCTGACCTCTAAACTTTCCTATTCATAGTAGCTGTTGGCCTTAAAACCTGAAACCCAGCAAAGTTGGGGGAGGATAATAAGTTTTGACTAGTTATTGAGGATTATATGAAAATATTAACTAGTTCATTCCCCACCAAGGATTGTTCCACCATCAGGAGGATTGATTGGTTGAAACATGTTTCTGCTTTTAAACTTCATAGTTTTCTTGGTGGGAGAAATCTTCTTGCAGATGATCACGGGTAACTTGAGGTACATACAATTGATGCTTAGATTATGAAGCGTTTTTCATCAGTAAATTCCAAATCACTTCGCAGTGGATGTAGGCATCATTATTGCGTACTCAGCAGAGAGAGTGGGAACAGAGGGAAAACTCATGCACACAGCTGAGATGAAACCTGACCAGGATGCTGCAGTGATTTAATATTTTGCCTGAAATTCTGCTTTGATACAATTCAGGAATGTTGAATACAATTCAGTTCAGCCATTGCATTAGAGTGTGTGGATGTGGAGAAGAATCTGCCTTAGAACCACTGCCATGTTTGCAGTATTAGTTTAATGTGATGAGTGTGTAGATTATTGCTGAGTTAATTATGCATCAGTGGTGACCAATTTGTAAAGGTTTTAATCCCTACATTCTCCTTTTTCTTCTTTCTTTTCTTTTCTCTTAGATTAAAAAAAAAAAAATCCGTTGTGGTAGATTAGAGGAAACCAAGGTGTGTATTTAAGGATATTTCAGCCAATTGTCTTATTACAATGTCAGACTGACCTTCAGCATAAGTCAAAGCACAGCATCTTTTCTTATTTGTTGTCTTTTCACATTCTAGTGAAGACAGCAGACTGTACCCTAATCCTTTAAATAACCTTGTCTAACAGGAATGCAAGAAAAGGAAGAAAGAGACCCAGAAAAAGCATAACCAGTAACAGAATTTCAGGAAATACCAGCTTCTCTTGTAGGAAATACCAGCTTTTCTTGTTGGCTACTTTGGCAAACAAGCTAAAAATAGGAGTGCACAAACTTTCTGGTCTCAGCATAAGTACAACAGTGGTGACCTGCTTTAGTTCATTAAAATATGTTGTAATATCTAATATTTACAGTAGTAAATTAAAAAAATATTTTCAGCTTAGTGTCTCTAAAAAAACACGAAAGAATTCATCAATCTTCTTCTTCCCACCTACCACCACTGTACTTTTCTCTTCTCCTTCTGTAACGTTACGGTTTGACTTAAGATAGACTTGCTTAAAGGAAAAAGTAGGCACCATTCATTTGGGTAAATGATACCTTTCCCTCCTGTAAACCTAAAATGAGAAACTTCACTGAAAGCATAGGCACTTTTCTGTGGCTTAAACTCAACGTAGAAACTAGACTAATCAGACTGTGAGACATGCTACCGGGCATGTAAGTTTAATGTTTTTTTTCATTTGGGTATGGCAGCAGAAGTCAAGCTAAATGTTTATAGAAATTATGACAGTCTTGGGTAAACTGAAAGATCTTAGCCCAAAAATACAGAGAAAAGTTCAGAACTACGAGCAAAGAAATTCTCCTCCTACTCAGTTCCTCCAGGGATCAAGTAAATAAATCTTAAGTCAAGGAAGTAAAGTTTTATGTTGTGTACTGTTTGTAAATTAATAAGATTATATTGAGGAAATAACCAATTTCCTTCAGAATTTTCCTTCAGAACCACAAAAACTGTGTTTTTTTAAAAAGAGGAAAATATGCTAAAAAAACTCAACTTCCTGATCACTTTCATGTATATATATGAAAATGTGCAGTCATCAGTCCCTATACATTTATTACTATGCATAAGTATGTTCCTGTTAAAACAGGGAATGATAGAACCTTTTAGGAGAGTCATGGGTTTCTTTTCGGATTTGTGTATCACCCCTGCAACTGTTAACTCAATTGCTGTTTGCAAAACTTTTATTGCCAATGAGGAGAGGGAAGCTAGAATTTTGATTGCCCAAGTAACATTTGGAAAAGCAGCAGCTGGGAAAATAATTATTTTGTTTGTTAACTGAGCAAATTTACTCAGCACTTTGAAAGATATAAGTCCAGCTTGGTATCTGAATCATGCTACTATAACTTAATTAATGTCATTAGACCAATGACGAATTACACCTGCTAAGGATCTGCTCCATTTATTTGGCATACACCAAATAAATTGTAGTTTGAAAAACAAAAAAACACTGATAACCTATCTTTTAATTTCTTTTGTTTCTTGCAAGAAAATTTTTAAGTTGTAAGTCCTGATTAAAAAAAATTATAAAAGCTTTTGTCTTGCCTGTTTTAGAGTGTTTGTGTGTCCCCTCCCCGTTTTTTCTAAACAGATTTTATAGATAAATCATGTTAGAATCATAGAATCATTAAGGTTGCAAAAGACCTCTAAGATCAGCTAGTCAGATTATCTAGATCAACCTTGAACCCAGCACTGCCAAGTCCACCACTACACCATGTCCCTACGTACCACACCTACACGTCTTTTAAATACTTTCAGGGATGGCGACTCAACCGCTTCCCTGGGCAGCGTGTTCCAATGCCTGACCTACCTTTCAGTGAATAATTTTCTCCAAATATCCAATCTAAATTAATCAAGGAGACTTCATTCTTCTCCCCATCCTTGTTTTCCAGCTCAGCAGAATGAATACGCAGAGAACAGCTGGTCTGAGTATTAAAGCCTGTGGCAAGGAAGGCATTAAGTACCTCAACCTTTCCCTCATCCTTCTTCACTATGTTGCCCCCTGTATCCAATAAAGGTTGGAGATTCTCCCTAGCCCTTCTGTTGTTGCTGATGTCTTTCAAGAAACATTTTTATTGTCTTTTAAGAGAGTAGGCAGATTAAATTACTGCTGCTGTTGTCAAAAAACATTTCTGAAAAGTAAAAAGCATGTTTAAAATTTCCAGGCTAAAGTAGAGGGGCAGTAGGATGTTGATTAATGGAGCAGTAACTGTCAAAAGCACAACCAAATAGGGAAACTGTTGCTAGGTGTATGCACTGCAAAAGATGATCAAGGGGAAAAGTGTTTTCCTTCCACCCTTGTTCTTTGACGTATATTTTCAGACAAGGATATATTTTGACTTGGTGATAATCATCCGAATGAAGAATTTATTTATTATTTACCTCTCTGAGAATTTGAGAATTTCATAGACATAATGTAAATAAGATTACTGGAGTTTTTATATCGATATGTCTTTTTTGATAAAGCGTTTCAGCATGCCTAGTGATTAAACACTTATTTTCTCTTTTCTTTTCTATGACTTTTCAACTATTTAGCTTTTTTTTTCCTCTCAATAATTAAATTTCTGCCACTATACCTCTTTTTTTTCCCCTTTATTTTCAGATGATGTGGAAACCTGCATATGACTTTCTCTACACATGGGCTGCCCATTATGGAGACGGTTACAGGGATGTCTTACAAGACCTGCAATCAGCCTTGGATAAAATGAAAAACCCAGTAACAAAACAGTGGCGAGAGTTAACTGGAGCTCTGATTCTTGTGAATTGCATGGAGGTGTTAAGAGCAAGTGCTTTCTCCAAAATGGAGGAAGAGTAGATAGCCAAAATATGATTTTGGAAAATCTTTTAGGAAACTATACTGCTGTGTACAGTTTATTTGTGTATAGTTGTGTTTCAGTGATGCTTATAGAGCATGACAGAACGAAGTTTGTTGTAACTGAGTTGATGTTGAGTCTAGCCCTGTGGTTCTCAGCTACAGATTGCCAGAGCTTGCTAATGGCTTCTGAGTAAATAAGAAAAGAATGGAGGATTAAACTAACAAGGTCAACAAAAATGACTTGAATTCTATGGGGTATTTTCTAAAAGGAGCTATTTCTGATTGCACTGACTTCTAGGTGGAGACCAGTTTTAAAAATAGAGCTGTTCATGGATGAGTTCAGGAAGTGGGGCCTAGGTTTACATTGTTTTCAGTGAAGTATTAAAATCTAAATATTTAATACATTATACTATTTGGTGCTCAAACCCCTCAACTCTAAGTCAATGGCTGCAGGTTAGCCTACAAAAAAACCTTTAAGATTTTTTCATCCTCAGCTGGGACAAAACTAGTCTAATTGCCTCACAACACAGGAGTTCAACAGTTCCTGGAAAAATAGGTGTGTGCTGCATACACTCAAAAAATAGGTGTGTGCTGTACTTTTCCAAAACAGCTTCTTCTATTCTGAAGACTGGAAGAGAGACAGAAGAAAAAAATGTCAAAAGTGTTTGGTTTTGATTGATTTGTTGATGTAACTCAACAGGGCTTTTTCTCTTTTTGTATTTTTGTTAGTTTATATTTCCGCAATATTTTCTACATTCTGCTGAGTGGAAATTCCAGAAAATTCTGGAAGCCTTCTTTATGTACACTGTCTCTGATAATTTGTGTAGTCCTTCTCTGTTGTTTTTAAAAGAGGATATAGGCAAAAGAGACTTTGTAAGTACAAGGGCTGGAAGCAATTAATACCTGCATTTGTTGGTTGTTTTCTTCTACCTCACTGGATATGGAACGTGACTATTATTTTCTCAAAAAAATTAACAGTGGGGTGCTTTTTAGATTAATTTATTTATGGAGCAATTAATTATAACTAGTCATATGTTCTAAAAAGAACTCTACTTAGATTATATCAGTAAAAATCTTTCAATTACTGAGGGGCTTATTTTAAGTACAGAAAATACATGCTGAATAATAGTTACAGGCTGACCAAGTTTTTTAACGTCATTTTTTTAACATATTAAATATATTTTTAGTTACGTGGTAGATCGAAAAGGTTAAAGCCATTTTGAACTCCTTTGATCAACATTCATTCAGAAACATCAGCAAATACTGATGACAACCAGTTGAAAAGAAAATTGGCATTCTGCCATCACTTGTGGTTGACAAGACAAAGCCAAATTCTTTCAGGAGTACCACAAAATAGCACTTCAGTCCAGAAACTGTGCTTCCACTGTTGTCTTAGTTCATTTCGACCAAGAAGGGAGGTTTTGTGATTCTAAAATAAAACTGTACATTTAGACATTTTTCTTCCCCTCTCCTTTCCTCTAACCTCTTTTCTTTTCTACTTTCATTAAGCTTCCCAAAGCACCCATAGGTCAGGAAGGAGGCTGAGGAAGGAGTAGTTGCCCCAGTAATAGGTAAATTCATTCACCAGAAGGTCCTCTAGCATGAGGGCATGACTGAATTAGCATGTGTGCAAGTTATCTGGCTTCAGTGGACTTGTCCTTGATTTGCAAGACAACGAGGAATTAAATCCACAGAGCACTATCTGTTATTGCTGATCAAGGAAAGGTGGAGAAAAAGGAGTCAGATTATCGAAGCTCCCTGTTGTTTCAGGTGCCAGCACCGATTTTATATCTTTCCCCACATAGTTTTAAAAAAAGCTGTAGAGAAAATATAAAATTCTCTTGTGATATGCACTTCAGTGCAGAACTGCTTTTTCTTCCTTCATGCAGGTAGTGAAGCCCCCAAAAGGTGAGAAAGTAGGTTGTCCTACTCTTTTGCGCTGTTAGGTAAGGAAAAGGCGCATACTGATTCCTTTAAATATATTAATAGACGTCTTTAAAGGTAAAAAGACACGTTCAAATATTAAAATATAAAATATTAAAACCCAATGCAAACTCCCAGAGAACTTTTTTTTAGGTTTCCCAGTCTGCTTCTGCTTTTGCCTTAGACCCTGCTCATAGCAGACTGTGAAACCCGAACAGAATTTTCCAGTGGTGCAAGAGGCCACACACCAGACCGACTTAAAACCTCAGGGAAATATATTTTTTGCTCCCTCAGAGCTGAAATACCAGAGGAGATCACAAAGCAAATCTTTCAGCTTCACTATGTTCTCGCACCATCTGCTTTTTATGCATCCCAGCGGGCCATGCTCCCTAGCTTAAAAACCTGTTAAGTCAATTTTTAAAACTTTCATTTTTTTTTCCTCTTTTGTTAACCTGGCTGCAACGGCTAAGCAACTCAGCTTACATCTGTTTCTGAAGCCGAGCCTTTGCTTCCATCCTTTTTCCCCACATCCTAATTTCTTACCTTTAGTAAATGTGTGTTTACTTTCTTTTTCAACAGGACATGTAGTAATTTCTTTGTTCAGTTCTGTATTTTTCTGTTATGAATACTATTCAAAAGAGTGGAAAAAGCTACAAGAAGCACCAATTCCTAATGGCACAAGTCTACCAAATACCAACTATAAAGGACAGGCTGCCCAGAGTCTTTGAAGCTGAAGGAAAATCCATCCTGAGAAGGTAGCCAGTGATCATGGTCTCAAGAAGAGAAGGGCCCAGGGATCAGAGGCTGCTGCCTGTAACTCTCACGGCCAGGCCCTTTCTTTTTTCTGTCTTGAACAAGAGTTGAGTTTGGCCCAGTAAATTTAGCAAATATTGACTCAGTGAGTCAGTGTTCTCCTTAGCTTGCAGAATTATGCAACTGGTCCTCCAAGGATGTTTCTTTAAAAGGAAATTTATATCTGCCTGTAGTTGTGCTGTATTCCAGGGCCTTTGACTGCTGATTTTGGTTGCTAATTGCACTCCTGTTTTTGCTTTAAGCTTCTGCTCATATGAATGAAATGTGCACTCGTGCAATATTTTGTTTACTTTAGCAGCCCACACTGGATATATTTTTAAAAAAAGGTATTAAAACCCCGTATTTTATTTAGTGGTCTAGTATTCAAAACCACAAAATGCCAGCTCAGAGTGGAAGCAGCTGTACTTAACAGCAACACACAGCTTGGAGCACATGGCTTAGGTAAACACACTCTGTTCTTGACCTTTTCTCTTTTCCTCCCACCCTGTCAAGAGAGAACAGCTTTCCCATGAGGCTGCACACATACTTTCTTGGGTTTCTTCAAAGTGAGATGAGATTAACAACTCCTTGGGAGGAGACAAGGAAAAATACGAGCCGCTGGTCCTCGCCTTAAATGACCCTCTGTTTCCATGTTTCCTAATTTCTTTGTGTAGAAAACAGCTGTGTCAGCCAGTTCCATTTCCCTTTGAAGTTGTAGGCAGAAAATCCCCTCACCTTCCTTCTGCCCTCTGCATAGGTGTTTCTTAAGCAAATGAGCAAATGGAAATGTTGTGAGTGCATCTGTTGCATTATGATTCCACCTACCCATGAAAGCTGGAATAATGGTTCCCTTGGTTGAGTCTGCACCTGAGTGGGGCAGACCCCTTCCACGGTGGGCAGTGGCAAGGAAAACCTGTCATTCATACTAGAAATGCTGGTTTTTCAGTGAAGTTGGAAGCCATTCATGTTGCAGTGAAGGGGCTTCATGCCATTGAATGACACAGTGCAGTGACATATTTCTGAATTAATAACAGTCAGAGTTGGAGAGAAAAGGCAAATTATTCCCCCCAAGAAGTTCCAGCCCTCCAGTTTGGTTTGGGGAAGGGTTTGGTTTCTTAGATTTCACTTGGTTTTTTTTGGATAGCAGAGGTTTAGGGAAGGAAAAGGAAGTTTCTTTTAAAATGTAGGTAAAAGGCTACTCCCCAAGCTAGGCTCCAGGCAGCAGGCTGCATGCCAAGACCAAGCTACATGCTATGGGGTGTTCTTTGTGGAATTGTCTAGGGAAGAATTTGGGAGGAGGCATCAGCCATCTTTCCTCCTACTGAGAACAGAAAAATGTGGAGAATGGGGCAAGTGTTTATTAAGTAATTTTTTAATGAAAAAGACTGTTTTTCACAAATCGTCCCTGTAAACCTAAGCTGTGGGGAAAACAAACACTAAGCAGCTCCAAAGGAGCAACTCAATTTTGTTGTGTTGAGCTGACTCTAAAGACCTACTCCTAAAGTATCTCTGGGCTCAGTAAGTGACCCAGCTGACAATGACCTACTAAATAACAAAGGCAATTGTGTAAAACTGCAGATGGCAATGCTGTGTTCCCAGCTAAATCCAGTGATCCTGCTTTTTCATCATCTAATAGCTTGTTCAGCTACGAACAGCTGTACCAAATAGGAATATAAAGCTATGGTTTTGTTGTGTTTGTGTAATAAATATGAAGATTTCCTGTGGAAAGAAAGGAATAAAATAGAGAGAAAAAGGGTTGTATTTCCCACCATGCCCAGGAATAGAATGTAGCAAATTATATTCTTCACGTTAGTGTGGGACACCAGCCATTAAATTCTCTGGCAAGGCCCTAGAACAATTGTAGATATGTAAAGAAAATATTAGTCTAGTGTGAGTGATAAATTGTTCTTGATAGTTTTGCTGCCAATAAATATCTACAGACACTATGGGATATTCAAATAACCTGTGATTATTCTTAGTACAAAAAGTGCCATTTTCTATTTCTTGCCTATATATATATACATATATAATCTATTTTTTTAGCTTACAGTATATATTTTCAAACAAAATAAACAAAATGTTACTGTCCACTAGAATCCTTTGTGAGTTATATTTTGGTTTTGTAAGACTAAGAAGAGCAGAGGAAGAGTCCATAAGTTGAAAGATAATGGTTCTGTAAATACCAGGAAATGAATAATGTCTTTATACACATTTCTCTTCATTTAAAAATCCTGTGTGTTAAAAAGATGAGTGCACACTCCTTTTAGTGTGTTCATAAGCAAAAGTAATTTGCTGATATTTCTTCCTGAAACAGAATTATCTCACTCTTGAGAAGAGGGCAGTCTGTGGACCTTGCAGAGGAAACCAGGCCTTCTCACAAGAATATGCTCTCAACTTTTTTCTTTTTTTGTTGGGGAATCATGAACGTAATTTAAAAAAGATAAATCCTCTTTTGAAAAGGACATTCAAAACTAACACAAGCTTCTGAACCTTCCATAGAAAGAAAAAATACTGCTGATTAATTTTTTAATTGAATGTTTACTTCAGTTTTCTCCAATCAAGTTCTTACAATCCTTTCAGTATATGCTGGACAGGAACACAGTCTATATCTGAAATCCTAAATTTATGGTTAGGATTTAAATTTAAAACTAAGTATCAGGAGTTACCCTATGAACGGAAAGGTCAATTTACATATCCATTCTAAATCCCAGGTTTTAAAATGTAAATGAAGTGTCCTGCCAGAAATAGGGATGGCAGCACAATAGTCCCAAGAGAGCAGACAAAGATGAAATGCATTCAGCTTCACTCCACGACTCCAGAGCCTTAAACATTATGTTTGTGTTAAATTCAGTACAAGATCTAAAATACAGCCTTGTCAAATACAATACCCTGAGAACAATGGGAATCCGGAGTGACAAGGGGGAAGTGAATATGCAATGACTGCTCAGTCTGTCTACAACAATGATGTTATCAGGCAATGGGTTTAAAAATAAGCAAAAGTGCCCTTTCATACAGTGAGGAATTGGAGAATGTGTTGTTACAGGATATTGTTGAAGATAAAATGATACATGGGTGCAAAAGAAAATCAGTCAAATTTACAGAGAAATAAAAATTGCCTAGTGGATGTGGTGATTTGTCTACAGCCACCAACTTCATGTAACACAGAACTGGATACTGAAAATGCCCCAGGGAGAAATACTATCCTCCACTTATCCTGTTTCTCACCATTTCCTCTGGAGGCTGTGGGTCTGGAGTGGGCAGATGCCTGCTCTTACCCAACCTTTCCTGCAATCTCATAACCATGAGACTCACATGGTCCTCACATATCCCAGCAGGCTCCTTTCTAGCACCTGCCTACTTTCTGCCCCAGCTCAGGCAACAGTTCCTCAATTTCTTTAGCAACAGCCATGGCCCCTCTCCAGCTCTGTGGCCTTGAATGCCAAGAGTAGCTGGAATGAGCTGTGATCCTCTCACATACTGCCTCTGGCCATAGGGTCACTGATAGGAGAGCATGATCCTCAACTTTAGGCAGGGAGACATCAACCTATCAAGACTTCTCAGGGCTGGCCCTGTTCCATGAACTTTCTTCTCCCTCAGGATCCAGCATAGTCCTATTTTATGAATCTGAGGGAAAATCATGAAGAGGGGGAAGGATGAGTGGAGGAAAGGAGTAGCAGGTTTTGAACAAAATTTTAGACAAGAGAGCTCATTTCTTAGTTCTACTCACAAGCAGCAAAAGTTATTATTAGAGTCTGAAATGATTTAATATAATGCCACCCTCTGTTCTTCATACAAAAGCCTCTCTTGCTATTAATAAAGGAATTTAAAAATACCAAACAGCCAATGGATGATTTAATAACGCTGCTTATAAAACTAATTGTGTGCAACTGAAAAGCTCTCCCTGGGGTCCCATTTGCAGGAGGGTTAAATAGGATTATCAAATCTAAAAGAATAAAAAAGATAAAAAACTCCCAAAGCTCTGAAGCCCCAGCAAGAAGGAGTTGGGACATTTTTCTGAATAAATTACAGACCTCAGCCATTAGTACCAGGGGATTATCTCATAGAAACAGAAATCTGAATTGGTTCCACGTGCCTGCAAGCTTCATTAAAGGTTTTAGGTCAGAAACTTCATTTTCATACATACGAACAAGTCTCTTCACCTGGGGACCTCCAGCCAGCAGGATGACTTCAGTGGCAAGTCATTTACCCTTCATGTCAGGGTATCAAACATAACAAACTACTGTAGAAAAACTAAAGGGCAAAAAACCTTATTCTTTCCTCAATTTTTATCTGTCTATAAAAGGCCTATATTGCTCCATAAAGCAAAAGTGATACTGTAGCTGAGATGGGGAGAATGAGAGTGATCAGTGCAGACCCATGTGGAGGCTGTCTGGTACAGTTTTCCACCACAGGTTTCTGGTTGGAAGTGTTCACAACAGTGCCACGGAGGCACACGCCTCTTTGCAACCCATGTTACAAGCCTGCCTTCCCAGCCTTTCTCATCCCCCCCAAACCCTCTTGCCCCTCTCCCCAGAGGCATCCTCTCCTCAGCCTAGCTGGCAGTCATTCATTATACACTCCCACTCCACCTCACACCTCAGCTGCTCTCCCTCTCCCACTGCTCTGGGTCCTGGGAAATGAGATACCCATTTCCTCTGACCCCCAGTCCTCTGCACTTTCTTCTTTCTCCAAAGCTCCTCCTAAGCTGGACAACCACTTCCAACAGCCTTAGCTCCCTAGGCTTTCTACCACCTGTAACACACCTCTCTGAGCTTCTCTCCATCTCTTCCCTGCCCCATGCCCACCCCATGCGAGCCCTGCAGATCCTTGCAGGGTTTTCACAAATCCTGTGCTACCTGTTGCTCAATCCCTGGTCAGTAGATGCTACGCTCTCCCCTTAGCACCACAGTGGCTGAGCACAGCCCTTTGTTTGGCTCTTTGCTGAGGAATAGACTCCACGATCCAGCCCCTGATGAGACTGAAAACAACATGGACACAGGTTGCCTCAGCTGAAAAATCTACCCGCAGATAACTTTGAAGGCAGGAGAACTGAATATATCCAGACAAAAATCAAAAGCAAACATAGAAACGTGGTAGTCGTGTCCTTTAGTAGACAGAAACCAAAGATGAAATATGAATTTTGACCCTAGGCTAAATACACTTTCTCACGGCTTTCTGGTTTCTTGCTATTTTATACATTTTTAAATAATTAAGCCAAGATATTTAGGAGAAACACAGTAGTTAAGGTCAGTATCTGTTTAAGGCAATGACTTTAACCTCAGAAGGCTTTTGTCCTTTTGAAAAACTTCTAACAAGTAGGATTTTACTTTGGGGATTGGGTTGCATAAAGGTAAGCACTGCTGGCACAGAAGCTCAGCATGTTAATCTAAGAACAATGTTGATGGACTATTGCATTTCTACAGAAATTTGCGTCAGGTTACTTCACCAGAGAAGGAAAATATAACAAAATTCAGGATGTGGAAGCCACAGTAATTAAAACTACTACAAGATACTAACAGCCAATCAACACATTTCAAGCCCGACATATTTCAAGTCTTCTTCAGTTTATTTTTGCCTACTTTATGTCTGGAGAGGAGAGGAAGGTAAAAGAGGAGCGAGAGAAAAAGAGAGGTTATTGTTACTTGGATGATTATGATTGTTAGCTATTTGTACTACATCAATGGCTGGTTTGAAGCTGAAGATGTACTGTGCAACAATCTCCAAAAATGGAAAGTGAGAAAAAGAACAAGAAGCAAAGTGAAGCTAGGAAAGCCTTTTTTCAAGGTCACTCAGAAGATACCTCCAGGACCTTTCTAAACTCTTTCTCAGGCCTTATCCATTAAACACTGCTACCTTAATAGTTATGTGGATTATCATGAAGCTGCATATTAAGAAATACTGGTGTTTTTGCACAGCAATGTTCATGGGTTCTCCCAGGAGCATTTGCAGGTTATTCACAGTGTGCATGTTTTTGTCATCCAAACAGACACATATTCCTTCACTTAGCCAAACTGTGGGCATCCTCTGCACATGGGATCTGTGCATCTCACTGCACTGGAGAAAGTACCCTCCACCTGACTGGTGGTCACTCCTGGGAGGGGTCATTGATACCTCACCATATGCAGATGTGGGATGAAGCTTTAGGAGAGAGGACCTAGCCTGCATTGCAACTGTAGGCCAAAAACTGTGATGAACTGTAAGATTACCTATGTAAGAGGTGTTTTTATTCATATACCAATGGACATCGAAGACAAGATGTTTTTTTAGAAACCTTGACTGCTGTACCTCTTTTATTCAGCCTTCTCAATTTAAGTGTGGCCAGTAAGAATAAAACCTGGGAAATATCTTTAGCAGATAAAGACACTGATAGAGGAATCCCCCTGTTTCTGTGTAATAGTCAGCTTCAAGCAACACCAGAAACTGTGCAACACCAAACCAGGAAGTTTATCTTGAGAAAAGACAACACTTAAATAATCCAGACGTCTTTTCTATGTAATGTCAGGTACATCTCTAGAATGGGCAGCAGTGGGATTTTCGATCCCTTTTTTTCAATTGAAATATTATTTCATATTTCACCATTCCCAACGTGAACAGTTTTCTTGCAACTGTATTATTTCAGATGAGATTTTTCTAGCAGACTGGCTCTTTCAAAACAGATATCATTGATTATAGGAAAATAACATCCCAGGCTACTTAATCTAAACGAGAATCTGGACCCACTTACAAGCCTCCAAGTAAGGTACTGGCTTTACATAATTTTTTTCCCATCAAGTCCAATTATTTTTATCCTCAAGAATACCTCTTAACTTAGAATAGTGCTGTTAGGTCTCCCTTTCTCTAATTAAGGCAGAAGGGACTCATTAAAAGATGTTCATAAGCTAAAGATCGTTTGCACCTTTATTATGTGCAGCAATAATAGTTTTCACTGTACTAATAAAATACCTATATAACAACAGTGGCCTGTATTCTGAGGGTTTTATATCACCAAGCATTACAATTTTACACTGTGGTCTTGCAAATGCTGACAAATTACCCCACTAAATCCCACAATATTTCTCTGTACTTACCTATATTAAATGGCCTATACCACAAATCATCAGGTATTTTTTGCCTCTTTTTTAGAAAAAGTACTTAAAAATCTAATTTTTCTCTCCCCTCGTTCTCCGTTCTTTTCTGTGCACAAGGATGCAGTACTTGGTACACAGTACAAAGAAACATTTTTGTGGGAGGTACTTCTTGAAATGCTGGCAGCACATGACTAAGATTGTAATGAGCACAAAAGTGCTTACACAAATGCTAAGAGGAAGCCAGCACAGTACAGAGTAATAGGCAGAAAAATAATTGCTGAGGTTAGTTAGAGAGTTCCTGTGTGTTGTTATTAGTTATGGCCCACCAAAATTTTGCAAAACAACATGACTTAAAATGAAATAAACACTGATGTCAGCCATTGTCTCAAGTCAGAGACTAATAAAAAACAGAGTGAGCCTTCTTCATTCTGGAGCTTTTTCTCTTTCCTGTGCTTCATTCAATGGAAAAGCCTCACAGTTTTCATGCAAGAATGCAATAATACAAAAATACGGATTCCTTTTCCTAGCCTTGTTTGGTTCATATACAGTTCTGGATAATATTCTTCTGTAGCTAGTACTCTCCTCAAAAAAAATCAATCACTTCTGAGCACAATACTGTAACCATACACTAGCTTGCATAATTTTGCCTGTGCTCCTATTTGTAATTATCTTAATTAATGAAGGAGAAGATAATAGGAAAGTTTCAAAATTTTAAGTAACTCTGAAATACCTACTGAAATTAAAGTAATGGCATTCAAAGTCTCAGTCTTCAGAATTCTGTCCTTTTTTTTCTATTCTGATAATTGAGTTCTTTATTTTTGGTTTTTGGTTGGTTTATTTGGTTCTGTATTGTTTATACATTGGTTTAATTTTTCCCCCTTCACTGTTATATTAACATCAAAACTCATTAAGATTACTTTGAAGACACCATATAATACTATAACACTGTCTTCATGTTTCATTACTCTTCTGTTATAGTTAAACCTATTTCGGCCTCTGACACATCTTGGCTATTGATGTAAACATTGAAAATCCCTGTGGAGAATTGTAGTCTGATGCTGATAGGACACAGCTGAAGGTCAGGAGATAATTTAGACCAATGTATTTAAAGGGTTTTATTACTGTGCTATTTGTAGTAACTGATCCAGAAACAGGCAGCATCAGTACTGTTATGCTAAGCATTGCATAAAGTCAGAGCAAAAAGCAGTTGTCAAGATCTCCTTGAAGCAACCACAGAATTCAACTGTAAAGGGCACAGAGATGCTTTTCATCTATGCTGAAAGGTCACAGATGTCCACTAATTTACAACTGCCATAGTCCTTTTGATCATGACTGTTATTTTAATATCATTAGCCATCTGATTCTGCAACAGCAGTTGGAGAACCATGGACTTAGTTCTCCTGCAAACAAGGACTTTACACACATGAATATTCATGACTGAATGCACAGGACAAGTGAAGGTGATTGACATGAAATAAAGAACTGAAAATCGTGTGTTCTAGCCACTGTACCAGCCATTTCTTACATTGACTCCTCCTGTGATGTTGAACAGACAGCAGTCAGTTGAAAATTCAGACTGACTCAAATAGCTTGGTTTGAGCACTATCACTGTGTCTGCTCTCATTATTCACTTGTCCCAACTCACACAACTGGCAGTAGAAATTATCAGGAATAACAACCTGGCTCAGTCATCTGACTAGGTCAGCTTCCAGAGCTGCCTGCTTCACTGACTGCTGTGAGTTTCTGCTGCAGAAAAACTGGAGTCCAAACACGCATCTCACTATCTTGCTGCAACTTGAATTGTTTTCATGGTCACCACCTTCTATGGGAAGAAACTTCTTTCAGACAGCTGTGGTACCTGATCTTTAACTGGCCCTCGCAGCTGGAAAAATGCTCTCACTTTACAGATCCTCTGGAGCGACCCAGGGTACTCCAGCACTGTTCTATAAGGAATGTCCTCCTGCTATTTTATTACCATGAAGTTTCACTTCATTCAAGGCAATTCAAGGTCAAATTCAAATGAATGCACACATTCATGCAACTCCAAAGTAGACAACACAGTTATACTTATTTATACAAGACAGCTGCAAATTTGGAAAAAAAAAAGTAAACAAACCCAGTGTGCTTAACACATTTAAGAAATTAGAAATATCACTCTTTCTACACCTCTTATAAATATGGCCTACTGTCACATCCTTCTCCAAGGTGCTGTGTGCCCCAGATTCCTCCTGTTAGAGTCAATGATTAGACAGACCTCATCAGAGAGCACATTGTGTCAGTGTGGGATAAGGACTTTTACAGCCAGTCTCCTCTTCAATGCCTTTTTGAGGGGATGTGGGTAGGTTTAGCTTTTTAGAACTCAAGAAGACTTCCAGCTGGCTAGCTAAATTATAGGTATACCTGTAGTATAGGTATTGTGGCATGTAATAATAAGCACTCAACTGGAAAACCTCAGCTGAGCTGCCTATAGGTAAGCACCCTGCTATCACTTCAGGGTTTGAGGTAGCAGTTGTCCAGACAGAACAGAAGAAGTATTTCACCAGGCATGTCAGCATCACAGGTGAGAAAGTGAGTGCACTCAATTGGGAAGGGTAAGGAAGGAGTTGCAGCCCGTCTAGAATAACACCATGTATCTGTGGGTGATTCATTCACTGTCAGAGGCTACCTTCAAAATTTTCTGCTTAAACTTTTGTTCTATAAAACAGATAAAAAACTCACATGTGGCTGCATATATTAATCCAGCATCACTAATGGAAGCTTACACTAAGTGAGGCTTGGATCCAAAGTTTTTAAAGAGGCAAGAAATATATACAAATTATATAATATAACACACACACAACATTTTAAAAATAATTTTTCAAGTCTTATTGGAATTGTGCTTCAATTACAACAGTGACCAAAAAGAGCTAGCCACCCTCTTTGCCATCCAAATGAGAAGCAGGCTCTGCAGCTCCTTGGGGCCTGTGGCAGCTGCCATTCGAATTTTATTGCAAAAGCCAGCAAATGTTTGCAGACACTTTTTAAATGGCTTGATGGTTTAGCCAAGCTACTTTTATATGGTTGCCTTCTCCTGGGACATATACATCCGTGAGACAGCCTAGGTAACTAACAGTAAAATTTGTCCATTTGAAGTCAGCAGCAGGATGCCAAGAGCAGGGTAAACTGGAAAAGGTTTAAAAGCAATGCCCCTAAGGGAAAAACAGTCTAATTATTTTTCAGTAACACTCTATTTGTTTGACTGTGAGCTCTTTTCTTTTGAAAATATTCACTGATCATAAACTTCAAGTGCTGGGATCTTTTTCACTCCTCTTACATCTATATTGTAAAATTAACTAAAAATATGTCTAAAATAGGAATGAAAAAAAATAGTGTTTACTTAACTGCCTGAAGTATATAGATTATGGTTCTCATGAAAGATAAAGCAAAGTCCACTGTGGAGTCCAAGCAGAAAATAATGGCACCACTTTTGCTCTTGACACCTGGGCCTCAGACTGAGTCTTTTTCACAGTTGTCTTATACCTTGGATGCTCAAAATGTTTAGGTGTTTAATTCACTCTCTGTGATGGCATTTGCCAAATACTGAATAAGATGAAAAAGTACTTTTTTCTCTCTTCAAACACATGCCTTTGTGGAGAGAAAAAGCCATAACAAACACAGAACAATTTTCAGAAATATCCAGTGTGGCATAATTTTAATATCCTTAAGAACTTTGAATAGTGGTTTAGTTTTACATCATAAAATACCATAAGTCAGCTGAGGGATGCCTAGCTGTGCACATGCTATTTGATCCCTGTAAGATTTCCCAGCCTATTTCAAATGGAAAGCAAGGGACAACATATTGTTTGTATATTACTTATTCTGAATAGGGTCATAAAGTTGTTTAGACACAGATCAGATATTTTCTAAGCACAGGAGGCTACATTATTTTATGTTTTGACTAAGCCAAGTAGCCTTGCTAGAGTTTTCACTGTTCATATCTGCAATGAACTCAACTCTCGAGTTGGACAAGTATTTTTCTCATCTTTTAATGAAAACCACAAGTAATCTAAGTCAGATGACCAAGCCAGATTCCACCTCTTAGAGTGCTGACTTACCATTTACTAGTGTTAACAGAGCAACACAGACATAAAGTGCTGTAAGATCTTAATATTAGTATTTTATTCCCAGAGATTAATGTAAAAGTTTTGAGACACCTTAAACTACGCATGCACAACCTGTGCTGGTTAAACATTCTAGCTACCCCTTCTTAAGTACTCCCTGATTAGCAGCTCAGCCCAACACCAGCCCTTCAGTTAGAAGTGTCTCTATCACTCCTCTCCTAAAAAGAGTTCTACTTTGTCTTATAAGCAAGGTAGGGCTCCTGTAGCAGGAAGTTCATCAGACTCATCTTCAGAACACAGGACAAGAAATGCATGATTAAGAAGATAAATACCACAGACTTCTATAGTGAGAAGGCAGAATCATGGCATGAGATCCAGATTTGGCTAAAACAATTTAGGATTCCGGTAACAACTACTTAGTTCAGCACAATGTTGACTTTTTCAAAAAGAACCATGTGTCATGAGTTTCTTACGGATAAGTTTATTTTTCTTTTCTTTCTTTCTTTCATGCAAAGACGCAGATCATCCTAACTAAACTACCATGAACTTGTTTGGAGGAGGGAGGGACTAAAAATCTTTCAACACTTCATCCAAGCCCCATGGAATGCTGGGAAGAACTCCCTAGACGACCTACTGGGCTCTCCATCAAGTGTATGCCATGGCATGACAGGACAAAGCAAGCAGGGACAGACTTGCATCCTAACACTAAATGGAGAAAGGAAAAGAATAAGTTTGTGTGTGATTTGAAAGGGTTTTCCATAGCAATGGAGACTTAATACTTCTAGTTGTATCTTTTCAGATAAAGAGTAGTTTAGAAAATTAGTAGTTTCTTGGTGGTGTGTTACTTAATAAACATCACAGCCACCTAAATCAGTTACCTCCTAAGTCTCCAGTCTAAAGGATTGTAGTCAGATCTTGGCAGTAAAAGTCACTTTCCGTATTAACTGGAGAGACCCTGAGGCACAGTTATCAACTCTCACAGTCTACATCTTCTTTAAACCTCCAGATTCTAGAAGTTTATTGTTCAGAAAATCTCAGTTTGCATTTTCTTTTAGGAACCAAATGATTACAAAGGAAAGGGTGCAAAATATATCTGAAGAGCATATCTTAAAGTAAAAGCCACAGGCTAAGTATAAAGGACACAAAATGTATTTTACAACTTCACCTTTCTGAGGTTTGTCTTACAGTTATGAAACTCTTGTGATAGACAAGTGTTTTTATAGAAAACACTTGGCACTCCTGATATCCTCTTAAATGTCTTATATTTGTGCTGCATGCTGAGAAAAGATTATGAAGAAGCCACATAATTGTTAAACAATTTTGGTGAACTTTCAGCTGTGTTTTTAGAATAAGTGAGATTTGCCTAGAAGCCATTGAAAATAATTTCTCAAGAGAAGACTATAAGTCCCCACAAGAAATTTAAAAAATAGTTGTACGAATGCTTTCTGATAAATCAGAATATAATTGCAAATGAGCAATTTGTTTCTAACAAAAAACCAGTCACTTTGGCAGCTATAAAAAAAAATAGAGTTTACTTCAGCATTGACTTACTGGAGTGTAGCAGTTCAAGCAGCAGAAGTGAACGTGCAAGCAGAGAGATGAAGAGTTTTAATAAACTAATCCTTATAATAACAAGCAAATTTTCTTTAATAAGATTAAAGACAGAAGAGAGAATCTCTGGGCAAAAATAGAAACTTAATCTTAGAATTCAAAATCCATATTAAAGGTGCCCATTGGTGGAATAACCAAAAGTGATAACAAATTACAGTGATTTAAAATACCATTTCTTTAATGTTTATTGATACTCTTTTATTAGATCACTACATTTCTGTAATGGTATTTAAAATATTTGAGTACATTCTATTACGTTTTTAGTTACATTTAGAAAAATAATTCTGACAGGGCAAATTGGAAATCAGTATAATGATTTCCATACTTATCAGAGCTGAACTCTGATTCAAATCTTTTAAAACATGGATCATCTTGTTATAGTTTCACAATGACAAATCATCAGGTTGTCATTCAATACATCTCTATGATTTAATGAAATGAAATGGGAAATAACACAGTAGGCTCATGTGACAAAAGAAAAAGCTCTTCTTCCATCATCCTCCCTAGTCTTCTTCTGATGAGCAAAGCTTTACAGATAAGAAATGATCCCATTCTGGATGCCTAATTAGCCCCACAGTCCATTCAGTCTTTGAGCTGCTCAGCAAGACTGCCAACAATGGAATCAATTTTGACAGTGATTTTTTGTTAATAGTGGTATTAAGCTGATTATAATTCTAAAGACTGGACTGAATACACACACACATTTTAAATAGACTATTAAATACAGATAGGAACATCTTTAAGATGGGTGATTTATTTAGCAAAATCTCTTTGGCAGAGAAATCTTCCCCTCTCCAATTTATTCAAAATTTTTGGATAAGATTGAGAAAAATTCAGGAGGACTTCAGGAAAAAGAACAATGAGGGGTAATAAAAAGCCTCTGAAGTATCAGAATATTTTTTGACATTTTCTAAATGGAAACAAATTGGCTAATTTAGACATTCATTAAAAAAATACCTTTCAAAAATGGAAAATAAGGAACAGGACATGCATGGTTTTGGTTTGGTTTTTTTGTTTGTTTGTTTGTTTAGGGTTTTTTTGTTATTAGTTTTAGCTAGAAAAAAGTCTTTTGAGTCCACCTAATAATTTTGTTTGATCAGTAACTGAACCACAATAAACTAAACCACAGAATTATTTGTAGAACTGCTGGAAAAATTTTGGGATCCCAGAGCCAAAAGGCAGTCTACTGCATTCTGCATCAAGTATGCAGGTCTGGTCCTACTTTTGGGCTTCTGAAGTTGCCAAAAATTGAAAAAGATGAGAGTTTTACCAGTACAGTGTCAGAATACAGCTGGCATAGCTAACGCAAGATGTCTTTCTCACCCAGTGCATTTAGAAGGAAAGGATAAGATTTTTCTCTGGTGTCTGTAATATCCTCCCTTTCCAAAAGCCAGACCCAAGGTAACCACTTCACCTCATTTCTATTTTTAAATCGTTTCCTGTAATGGTAAAGGCAGCAGTCACACAATGCACTGCAGCATGCAGTAAGTAGGGCTGCTCAGGAAGGGTGATGCTGCCTCAGCTCGGGGGTCTGTATTACAGTATTGATTTAATTGCACAAGGTTAACACTGAGCCAGCCCTTCTATTCTGTACTCATTTTTCAGGTCTTTAACTGTACCAGAATCTGTGTCTAAGCTGAAACTTATCCCCATGACTTATGCTGTAGAAATTGCTTACATTAAATATCATGTCCCACACTTCTGAAGGAGAGCTTATAAGGAGCTCTTTGAATGAAATGGAGTAATCAAAATATGGTGATCTGCTCTAAAGTCAAGTCTGAGATTTTCAAGATATACTAATTACTTGAACTGTCTGTTTTTGAATCACCAATTTAAAACAATTTTAAAGGATTGTGTTTCAGAAAGTGTTCTTTTAAAATTTGGTAATTTAAGTGTTTAGTCTGCTAAAAGCTTGATCAGAATCTTTGGTTTGGACCGCTCTGATAACATTACATTGATGCCATGAAGTCATTTACTGTTCTTCAGTGTTCTACTGTTCTTCAGTTAAATTACAATGAAAATCTAATTAGTGTTCTTTCAATTTTTGACATATTCTTTTCCTTAAAGATCCAACTAACAGTAAGTCTTCAGGATGCTTTCAGATAGGTTAAATTTTCACCTAGTATTAAGCTCCTTTAAAAGGCATCATACCGAATATTTTTGGAACCTTTCAGATTGCCAGTATAGTCTTTCTTGAACATCTGATATTTCATCTTTTCCCAGCACTTGAAGGAATGGGGAGTTAGGTTCATCTTTATTTTGCAGTTGGAAAACTGATGTACCTGAGGCCAGACAGGAAGCCTGATCAGAGGAGTGCATTGAAGTTTCTCCCCGAGTTCCCTGTCAGACAAAGGCCTGGGAAAGTAATTGTTTGCCCATTCTGCACTAGCAGTACTGCCAAGAGGACGGCACTGTCTGTTTCCTTAGCTCTGCAGTTACCAGACGTACAGGCGGAATATCACGCATTTGATAGTTCAGATGTCGTGGATTTCTTCCCCTTCAGCAGCTTCTCCCCTTATTCTAGAGAGGTAGCATAGTAATGGTAGAAAGGTGCAGGAAGCAAACTATTTACCTTTGCTCTTGACAAAGTGAGCCAAGCTAAACAGCAAGTTTTATTTTCCTCACTGCAAAATGGGTATTAAACAAATTACAAGTGTGTTAAGAAAATTCAGTTCAGCTTAACTTCCACTGAAATCAAACATTTTTGTGCTCATCCTTAAAATGCTTTGGTAAATTGACTTTTTACCATCAGATCTTTAGTATTCACTAAAATGAAGTATTTATATAGCAGTGTATATCAATCTTAATTTTTCATGTTTCTAAATAATTTATTTAATAGAAATTAATTTTTAACACCAAAGTGAATGTCTAAAAAATCAATCTTGCAGAAGCACTTATAATGAGTTCAGAAAAAAAAATCACAGATTAAATATTTGGGTATTATATAAAAGCCATTTTTCCTGATAAAACTTGCTAGTTGTCAAACTAGTATGTTCCATTAAGTATTCCAGCCTTCACTCTGCAAAAACTTTTACAGAGGGGTTGTCAAAAACTACAAAAAAGATTCTGTCTAGTTTGATTTTATATGATTCTAATTGGATTTGTACATATTGGATGCACTGTTTTTAGGGAAGATATGACTATTGCCAATAATAATTATTTTGGAAAACTTTAATTCTGCTTGATTACTTAAAAAATACAATTAGAGTACTGCAATTATCTGAACTGTCACAGTACCAGCAGAAACCATTAAGTGCTACATTTACTTTTTCCCTGATCTATTTTTCAATTATACCTCAATTATAAAAAAAAGTTAATTTAAAGGATATTGTCAGTCTCTTCACTTTCTATTTGCGTCAATATTCCTATCAGCAAAAAACCCCAACTGTATTAAAAGAGAACATAATTTAAAAATTAGTGCCTCCCCTACTGAACATTGCTCAATGTTAGTATAATACAGTGTGCTGGAATATATTACCAAGGCAGGAGCAGCCAGAACACCTGGATGATCTTTTCTTGCAGGAGAAAAAATGGGGGTTCATTGTCAGGAATAACCTACCAGTAAAGAAGAACCCGATGCTGAGGGTGTGAAATCTCCACTATTAAAATGCCACACACCTGGCTGACCCCACCCTCAAGCAAAGGAATGGGGTTGATGACTGATGCCTTCCAAACCTGTTTTTCCATAGTCCTATGATTTCATTACATATGAATCTGCAAACTGTATTGACTGACCTTTTAGATTATTTAAAATGACCAAAGGCACTCTTGAGTGAACATCCACTTGCCTCTAATCCAAGAACTAAATTTTTGTTTTCTAAAGCTGTACTCATTATATAAGCAGGCAGTTTGAGTGGTTAGGAAAAGACTTCCCAAAAGCACTTTCCCATCTAACTTGAAAGAGAAGTTGTAGTTTAGGCAGGGAAAGGGAAAGATTGTTTCTGTAACATCATTTCGAAAGAACTTTAGAGCAGGTTGTTGTTCTGATTTTCCAGATGTAATATTAAGAAAAAGGAATCAAGTGTCACCACATGGGGTTTTTGCTAGCCCATTGGCTGGTATTTTTGAATAGCGAGAGGTTACACATAATAATTCCTGAGGACTGCTCTCTCTATACCCATACCTCTGCTCTCTCTTAGATGTCCGACTATTACATTTTTAATTCCTCTGTGACAAGAATATATTCCTGTTATAAATATCACATATCTGATAAAGTATTTGATTGCCTTGATGCATTTATAGCTGGATTTCCTAGATCCCACAAAGAACAGCAACCATAAGATACAAGGAAGACTAGTTCCTCAGTAATGCAGCTGATAATTAAGTGACGTTTGCACATTGTAAGCAAGTTTCCTAATCTCTGCTGAATTTTAATACTTAGCATCTTCTTTGATCATGGCATTACACATATTTCTTCATCATTTTTATAGCTCAGGTAATCTTTACGCAGAGAAACTCCTTTAGCAGTGCTGGCATATCATGGTACAGTTATGGGATGGGTTGTGACCAGAACTGACATGGACACACAAACAACTTTAAAAGCTCTGTTTCATGCCTTATGGACATTTTGATCTCATGTAAGATTTCTGACATATGTGGCTACCTACCATTTCTGATCAATTAGCTGGTTACATGTCTCAGGCAGATGGTGAGTTAGTCTCAATTATAGATGTGTAAGTTAGCTCCTGGATATCCCACACAGATATGAAATGGGTACAGAAAGTTGCATTGCATTCCCCAGGAACATATTCCTGACAGTTTATACTCATTCTCCCTACTGGTCTGAATAGTCTAGCAGTGAGCTCTGTAAGACAGATCATAGCTGAGGTCCGAGGACCACAATAAACAACTTATTTCTCCAATATGGTGGGCATCTGTACAAGAATGGAAGAGTCTATTTTTGCAAGAGACAGAGATTTATGGGATACTTCTATCTTTTCCAGAGTGTCTATGCATGATAAGACCAAAAATAAAATAAAATCTGAATCTAAAAAAAACCCCCAAACCACTCCCCCAACCCCCTTAGTAAAAGTACAGAAAAAATATCTGTCAAACCCCAACTCTACATTATTCAAGTATTCTTATGCAGGGAAAATGAAACTGCAGAACAAGCTGCAGTTATTATGTTACTTGATATGAAACACTTCAGGTATCAAGCTCAGCAGTTTTCATTACGAAGGATTTTTCAAGTTGCAGAAAATATTTTTTTTAGTCAAAACTACTGAGCTACCACAGACACTGTTTTTCTTGTACTTTGGACATTCAGGTGAGAAGCAAGAAACTTTGGGTTCAAAGCCAGAGGTGTTGTAATTCAGACCAGGAATTCTGAGTCATTTTGGCTGTTCCAAGTTTTTGCGACTCACGTGCAACCTGAGTGTCCTTACAACCAAAGTCCTTGGTAATCTGGATTGGATCTGATAATCCAGTATTTCAGAAGTGGGAGAGAAACCTTAGGAAGGTTTTGCTTTCATCCTGTTTCTGATCAGTAGATTTTCTAGAACTGTCATGTAATTCTATAAGGCAGAAATAGCATTATACCAGCAGCAGCAGGAAAAGTAAAGGTGGTAACATTTTGGCAATACAGGATTCAGATCTGAGTGATGTCCTTGCCCTCCACTGTGTGATGCTGAGCAGTTTGGACAAGAGTTTTTAATGAAAACCCCAACTGCAGCATTTGCAGTACGCTGCAGACCAAGTGATGGCCTCGGGCATATAAGATAATAACAACAATTCTCCTGTGTTTTTGTGCAAAATGCCAACTACATATGTGTTCTTCAGGTTTGTTGTCTATGGTATATAATTTTTCCAGTCAGATTTTCAAAGACCCTGCATAAAGCAATGTGTTACTTTAATGGATTCTGCACCACATTAACGATAGTTCTTCAGCTGCATAGAGGTTGTTCTGTGCCAATGTTCTAATTTGCTAAATCTGTCATTTTATAGCCACAGTAAGACAAAAAGGCATGCTTCAAATAATTCTCTTTTTTTCAGGTGCTCAGTGTAAAATTTACTATGTTACCTGGAGTAAATAGTTTCCAGTATACATTTCTGCAGTGCTGAAATTAAAGCCTGCATTGTTCTTAGCATCTTCGTTGTTTTCTGAGAGTACTAGCAAAGAATGTAGACTGTAGATGAAAGAATTCAGTAGTTTGAAGCCATGTTGCTATGTTGCATCTCGCACTTGAAAATAAACTGAATGCTTTGAAGCCAGCATTTTGTCCCTGAAATCTCACTGACACAGCTTATCTCAAATTTTCATGGTTTCCTAGCCATTAGAGTAAAAAAGAAAATTGATACAGAGAAAGTCATTCCTCCCTCCAGTGTTAGAAAATGAGACCATAATCATAGATCACTTAGCACTAAAATCAATACAGCACTAACTAAGAAAAATTTGAACACCTAAACTCTGGAAAGGAAAAAAAAAAGTCAGGATAAACTAACATTTCCCAAACATCTTATCATTGAATCTGCAGGAAATCAGGAATGTCTTTGTGCTTAAAAATCAATGATGTGGGTACTTTAGTTTGAGCATAGCATAGAATCATCTTGAAAGAAATGTCATTAATATAAAAAGAAAGTTATTAATTATTTCTACAATTCAGATGAAAAATCCTAGCAAATTCCTCTGGTGGAGTGTGCAAAAATATATGTTGCTGTGATAAAAGACAGGAGACTGATCTCAAGTGGCTCTAAGTGTGCAAGGTGAAGAATCGGGTAATTTTATTTTGCTTCTTTGGCTTTTTCAGTAAGGCTGGAAAAGTCTCTACTGGAACGATGAGAAACCACCTAAATAACAAGGTGACCTGTATGATCAGCCCTTTCATCTACTTAGTGCTACAATGAAAGACATCCTTTAACAGGATGGAGTCTTTCAGTCAATACCCAGGACCTGACTCCAAGTGTAACAAACACTTCTCAGACTTCCAAAGAGATAAACGGCTATATTGCACTTCTAGAGAAAGAAATTATCTTTCATAATTAAGCGGATCATTTTGGTACTGCTTTAAAGAAAAAACCATGTCCATATTAATAAAACAACAGTTCTCCCAAAAGAGTGAAGACTTTTCTATAGGGAATGATGTTCCCTACAAGTACTAGACTTATCACTGGCTTCAGGTATTTAAAATGCTGTAATGTGATAAAGTAACAACATCCAAAATAACCTTTAAAAAAGGAAAGTAGATTTAAAAAAAAACCTTAAAAAACCCATCCATGCAGCTTCTTTTAAAAAAGACTGTATGGAAACTTATAAATAAAAGCTTACAATAAGAATTTGGCAGACTCGGAGCTATTAAATATTTTACATAGCTATTAGCCCTAGCACCTAAAACCAACTCTAACAGACTTACATGCAACTTGGGTTGATGTCAATATTATGTTTTCCTATAGCAAGTGAACAATCCAGTAACTTTCATTTAGCCATAAACTGGATATGTTAACCGTGTTACATTGATCCTAACTTTTAACAGCATACCTTGCACTGCATCTCAGAAAGTCACCACTGTAGATAGAAAAAAAAGCCTTTATAATGTAATCATTCCCATTAGAAATTTTTTTAAAGGAATAGTCCCTGTGTCCCTGCTATTCTCTTTGAATTGCTCTGTCTTTATCCACACAGCTCTGCTCATTAGAGCATCGTGAAAACCATAGCAAGTACCCTTTACTGGCATGGAAAATAAACAATGTTAAATCTCCACTTTCTTTTGCTGCCTTTTGATTTACTTCTTTTTTATTACTATTTCATAATTTTTTTCATGGCAAAGAAATGTAATAAAATCTGCTTAAAGCACTCCTTATGACTTGTTTGCAGCACCACCAGGCTTGTTACTGGTATATGAAGAAGAGAAACTGGACCTCCTCTATGTTACATTGTGACTCTAAATACCATAATGAAACCCCAAAATTGTTAACAGCATGTTTCTATCACTGCTTTTAACCCTTCATTTAAAGAAAGTTCTGTTTACACAAGTCCTTGAGACTTAAAGAAGGGACTGTGCTCAAAACTTGTTTTTCCCCTATGTAATGCATGTCTGAAAACAGCTAAGCATTTTGCAGCTGGTAAAACAAGTAATTCCTGGATTAATCTCAATTTATTTTGAGCACTGCCACTTCTTGCTGTGTGTTCTGAGAGTCAGCCAGTTAACTGAATACCACAATTTTCCTCTTTTCAAAATAAGTCTGATATAACCTGTCTGATGGGGGTTTCTCAAGGTTACTGCAGTGGTCCCAAGGCACTGTAGAAGAACTACAGGTCTGTGTTTTGCAGGAGGCCAAAATCTTGACTTCTCTTGGCTTACAAGCAATTCCATGAATCAAAGTGCTTTATGCAATCCCGAAATGAAAAATGCTACATAAAAAAGTTATTATTATGAGGTTTTGCCTCAAAGCTTTTAAAAGCTCATATTTCTTTTGGATAGAGGCGGTTATGAGATTTTAGCTGTAATGCAAAAGAAAATGCCTTGCACTCTGTTGAGCTTAATATTGGTTGGTTGGAATTGGCATAGAGTCCTCATAAACCACAGTGACCTCCAGAAAAATTATTTGGTGAGTGATAAGTTTGAAAGATCTGTGCAACGACACAAGAGGACCCATATATACCCCACTGGGACTTCAGCAACACATACTGACATTTTCCACAGAAAACAAGATGGAATGGGGGCATAGAAGAATCTGACCTTCACCAATCCTTCTGAAGTATTATTTCAAGTACTGGACATAAATCGCATGTATTTTTATATTACTGCATTTATCTGTAGGCTCCAAAACCATGGAACTTCAAAAGGACTCCACATTCCATAAATGTTTGCCAACGTATAGACACAAACAAAAACAAGTGAACATCACACTGATATTAAGAACTGTTTCTGTCATGTTATTTTAACCAAATTAAATTTGGACAGGAGGTTTATTGGAACAGACTTGTTTTGTTTAGACAAAACAATAACGTTCACATTTTCCTTCTGGGACGATTGATATATGAAGGCTCTGAAGTGCTGCTGAGCAAAGTAAAGGTATATTTTCTAGGATGCTATAAAACTGTCAGTTCTGGCTGAGATGTTTCTGATAGCCTCACTACTGAATGTTAACCTTTCAAATACCATCATGGTATTCTGCATGATCAGACTTGCTTATAATTGTCTCAATCTCCAAACAATGTTTTGGTTAAGCATTACTAATAAAGGAGGTCTAAATAGTCAATTTGCTTTTTAATGCAACACCTCCACATACATCTATACTTCATCTGCAAAATTTCTGTAAACCTTTATGAAATTTATGGCGATTAACTTAGTAGCTGAAGTTTTCAGTTTCAGAGAAAATAATCCCATAATCCCACACCCTGGCTCTGAAGGATTGCTGTGAGATTCCCAGGTGCCTGGCCATGAGCTGGAGTCCAGGTGCCCATGGGGATGGGACAGGGAGCCCTTACTGTGCCATCACACTGGTCTCCCAGCCCAGCTGCTGCAGACCCACAGTGTTACCTCTCTTCTGTCAAGGTAAATACAAACCCTCCTTTAAAAAAAAAAATAAATCCAAGCATGCAACGGCACAGACTTTTCTTCTAGCAATTGTGTTCAAGCCCAGCCATTCTGCAAAGGGATTTCACAGCAAGAAAGAGGCATGTTCTGGAAAACAAGCTGTGTATTCATATTGCAACTTTCTCACTCTAAATTTACTTCATGGCCCAGGAGCTCTTTCTACATACATTGCTTTCAAATATTGTTTGCAAAAATAGTAGGAGACACTGCATGCTATGTTAATATCTTAGCATAGCAGAGTGGCGGAAAAGCTCCATGTGTCAAGGGGTGCAAAAGTGCTGCCCCATTTCTCAGGTGCTGCCTCACTGTTAAATAAACAACCAGCAAGCTCCAGCACTAACCATTTGGGAAAAACTGGAGGTAGAACCAGGAGTCTGGAAGTTCTACAGAAAAAGGACTTCTTGTTGTGGGAGGTTAAAAATAAGCAAATGCATCAACTACAAAGGAATGGCACTAATTAAAAGCTTGTCTTAGAGCAGCAATTCATGTGTAAATGTTCCTTACCAAGGGGGGCTCCAGGCTGGGTGGTGTGGTGCTGGTGTAACCCATGCCATGTGGCCCTGGGCAGCAGCAGACTGTGGGCAGTGGGCAGCACTAACTCAGTGAGAGGGGAGTAGCCCAAGAGCCATGGCCAGCCTGGGACTCCCCACACCAAACCACTCTCCAGGGTTAGTGTCTCTGCAGCAGCATACTTAGATCTTCTAAAAATGATGGGATGGAAGTTATGTGCCCATAACCAGTAACACCAGAGTCACTGTGCCCATAAGATTTTTAAAGCATTTCTGTGCAAGGTGCCTACGTTATTCATGTCAAGTTATAACACTATAAACTACATATAAATTATAAATTATAAACTATAAGCTATAAACTTCTCTGACCCTCTGTGCCCCACTACCTCTGCCGTAAGCCAGGCTTTCTGAGGACTGAATTTAAATATAACGTAGGGTAGCAGCTGAGACTGAAATTTGACTTATGTTTTATTATTCAAAAGAATTCCATAATTGATCTCTTAGGGGATTGGGAAAGCAAGGATTACCTATTTTTGAGGCAATGCCGGCTGTGCTGAGGTCCTAGAGGTCTGTCTCTGCCACAGTTTTGTTTTGCTACTTCTTTATAAGGTGTTGTGAAGCTTTTGAATAGTAACCCCTGCATAATGATCTCCCTGGTGGCTCTGTCTCTCCTGGGTTGCAGTAGCAGTGCTGGTGTTGCCGCAGGGTCCTCTGCGAGCTGTTCGCTTTTCCAGTCCTTGTGAACACTTCGTGGTTTAGTCACCTTTGCTCCTCAGTTCCACAAGGAGTTTTTAAAAATATTTCTTAATGAAGTTTTACACTGATTCCGCATCAGCTCTGTAAATTACAAGAACCTGCCTTTGTGAAAAAAAACCAGCACCTTTCTGTACAATTTTTTTTTTCGAATGTTAGAATTTATGACTGCTTCCTGCATAATTTACTATTTTTGACTTCCGTTGGAAAAACACTTTGTTTTTCTATAGCTCCCACATCTATTCATGCAGAGTGTACTAAGATTTTTTTTTTTAAATAAATGAGCAAATAAGCATATTTATAATACAATAAAAATTCTAGTTTCTCATCATAGCACACAGATCAGTTGAGACAAAGTTGAGCAAAAGGATCAGCTGAGACAAATATATTGGGACATTGACTAAACCCCCCCCTTGTTTATTCAAATGGTGAAACAAGACTTCCTTGCATGTGTGTTGCAGGATTAGTAGCATGTTATAAAGGTAAGTGTAGATTCATACTTAATCACTTTCTAGGTGTAAAAGTGACTTTAGAAAAATAATTGTTTTAAATCAGCCTGCTGGTCACCGTTCATTAACATTAAAGAATGCTAATATGCCTATTCCACTTGTCCCTTAGTAAATCAGTTCCTTTTATATCCTGAGCTCCTTCTTTCTTTTCCTCCCTCATAATTTTCCCTTGAATTTCTGGTGAACCGGTTGTTCTGGCATAGTGAGCACAATTTGTTTCTTATTTCCCCACAATGTTATACCCAGACGGAGCAAGAAAAAGGTGACTGGGGAAAGAGGATGAATGTGCCGTGCTGGTGAGATGTCCCAGGTGCAGACTCTCTCTAGAGGGACATGTGATATATTTTCATGAAGTAGGATATTATTCTTCCTCTTTTCCCCCACTTCACATTTCCACCAATACATTCCTTAGATTTACTGTTTGATTCACAAAATATTTCCTTTCCCGTGGTCAATATTTTTTGAATGTTAATGTTTCAGCATTTTCTTCTCAGTGGTGCAATGGGAGTTTTCCTCAGACATGGTCTTTTAGCACCACCTGTAAGGACACCCTGGAGTGTCCTGTCTCCAGATTTACATCTCTTACCATTTCAATTATTTTCTGGTCACAGGTAATGTGCATGCTTCCTGGCCATTTTTTCTATTTCTGAGAAGTGAGCAAACATTTTTCTCCAATTCCAGCTTAAGTCCATTGTAAGAACAAGTCTGATTAGATAATCAAAACTTGAATTACACAGGAAAGGGGGGTTAAAAAGAGGGAAGTGAATAGGAGAAGGGGAAAAACACACAGGAAATATGAGGAAAAAACTTACAAAATGAAAAGGTGAAAATAATTATGAAACGGAAAGGAGAAAAACCTCCAATGTATTTTGATTTTTAATGGAATAAGGAAATAGATCTGACCTACAAAGCCTACTGACACACCTTATACAAATGCTAAGCCCTCTGCACTTCAAGACAGAAGGCTTATGGAAAAAACATTCCTAAGTGATTTTCTAGTACATGACAAACACTGTTAGAGTTAGGCTATAAAATCTGCATGTACTTCTGCTGCTTCAACAAACAGTCTGCTGAGTTCAAACGAGTGGTTATTGGGACGTTAGTGAAGATTGAAACTTTATGAGGACGAAATGTTTAGATTACATTTTGTTGCATCATACACTTCCTTAATGGTTGTTTAAAAAAAAGGAAAAATATTTGGCAAGATGAAGGAGAAAGTCATAAAGTGTTAAGTCTATGTCTTTCCTGCATTGCCATGGTTTGGTGGCAATGGTCCAGCTACCAGCTAGCAGTAATTTAATACTGAACTGAGGCTGTTTGTACTTGCTGAATATACTGTTTGAACACCCTTTTGGTATTATGAAGTGGCAGCCAGCTACTGATGAGGCTGAGAAACCCTGCTGTTCCTGGAGTCTGCAGGAAGGCAAGGAAATTCAGGGAACGCTTAGAATGACAGTGGTTGAAACAGAATAGTCCCCTTGCTACCCTTTAGCAGCGTGGACTTGCTGCCAATACAAGGGAAGCTTTGCCATGACATGCTGACTGGAGCTGGGACAAAGCACTGGAGGAGATAAAGCCTCAGTGTTGGTTTGAAAAAGCTTAACTTAAATGTAAGATTCTAACCCCCAAAAATCTGGGCTATATTCTAAAACTTAATGGTTAGAAGGCTAAAATTATATCAGAGAGGAAATATCCCAGTCTTGTAACCTAGGAAGTAAGGAACTCAAATGAATGTGGAACACCTACTTCTGTCTGGTTTGGTGTTTATAAATATAATAATTATTTTTAAAATTCAGGGATGGCATAATACATTCACATATCCCCCATGGAGCATGCATCTTAAACAAGGTCTTTTCTCTATCAATTAAGTGCCCTAAGGGTTAGCCTGCAAAGTCAAACACAGAGGCATTCTTCAATACTAATTTCATTCTGGTTTATAATTCTGATAGAGGAATTCCCCTCCAAAGTTGGAATTTTCCCTCTTTGACCTCTTTAGAGCAGGTTGGAGTCCTTTCTGCCCCTTGCTCCATCCAGGAGGCATCTCCCACCTACTTGTGGCATTCAAAGTTTGGTGATTAGGATGAGGGAAGTTGTAGAAAACTATTACAGGCAGTCTGTCAAACATTACTATAGCTGGGCAGTGTTTATGTAGCATGGTATTTTGCACTTCCCACTGCTTTATTTCTGTGAAGTAATAAAACATCTCCATCTAAAAAATATTTTTTCCTTGGAGCAGAAGATTATTTTATTGCAACATGGCAGCCTCTCTTTGCCTTGTGTCAGCAACAAGAGTTCTGACTTCTCAGTGCTAATTAGCTCTCTGAAATTGATACTGCTGAAGAAAACTACTTGGATTTTCTCAGTTTTCCTTACTTCCAACACCTTACTGGTTTTAATTCTGTCAGACACCCGTACCCTAGTTTTTTATACTTAAAAATACTTACATTGTTATAGATAGGGTATTTTGGTCAAGAGCAAAGAGCTAATCAGACAAACTAATGCATTTTCATTTCATTCAGTTTCTGAAAAATCTAATGTCATTGATTTTCACAAAGGGATCCCTGGGTCAGCTAGTTAATTCATATTTTATGGTAACTCTTATAACTTACAGCCTTACTTAATAAGATATAGTGATCTAAGAGATCTGCAAAGAAATTTTCAACAGTTGCTACTGTTGTTTCACTTACCACAATGACAAAAATGACAGTAGAGGTAATGCACTCTTTTGCCTAGCACAAATGGTCTGTGTTTAGAAAAGGTGCCACAATCCAAAATGAAAATAAGAAATCCAGAGCCTCAAAAGAGCCTTAAATACCACCAGAAAAAAAAGCAATCTTATTAAGAAAAAACCCCAGTCTTGAAGACTAACTTACTTTTTAGTTTAAAGGCTTCTGTCTTTGTTTCCGAAAATGTAAAGTGAACTCAGAATAACTTTTCAAACTTTTCCATGCAGTTAAAGGCCTAGAGATTTCACCTAAATGAAAGTAGACAGTCTTACAATCACCAATCTTCAAGAGACAGGTCATTTACTTAAACAGCAAATGTCAGGAGACTTCGTCTTAAAATCACAAAGTTGGCAGTGCAGAAAGGCATGTTCTCTGCAAATCAAACCTATAGAGTTCTGGCACATTTGGGTTCAATGGTCCTTATTTTTAGCACAAATCCAGCTCAAGAAATAGCTTTAAGTATATTGGAATAAAAGTCACACATCAAAAGGATAAGAGTGGTGTGGAGGCCCATGGCAAGCTTGGAAACTTCACTTGCTGTCAGCGATGTGGAACAAAGGTACAGCTGTGCTGTTGAGGGTTAGCACTGCAGCTCCTCAATGTGGGGCAAGGGTGGAAGCGACAGCGTGTCTCAATAGCACCCAGAGGTTTGGATAGTGCTGAAGAAGCAAGTATTATACATTTTGCAAAACTTTAAAATTGTTGAAGGACTTTTCAAATACTGTAACTGTCTGAGACTGGAAATTCCCCAGAAGTGAGTTGAAGGTACGCAGTAATGATCCTGTAATTAATAACCTTGAGTGCGACTAGGAGAATGTCAATGAACTTTGTGTTTTAGGGGAGATACTAAACCAGAAAAGAGCAGGAAATAATATTAATGCTCAATCCTGTAATAAGTTCTCATCAGACATTAGATTTCCCTAAATCAAATTGTTTAGAAAATGACTACTATATTACTTCAGTTACAGTAGCCATTCTAGTTTGACAAGTACATAAAACACAATAAAAGGATATAGTCATTTTTAAATTCCAACCAAGTCCCTTGCATACAATTTATAGTTCTGAACACTGTGAGGAAATAAAAGAAATCTTTACAGAAGAAAAATCTATTTTCCTTTGAGAGAAAAATGAGCCTATTAACTGACATCCAATATTTCTGAAACAAATCTCTACTTTTTCACTTTCTCGTAGAATTCAGCAGATTTCTTTGGACTGCAGCTTCCAGATTTCCATAGTAGAGGGCATCAACCAACAACAGCAGTTTATGCTTCCATTGCACATTGTCATCTGTTGCAACTCGTCTATGATTTGCATTAATTAAAATGCCAGAGCTTTGCCATGAGGTAGGCAAGCACTATGGTCTGGATTAAAATAAACCTCACCAAATGCCAAAGCAAAAGCTCCTACTGACTTGCCTTATTAGAGCTTTTTATATCTGTGTCACAGACAAGTCAGTCTGTACATCTTGGGCCTGGTAAATATGGAATTTAGGCAAAGTAATTTTTATAAATTTTATTGTACCTTGGAAGAAGTATACACTCTCTAATTTTTTATTTTAAAGCAGGATATACTGATACCAGCCAGTCAGTTTGCTGTGAAGACTGCATCTCGGAGAATCATAGCAAGTTACCCCTTCTTCCCAGAGTTTATATTGATATCAAAGAGAAACAAGACAATGAGTTCCTACAGGTGAAAGGGGTTACCCAGCTGACTTAATGTAAGACAAATGTCCTTGTTCCATTAGTATGTAATCTCGGTACTACATCCACAAAATGAAGACAACTTAATAATCATTTGAATATTTCATAAATTTCCCTTCTTAGAATGCTGCTGGTTATGCTGCTGAGGTCACTTTCCTCCAGATGAATGAACATGGGTATGTTTAACACCTCTAGTTTGCTAATACATATGTTGTTCTAATTTGAATTTACTAGGTTTTGCTGTCTGTTCAGACTCCTTGATAAGTTTCTTGCCAGAACTATTCTAGGTACTGGAGTCTCTTGTAACAGTTGTATTTGAGACAAATTACACAGAATTTGGAAGACACAGAGCCAATCCATTCACTTGTATGTGGCAGAGATGGGAGATTATGTGGAGCACAAGTCTTCTGCAAATATCAGCTTTCCTTCAAGAAATGGAAAGACCTCTTTTCTGGACAGTTGATTAGAAAAATACAACCACTGTTTCTTCACTTGCTTTATTAGTTTGTCTGAAAAGGTCTTGCAGGGTTTTAAAGCCATCCACCATAAAGTATACTGGTTATATGTAATAAGAGAAAAAGAAACATAAGGAACTTTATGCTATTGTTTGATAAATACCTTTTTATCTACATTATCTGCTGACTCCGAGGTGTCCAGATGCCATTGTGTTCGAAACTCTTCAGAAAGCTTATACTGGTTATTTTACTGTTGGTTGCCAATAACTTCTGTTTTTTCAAAGATTTGCTGTGGTAGTATCAGGATGTCCATTACAGTAAATCCTGGAAGAAGTGCTGAGAAAGCCTAACAGGTCAGAAAGCAGACAGACTGCTGGGCCTGATGTTTCTAGCCATAAGATTACTTTCTTCCCAGTGGACATTACTCCCAGGACACTGGTGAAAATAATTAAGTTTAGCGATGAGTCCAAGGAAGCCTCCTAATGGATCTTGAAATCAGTGTTTTAAAAACACCCATCCCCATCCTAATTAAGGTAGAAAATTTACTAGGTCACCATACTGTGAAAGGCTTTGGAGTTCTTTGGAAAAAAAAAAAAAGAAGTCAAAAATTAAATAGGTAATCAGCAGTGGCATCAGCAACCAAACCCCCAAACCAAACTGCCAACCAGGTTTTCTTTGAAAGTTAGGATCTGAGGCAGACATAAACTGCCCAGAATTTTTACTGCATAGTATGGTTCACAGGCTTTATTTTCTTCGTCTTTGTTTGTAACACAGTACTGTCCCTGGAATTCCAAAACTGTCAAATCTAAAAGCAAGGATTGTTTTGAAGTGATGAGTGCACAGTGACAGTATTCTGTTGAAACTAGTGGATGTTTATTCTTCTCACTGACTTTAAGAGCTACCATCATTTGTATGAGAGTACACCAGTATTCCCAGCTCGCAAAAGGGCGAATGAAAACCTTAAAAACGGGAGAAAACATGGCATTTTCTGTGTGAATGGTGGGCATCTCCTCTCCCTTTCCCTGCGCATCTGCTCCCTCCGGGCAGGTAAGGCTCTGGCCAGGGGGTTTTGCTCACCCTGCTGAGCAGCGCTCTCTGCCAGCCACGAATGACTCACCATGTGCCCTGAATGAGCCCCAGCCCGACATCTCCGTGCAGATGTCCCAGCCCGTGAACATTAGTGTTCTGCACTCTTTGCAGCCCTCACATTTGACACCCAAGCTAAAAAAGCACTCATGATCATGCTTTTCATCAAGTGCATACGTCCTGACTTTTCCTAGAGGATGAATGGGCAAAAAGTGACCATTTTAGTCTCCTGAGGACATTATTACAGCAAAAGCTACTATCTAAACCTAGAATTCTATTTATATTTTAAATATATATTATTTCTCTGACCCCTCCCAGGCTGCTTTCCAGATAAAATGAAAAAATTCTTTACTGGTTTTACCCAATTTCCCTGGAAATAAAGGGTTAGATTTGATGTTACCTAGAGAAGGAATTTGAAACTCGTTCCAATTCTGAATAAGAAGATTCAAGTCATTGCAGATGAGGTAGATTATTGCTCCTTTTATGAACAGGCAGAGTATGAAAAGACATTTCTACACAGCAAATCCACGTAATAAACTATTCTTTTTGACAACTCACACTACTTTGGTTGCTTGGATTACTGGCTTGTGTGACCTCAGCCACACACACATACGACAGAGCCCAAAATAGAACCAGAAGATGAGTCATGATGTTCAGGAAGGATTTCAAAACAAATGGACCTATTTACTCATGCAGCTGTCTCCCGAAGCTAGTACTGTTTTACAATGCTATTATTGATTTGTTCTCATTATCTGCATCCGAGAGGTTAGTTTGTTTATGTTTTTGATTGTGGGGGGAATTTGCATTAGGTAATTAAAATAGCAGTTTAATTCTTCAGAGGCAACATTTCAGGAATGAATATGACACACACATTCTGGATGATCTAAAATAGTAACATCATAACTAAGATATCCTCAGCATTGTAAGGATTGTGCTTCTTCCTTGCCAAATGCCATACAGTTGTACAGCAGTTTATTTCAGCATTGGAAAAGATATGAAAAAAATGCTTTTTTTGCATGAGGAATGCTCCATGCTTTCACAAATTCACAAGTCTGCTATGTGGTACACATGCTAACAATGTGATATTCATTATTTATATCTACTTAATATTGTAATTGCTGTATGACTAAAAGAAAAGGTCCAGTCACAAAGTGTGACTGTAGAGGTTTGTATGAAAGTGTTTTTCAGGTAGACAGAGATCTGTTTTAGCACAAGTCTCAGTGCCTTCCAAAAGGTAAAAAGCAATTAAGTCAGCCAAACTCTCAACTCTTTCTTTCGACCTAGCACTATTTCACTTTGACTAACTTGGGTATCTTTTAAATAGAATTCTTATTCTGAAATTGTTCTTGCATATGGCTGCCAAACCCATAAAGTTTCATCAAACCTAATTATCTCCTTAATATGATACTACTTTAATACAAAAGCAGGAAGATACTTTAATTTTTTTATTATAATTATTTTTATTATTATTTTAATAAGTTCCCCCCTAAAAGCTTCAGCCAACTGCTCTTGGCATGACAAAATGTGCATTAACTTCAATGGAATCTGGATCAAACCCTAAAAGCAAAAGATAATTACTACATAAATCTCAGGACCTTGTATACTTCCAGTGTAGATAACCTAAATGGCAAAATCTCTGCAAGAATATTATAGATCTAATTATTTACTATGGGTTTATGTTAGCATTGCCCCATATGAAAGACTCACCATTTATATGATATAAAATGAGAGGCAAACAACCCTCTAGCCGACAAAGTAGTAGGAGTTAACATTTACAGCTGAAATTATGATGTTTATCACATGTGAGCCTTGTTGGAAATAAGTAGGTTGAAATGAAAATAGAGCATAAATGATTGCTTTGCTTCAGTAATGAAAAGAAATTATGAAGGAAGGCTTATACCAGTACTGCTTGTACCATGGACTTAAGGTCACCAGGAATTACCTGTTTGCTTCATTAAACAAGACTTGAGCGAAGGGTCAAAATTTCATGATGAGGCCTTCATTCAACAAGGTATTCATAAGAATTTACCTTTAAAATATGCCAATGTCACAAAAGACACCAGCAGATTTCTATTAGATGTGCAATTTAACGTACAGCCAGCAGGCAGCAGAGGTGACTTCAGAAGGACTGTGATTCACTGAAATTAAACTGCATTTTATTAATCACCTCTTGCAGCTTTTCCTTATGGAATTTATCATTTGCATTTGGATTAATGCTGTTTAATTTACCGAGAAGATATTTATATTTCTAAATGATGCTGACCAATAGCTGAGCTGATGCAGACCTTGTTTGCAAAAGACTTCATTCTGACTCCCTTAGGGTATTTCAGACTCCAGACAGGCAACAAAAAAGCCTGAATAGACAGTCAAAACGAATCAATAAATATATGCTGATATTAAGTATACAAACAATACACATATCGCTGATTACAATAAAGTGATAAAAATCCCCATTTGTTTATATAGTCAAGCAGCAATTGTGTCCTTTACTAAAGATCACTTGTTTCCACTCTCAAACTGACTCCTGAATTTTTTAAACAAACCCAAATATCACCAGTATAAAATTATGATCAATAAAATACAACATAAGCCCCTCATTGATATTGGTAGATATACTCATAAAAATCATCATAATTTTTCAGTCTTTACAGGCCAGATAATGTTTTGATTTAACCAACGAAGTCATAGATGACCTTGCAGATTGCAGTGATCATTCTAAAAATAGGACTTTGGTAAAGACAGCTTTGGTTCACTCAGCAGACTGAGCCTGTTACTAAGCAAACTTATTAACAGGTACAGTTTTGTACTCTTCCCTTACTTAGTTTGCCTCTGGAAATTTATACTATGTATTCTCACAGGTATAGAATTTGAAAATTGCCATTGCATTTCATTGTTTTTTTTATAGCAGGCTAGTTGAATTTACAATGTTTTAAACAATATTTTACTACCTTATCTATAGAAGAAGCTCTTACCTTTCCTTTTCCTTTGAGTAAATTTCCATGGAAACTGAACACATGGTGTCCTCCTGCTGGCTGCAGTTCTTGTCTACCTGAGATAGCACTTTGATTAAATGTGTCTTCATAGTTAACTAGTTGAAACCATTATGAGGCTTCTCCAAAGTCTTTGCTAGTCTTTTAAAAAAATGTTTTAATGTTTTGAATTAAATTTAACATATGTGCAAGGAGAACAAGAAATAGTATTTTCTGACCTAGCTCAATGCTACTCCTGCTCAACTATTTCAGTGTAATTACAGAACTTCAACAATATGTGATGAGCTAAGGTCTATCATCAGCTCTTGATACAATCAGCTGTGATGTTAGCTCTCCACTGATTGTGCCTTTTTTGGTGCCAACTGTTCCCACAACATATTTTCACAATCCTCATTCTCTAAGCCATTGTCCTCTAACTAGCAGGCATCACAAAAAAAAAGACAGTACACAGTAATTCTTCCAAACCATAGCAGCCTGTAGCATTTTCCTAGAAATGTTCCATTTTAGAATGTACAGGTCCTTCTAGGAGTAACAGTTTCTGATGATGGCAGAAAGCATTTCATTATATCTACCCAGTCTAGGAAGGACAAAAATGATTTGGGAGTGGGATTTGTGTTGTGGGATGAATAGACTTGTGATAGATGGCACAGCACCCCAAGAACTAAATTTAATGCTGGTAACTTTTTTATTTTCTTTGCTAATAGAGCCACCGCCTTCCTCCAAACAGCTAAATTGATTATATTCCTAAATAGTTTAGAGCGTAGGCAGCAAAAAGTTGATTTTGAAAATCTCAGTTTTCCACCATAATCCTCTCCCTAGGTTTTAAACCTGTAGTTAGAATTAGTCTCTTCCAGTTTGGTCACTGGTCACTGAAGCTGGTCACGGAATCATAGAAAATGTGGGTTGGAAGGGACCTTCCAGATCATGTAGTACCAACCTCCCTGACATGGGATGTTTAACAAGAAAGAATGGGCTTCAAGATAAAAAAAAGTCTGCATTAGAGAGAAACCGGTATCTGTGCTATAGTGTGAGCTCACACCACACCCCCACAGTTTCACCATCCAGGGCAGGAGCAGTGCCAGCATGAAGCCTGGATCCCCCACCACTATAGAACCAGTCTGGAGTTACAAATTTGCTGTTGGATTTGTCACGGAGAAGGCAGATGATGCCATCTTACCCATCTATCTTTTCATGCTACTCATTAATAGCACCTGTATGACTTTCAAACAGTCTGCTTCTGTATATAAATGGTGTAGATTCCTATATGCTACATGCTACAGGAAACCCTCAGTTATATGAATGGGAAATCCTGAACTTACAGGTCTCTGTCAGTCATTGGAGATGATTGAGAGACACTATGATGGGAAACAAAGGCTGATGAATGATGTATGAACTTTCAAAACCCAGCTGTCCCCTCTGGGTACGCATGGGCAATCTTTCTTTCTAATAGTCAAGGAGCAGCAAGGGCAGGTACTGCTTGATAACCAGAGGGAGCAGGGGACAACGCACAGGCCCACAGTGTCTGAGCATGGAGAGAAGGTCTAGGATGATAGCCAAGATCATTCAATAGTCCGGTCATCATCCATCAAGTGCACAGGGATGAGGCAGGTCTGAGGACAAGCCAGAAAGTCATCAGTGAATCATGGTGTTGTGCTGGTTTTGACTGGGGTATAATTAATTTTCTTCATAGTAGTTATTAGGACACAGCTGGGACAGCTGACTCCAAATGACCAAAGGAATATTCCATGCCATATGGTGTCATGTTCCTCAAATAAAGCTGGGGGAAGAATAAGATAAGGGAAAGATTTGTGGTGACAGAATTTGTCTTCCCAAGTAGCTATTATATGTGATGGAGACCTGCTTCCCTAGGACTGGCAGAACACCTGCCCCTCCAGGGGAAGCAGTGAAGTAATTCCTTGCTTTGCTTTGCCTATTAAATGGTCTTTATTTAAACCCACAAGTGTTCTTACTCTTTACCCTTCTGATTCTCTTCCCCATCCCATTGGAGGGGAAGACAGCAAGAAGCTGCATTTAGTTTCCAGCTGGAGTTAAACCACAAAAGAGGATCAGAGCAAGGGAGATAAAAGAACATCCACAGAGAAGGCTGCACCATAGCTCAAAAGCAGACCCTGAACAAAGTAGGCTGGGGGGTTAAAACAGGGAGAAAAAGCTCTCACAAGGTGTCTTGGCAGAGCATTCTAAAGTGTTCAAGGCTTGACACTGGCACCATTACCTCTGTGCATGTTAAGCCCAGGCAGCTAAACCCAGGGGGAGGCAAGTGTGCTTAGTGCTGTGACATTTGTGACAGCCACGGATGGAGCAGGTATCCTGTATTTATTTTGAGGAAGGAAAAAGACAGCTAGATGCTTAGGGATTATCATCTCAAAGATGTCTCAGATTCTGGAAGTTATATACACTTGCCTCTGAATACACCTGCTTTTGTTGTAGACTTCATACTTTTCAGTTTTGAAATTTGATCCAGCATGATGTGCTGGTTCCTAGAAACCAGCCTGTACCTGCCTTGGTAGCTGTGTCCTCAAAGGCCAATAGTAAATCTTTCTGCAGCAAAGCTACATGTACAGGCCTAGTGCAAGAATACATCAGTCTGAGCACTGTCTCTACAAAACTAAACAACTTGTGCAGTGAAATAAGGCTCTGAGGAGAGAAACATGAAATCACTGGAGTCCACAGAAACCTGAGAGTTCTGCTACTGACATAGAATAGAGAGGGATGGAACCTCAAGAAGCAGTAACTTCTTTGTCAGGCTTCTTCAGAATAGGAGCTGTTTAGTTCACCCCTGGGTGAAGCCCAGGTATGCATTAGCATTCACCAAACGGATAAACTGGGTCCTAGAGTGTCAGTGCATAGCTTGGATAAGCACACCCTCTATAATGTGTAGGCAATGTTCTGTCAGAGAATGAAAATGACAGAACAAGAGAAATCTTAAATAGAAAGAATGCAGAGTCAGAGTATGATCTGTATTTAGCATGATTTTGTTACAAAATAGCATTTATTGCTTTTGGTTAAAAGAAACCTGCAATAAGAACCTCTGGGCTGTTAAAATATTTGCACTCCTGATTACTAAGGAAAAAAAAGTGAATAAAAAGACATAAAAGTTAAGATAAAGACTCTTTGGTATGATTTAATGTCCTAGAAGCATGAAACTTGTGTTATGATTATTTGGAAACAGAACTAAACTAATAAACAAACAAAAAAAAACCCACAAAAAAGCCCCCCAAAACCCAACACTTGCAAACAATAGTGAGACACAATAGGTTGCCCCAGGGTCTCATAGGGCCATCACTCCAAGCAAACAATGCTGCCAGAAATTTGTGACATCTTCCTCAAATCTGAAAGGTTGTAGAATCTGCCACTTCACTTGAGAGTCACTGCTAACAACTGGCAGGGACACCAGATCTGAGTAGAAATAAATGGACTTAGGAATGGCCTGAAGCTGTGTCAGGGGAAATCTAGGTTAGATATTAGGAAAAGGTTCTTTACCCAGAGGGCGGTTGAGCACTGGAATGGGCTCCCCAGGGTTGTGGTCACTGCCCCAAGCCTGACAGAACTCAAGAAGTGTTTGCACAATGCTCTCAGACACACGGTGTGGTTTTTGGGGTGTCCTGTGCAGAGCTAAGTGTTGGACTTTATGATCCTCATGGGTTTCTTCCAACTCAGGATATTCTATGATTCTATGACTTTCCATCTCCTGATAAGGTTGGAAATAACAGCAGACCAGATCTCTTTTGTGAACTCTGCATGCCTAATGCCTGATCCTTTGGAAGATAACTGAATACTATAGATAATTTTGGTAAGAACTAAAATTAATTATAGACAATTCATAAATTTTTGGACTTGAACATTAATACTGTGCCTTCAAAGGAAATGCATAGCATCAGGGTGCCATATGGTAAGAACAACTCTTGTACCAAACATGGTGCAGCATTTCTGCTTATGGATAGTCAGGGAACAATATAAAGCAGCTTTTTTATACCCTGATATAATAAATGATCATTATTATGATGTCCTCTTTAGTCTTCAAGTCCCACTGTCTTTCACTAACCATTAACCTTCAAAGCGCTTAAGTCACCTTTATAAAATTATAACAGTAGTTGTAATTATTTGAGGGTAGTTTAGAAAACTGGATCAGGATGATGGCTAGAGAGAGTCTTTAAACTTTGTGTTTGGTCAATGTTTGGTGTCTCTCAACTGGAAAAGTGTCATCAGGAAAGGCAATGGTGGCTTCAAAGAGCCTCCTTTCCTAGGGGCTGATAGTAGCCACACCATCCAATTACATCCCCTAATTCCTGTTATTTTTCATGATTTTTGCTCACCAGTAATCTGAACCACAGGAAGGGTCCAATCTACTTCCTTATCTTTCACATGTGCAGCACAAAATCTTTAGCTTAAAGATGGAACAGCCTACTTCTCATACTTATGTATTACAGCTTTTTTTTTTTTTTTTTTTGAAATTTCAGGTGCCTCAGCACCCAGTGGAGGCCAGGTTTTCTTTTGTGCCTATTTTTGCAGCATTTCTGCTTCTCCTGCAGAATTTGATAAATGAGGAATTGTAGAGTTGCTTGTAAGAATATGATTACACAGAATTAAATTGTCAGGCCCATTAATTATTCCGATTAAATACACAAAGCCAAACAAAGGGATTTTTGTGCCCCCTACAGTGAATTGTGGAGAGCTAATCTGTGGGAAATTTCTGTGGGAAATGAAAATTCATTTTTATACTCTAATAAATGCCTCTTAAAATGTAAACATAATCACTGTAGCAGAACTGGAGTTCAACTCTTGCATTGGTACACTGATATTTGCATGGCTTTCTGACTCAGCCTAGCGCGTCCACCAGCCACCCTGATGTACATGTAGAGCCCTGTGCACTGCTCTCATTGCTCTCCCTTTGCACTCAGTCTGCCTTCATTTGCACTTCATTATGCAAACATGCAAATCATCTCTTTTTACCATTATGAACAATTATCTTACAAGGGAAGATAAAGAAATATTTTGTCTTGTGTTCACCCATAATTATTCTGATTGGTTAAAGAAATGGGGGAGAGGAGGAATCTGCAATCTAATTCTAATAAAAATACTTATCACACAAATAAGAAGCACACTATCAGCTATGTTTTCTTCTGAAGGCACTGACTCATTTGATATTGTTCAATTGCAAATGTGGGTAACCACTACAAATAAAACTTCAATGAAAAAGAGCATGTAAGATTGCAACAACAATAAGGTACCAATAGGATAAGATAGCAATAATGATTACAACCACAAGGACTTTGATTTTCAGGTGTCCAGGGAAGACAAATATTCATCAGTTTTAGATGGGAAAATGACCAATTCATGTAGGAGCCAAATTAAGAATCTGATGGATTCTTTTTCATTACTGTTGCTACTTACCAAAATCCACCCTGATAAGGGGCATGAGGGAGGAGTAACATGAAGTATCGAAGTGTTAGGGACCCTGATGTACATTTTTGTCTCCATAACAAAAAGGATGACTTCTCCCTTGAGGAAAAAACCCTTCTTTCTCTGAACTTTGAAACTGCTGCAAATGCTTCCCCAGCACTTCTAGAGAAGATCCAGGAAGAGATTGAAAACAAAACAGACAGCCCCGAAATATTACAGATGCCAAAACCTCCCACACTTCTGAGCCCAATATTAAAGGTTTCTTAAACTCCTGGTGAGAAGTCTTGTTTAGCACTATATTTATTACTTTTCCTGAAGTCAGTCTAATAGCTCACTGTATAATTCTGGGGAGAAACAATTCTTTGAGGGCTGCCTTTCCATCAAGAGTATGTCACTTAGGTATATTTTGCTATCTAAAATATATAATTTATACTCTTTATCACCTAAAAACTTCAAATATTTGATTCTACTATTAACTCCCTACTTTCTGTATTCCAGTTCTATTAACAAGTTAAACAAATTCACTTATGCAACTGCATATAAAGGAGACTGTAGAAAAAGCCATACTGAAGTTTTGTGCCGAGCCCCAATAGGATGACATTTCTCATTGCAGTTCTGATTATTTCTGTTCTAATTATTTCTCTTCTCTAATTCAGTAAATCCCAGCCTTTTGTGTCAAGAGACCATGCTAAACTCAAAATTGTCCATGGAAAAGCATATACATTTACCTAATTTATGACTTAGAAATGCTGTTAAAATTATCAGCCCTATTTGTCTGATTGACCAAAGGGAGGTTTCACAGCTCCTCAGAGCCTGTGCCCAGCTCAGAAAAATTTGAGAGAAGACGTAAAAGAGAGAAGGGTGATAAGTTCTTCTATTTGGAATAAATATAATAAGTGGTTTTAAAAGAGCAGAAATACTGACTTGGACTCTGGAGGCAAGAAGGAAACCAAAGCAGATGGAGGTCCAGGCTCACATGTTATCTTAGAACTCCTTCAGACCATGGGGCTCACATCTTTATGTTGGTATTTAACAGCAAGGATTTCAGGAAGAGAAATGTCAGCTAACTTTTAGGCTTCTGGAATAGCTTAGACAAATACTTTACAGGAAATGTGGTTCTCAATTCTACATCACAACTGAACTTGAATGTTTTGAGAAATGTTTATGTATGGGGTCTGCAAATCTTTTGATTATGGATCCATAAAGTAGAATAACCAAATTTCTTCCAAGCATAAAAATGCTTGTTACCTTCACAAAGAGCCTTTCTGTCCATCTCACCATTTTATAAGGCTCTCTGACATGCAATTACTTGCTGCAGTTTCAGGTGCTGGTTGGAGAGCACCCACAGGTCTCTCCTGAGACTCTGGCACTGCTGACGCAAGGTAATATGTGTCTCTCTAACTTTGTCCATCTTCCTCTGGGAGAAATCTTCCACTTCATTACTTCAATAAATGCCTGGGGACCTTGCAGTGCTTTTGACAGTAACTGAAATCAAAATAAGAACTCTTGCCAGCAAGGCTTTAAGAAGTTTTTGTTTGAGCATCGCTGTCTGCACTCTGGCTGCTGACATGAGCCCTTCACTAGCCTGCAGGGAGAAGTGATTAAGACTCACCAAAAAATAAAACAAGGATTACACACATCTTCTTGTCACTAACAATGACATGAACACAGTTTTATTGTAAGGATGAATCAAAGGTTATGCAAGAAGGCTTTTTCCAAATCCCATTTCCCTGTTCGCCCAGTGCTGTCTCCTCTTACTCAATACTTGCTAGATACATACCCAAAAACTACAAGTCTGAGAACCCACCCTGTTCACTGCTCACAGCAGCATTTGTGCTGGTTTCAGTGAAAATTTTCTTTCAGGTAGTGAGGGTATACAAAGATCAACACTAAATAGTGTATGCTAATCCTTTCACCTTTTCTGTGATGTTGCCTAGGACCAGGCTGGAAATGCAGGACTGGACCTCTGCAGCAAAGCTACAGCTGGCAGTTCAGATGCAATGACTTTCAAGGGTCCAGTCCTCCCCAGGAGTTTTTATGAACTCAGACATCAGGGCCCTTTATACCAAGCAGGGATCTGTGCAATACAGTACAATTTGCAGGATGATCTGAAGTTAATCTTCCTGATGAGTGTAGTAGAAGTACCTCCCTCCATTTAATTTTGGTAATGGAGATATTCAGAAATTATGAAAGAGAAACATCTTTAAACTCTTTCTGTTTGTTATCTTGCAAACCAGTGTTCCCATTTATTTTGCCTGCACTCATTTCTGTGATTCATATCCATTAAAAATTAATATACAGCAGCGTTTTCTTTCCCTCCTATGTCATTTATAGTTTGTTGCTTTCCATTTTAAAGTATATATTATTGAACAGACCAGATGATGAATTTTTGATGAATTCTTGAAACAGGAGCCAGACACAGAAGCACTTGTTAAGTAAATTATACCTACAAATAACTTCATAAGAAGGCCAAACATACAGTAAAATGAAGTTTGCATAAATATCTCTTGATTTAATGCCTGTGTTTCCTCCCACTAACATAAATCACTGACACACTGCGTACGGTATTTTCAAATTCTTTGCTGCTTGGGCCAGTGAATATTTCCCACATGGTTGTGATATTTCTTGTACAAACAGAGGATTAATGTCAATTGATACAAGTGTGAAGTGTTTCAGAACATTTTAAAAGGCAAGACTGCTGCTGGCCTTCATCCATGTAGAAAGGAATGGTGGTCTCCCATGACACATATCTTCTTGGAAGTTACAGGCAATCACAGGCCCTTAGCTATGAATTTAGCTATTTCAATATTTATATTTCAGGAAATTCTGTGTAATCCTAAGTGAGCAAGGAAGAAGTGAGCAATTCCTCTTTTCCTATGCAGAATGAAATCTCTCACCATCAATCCTATTAGAGAAGGAAATTCATCATTGGATCTTTTAAATTTCCTATGTGCTAAAATCTGCAAAATAGAACTGACCTTCATTTTCCTTTTATTTTTATGAAGTCCTCTCTGTTTCTATATCTTGTATCTACATACAAGTACGTGAAATAGGTGGTTTAGATCAGAGTAACAATTTCTTTAAGCAAAAGGTGACAATGTACCTGGAAGAACTAGAAAGGAAAAAAAAGTCTAATGAAAGAATCAGTTCATATGAACTCCTGTTTTCCTTTCATTTAATTTTGTCTAATTCTAAATCCAACATACTGGTAAATGGAGATTTGCCTGAATAAGTTTCCTCACAGTACAAAATTTGACCCGGATAAAGCACATAGCACCTAGGACTTGCTGATGTAAGTGATCTCTAAATTCCTCATTACCTTGCTGCTTATTTGTAATAGTTTTCTTTTTTTTTTCAAGAGTCAACAATGCAGCCTGTGCAAAAATGGCAGGAAATTGTTTAGTTCTGTGATGATTTTATATGTCACAATTCATGGTATTTTGCAGAGTTCACAGAAAGGATATTTGTTCATTATGTGTCTTTCTTACCCATACATCTTCCTTTTGTCTCAATTCTTAATCCCGCATGAAAAGAAAAGCAGGGAAAAAAAACTCAAAAGAAACACTGTTGATAATTACTTTAGTTTAATAACATTCATTTTATGATGTTCAAAATCTTGTTTCCTGTTCAGAAAGATATCTGGTTTCCTTGTTGCTCCCTCTGTCCAGGGTTCTCCTCTGTCCCCATAATTTTTTTGACATGGTCTTTCAATGTAATTTTAAAACCTCATACACATAATTTTCTGTGTGAATGAAGAAGCTTCCCAAATTTATCCCAAGTTCTGTATCCCTTACGTTAAAATATTACTATTTTTCAGGGTCTTTTGCAGTTTGCATGATCACAATTGAAATCATCAATTTCCCTGAGGCTTGTTAACTTTTTCCTTAATTACTCACTAACTTGAAGAGGCTCCTGAACTTCATGTGGATTGTGTAGTCCTTCCTCTTAGAGGGGCTATCAGCATAGCGACAATAATTCTGTGAACTGCCTTTTCTGTGTTGTCCTGTTCTGTACACCCATAAATAAAGACATTCACTGCTGCACGAGGCATATGCTACCTCAGAGTTGCCAGCTGTGTGTCACAAGAAACTGTGCTTAGGAGAATACCTCTTTCAGCTACTCAGTTTTCTTGTGACTTTGTAAGAATGCACAACCCATGGTCTCTGTTCCATGTGCACCTTCTGTGTTCATTTAAACTTTCAGGTTGTCAGGGGACTGAGACAGGGACAGCTGGACCATTTATGGGATAAGCTGGAGAAGTGACATGCATGTGTAAAAACTAGAACAAGTGTTTCAGTAGCTATTCTTGTAACAAGATATTCACCAGGGTCTCAGTACAGCAGTCAAAGCTCTTATCTCTCGTGCACAGCTTTTGCTAGGCTTTTAGGAAAACCATAGTGTAATGGTTGCATTGGATAACCAGGTCATCAAAAAGGGTCTTCAAAAATGAGCTAAAATCTTGTTGTCACATTTAGCTAACAGTGATAACTATCATATTTTAATTTGCAAGGATGTGAACAAAAATGTGAATTCCAATCAAATTACAAAAAAACCCAAACAAACAAACAATAAAAGGAAACCAAACCAAAACCCCCTGAGTTTAATCCTCTGATTTTTTTAAAAAATTAAAGAGACAGGAGGCATGAGTAGAACAGAAGGAAACCTGCAAGTCAAATGGAAATCTGGTTTGGTTTTTTGGGGTTTTTTTCCCTTAAGGATCAAACTCTAAAAAAGAGAATTTCTTAAACTATCCAAGGGCACACGGTTCTCCGTCAATCAAAACTGAATAGAATCTATTTTTCTCCAGATTTTCCTGAATTTTTCAGGAGATATACATGCATGTTTCATTTTAAAAACACTGTGCAATTCTCTCACTTTAACTGGAGGGAGCCATTCTGTAAGCAGTTAAACATATGCTAAAATCCTTGTAGATGTATCTATAATTAGCCTTCCTTGGACAAGAGAGATTTTGCTTGAATATAATTGATTTTCATAAGGGACACCAGACACAGAAGTTCCCCGTAAACACTCAGTGTTCACTAGTTATTGCCTGGGAAACTTAGCATTTGCAGACATTTGGAATAGGAAATAACTCCTGTCACAGATCTCACAGTGAAGCAACCACTGGTAAAACTGTTCTTTCAAACACTGACCTTTCAATTTGTCTAGCAAGGAATTTACGACCTCCAGCTACAAATTAATGACAAATTGATGAAGGAGTTTTGCCAGCAATCTTAGTTATCTTCTTTCTTGTTCAAAAGTTAAGGTCTTGATCCAGAATCCATTTGAATGAAGAGACTGAATTCCCCTACCTTCAGCTGCCTACAGACCATACTGTAACTGAAAATCATACTCATATTGTTAGGTATATGGAGTATATAATCTCTATAGTTACTAGAAATCATTAATTGTCTTAGAATATATTAGATTAGAATACTAGAGCCTAAGGTATAAGTTAAGAGTGAGAAAATAAAAAAACCAAAATGCATAAAGTTTAAAGAAGAATAAACCTGTAGGAGAGTGATTTTCTAACAAACAAAATGCACTTACTTGGCTCAGTAGAGTAGGAAAATAATAGGCTAAATGGGTTAAATAATACAACCTACTTCTTGCTTTTCATGTTGTAAATTCTGTTACCAAGCTATATTTTTAACTGTAAGTACCGTAGGCTTGAATTTGCTCTCACCAAATTAACAGATATAATTTCTACTGATGTCAAAGGAATTGGTAGAGTGTGGAATATATCAAATCTAATATTAATACCTAAGAAGAAAATTAAGTGGTGTAGTCAATTGTTGGATGTGCTGAAAAAGTCACAACAGTCTTATGTCAAATATCTCTTCTTTATGATGTTTTCTGAGGCATGTAATTTCTTGGATTTCATGTGAAACACGTGGACTGATAAAATTTTAAATGCCAAGGTATACACTATAATCTATGTCTGGATAGACAGACAGATGCCTACACACATGCACACACCCAATAATAGTGTATTAGCAACAGTGTAGGGTGAAGATGTTTGGCAGATGCTTTAAACGCCAAGAGTTTTCTCATCGAGGAATCAGTTGCTACTAACTGAAGAATGTGCTTGGCATTTTATACCTTGAAAGTTACAATAAAAGCCAGAAGGAAGGTGGGCATTAAAGTTATAATAAAAAAGTAGCTCTTTCATTGAAATCTGTATTATTTTTAAATAACTCATACTGAGAAAATGTAAGCCCATAAGACTTTTAATATCCACTACAATTCTTCTTTTAATACCCAAGCAGGCAAGACCATGCCTGGTTGGGTGTTGTCTCTGGTCTGTTTCTCTTCCATCTACTCCTTTTAATATGATTTTTTAAAATTGTAGAATAGTTTGGGTTGGAAAGGACTTTAAAGATCATCCAGTTCACACCCCACCTCCTTCCACAGGCAGGGATGCCATTGCCTAGATCAGGCTGCACAGGGCCCCATTCAACCTGACCTTGAGCACTTCCAGGGATGAGGCATCTACAGCATCTCTGGGCAAGCTGTTCCAGTGCCTCACCATTCTAACAGTAATTAATTTCCTCTAAATATCTAATCTAAACCTACTCTGTTTCAGTTTAAAGCACTACCTTGTCACTCCATGCTCTTGTAAAAAGTCCCTCTCCAGCTCTCTTGTAGGTCCCCTTTAGGCACTGGAAGGCACTATAAGGTTGCCTGGAGTCTTCTGTTTGCCAAACTGAACAACCCCAGCTCTCTCAGTCTTCACAGGAGAGGTACTCCAGCCCTCCAATCATCTTCATGGCCCTCCTGTGGATTCACTCCAACAGGTCCAGGTTCTTATGCTGGGGGCCCAGAGCTGAACACAGGACTTCCTTATCAATGGATTGCACCTTACCTTCCACTAAAGTTAGATATTCCTGGGTTTGGAATAAGGGTTATAAAGAAAAACAAGATATGGTTTCATGTATTCTGTTGAATCTCCTGTGCATTTATGTTAAGTGAATTGATTGTTGAGTTTTAGGCAATTGGAATTGTAGTAAGAGGAAAGAAAATTGCAGCCATCGACAAAAGGCAGGGATTTTTATTAGCAAAATTAAAGAGAAGAGCACTAGAAAACAACAGAATTTTCTGGTCCAGGGGAAAAAGCCACAAACCAGTACCAAAAAGACAACCAAAGATTAGCAAAAAAAAACCCCAAACCATTGGTATTTTAAGTGTACTAGGGAACTGGAAACAAATAAAGCAAAAGCTAAAGACCGTTGCTGCCCATTATTTCATTTTCCCACTAGCAAGAAATTTATTTTTCCAAAACCAGTCTCAGAAATGCTAAGGAATTATTGTCTTTGACTACATGGCCTAAAAATTATACAACACCCACCCCGCCAAAATACAGCAAAAAACCCACCAAAAGTAAATGATAAAATGACTGAAGAAACTATAAACATAGTGCCTATAATATTCTCAGGATTTCACAGGTTTCCTCTGTGAAAAATCAAACAAATTTTTACTGAGGTGATCCAAATAATTGATTTTCCAAAGCCTCATCTCTGCTCATTTTCCATTCCATTTATTCTTGAAATGGGAAAATGAAAGCAGAGAGATCTGATTGTCAGCTATAATAGCTCCCTTCTCATGATGTTTAATAGGAAAAGTGGCCTAAAAGAGAGAGTTAATTCTATTTTGGCCTATTTTAAGGTTCTTACACTGGTAGATCAAATAGTACACTCATGCTAATGTAAACAGAAGCTGAACAACTAAACTACACAAACAGCCCCCTTTGAGCAAGAAGTAAATCCAAGACTCCCAATCTTGTCTTGGAACCCAGTGGTGTCTTTGAACATATCTTCCTTATCAAATATTACTTTTAGAGATTTTTTGTTTAATGTGTTGTCTATTTTCCCCCTGCTTGCCTGATATTTTGCTGAAGAAGTTTTAAAATACTCATTTGAGTATTTTAAAATACTCATTTACAACAACAAAATATGTCCTCTGCCTACCTTTATCTAGCTCCTTTGCAGAACAGTGTAATGCTCTTTTAAGTTAAAAGAGAGACAATTTATATCACAGCCACATGTTTAGTCACAATGAAAGCAAAAACCATGGATAAAGCTATAAAATTAGTACAATTTTTTCCTAGGGATAATTAGTTCAAATTAAATTAAATTATGTACTTTCAGAAAGTTTATGAATTCTGATTTTATTGTTTTCCTTTTATTACATGCTACTCAAAGAAATATTTCATCCTGAAAATAGTCCTTATTCTACAGAGAGACATAAGAAATAAGTGATAATAAAATAATCAATCTGCTTTAGCATGGATGGTACAATGATTGAGAGAACAATATTTCTAATAGATACCAGAAACTGATTAAATGAAGGCTGTGTCAAACCTTCAAATGTGAATGCAATTTTAAATCCTACAAGAAACAGTAAGTTTTTCCAGACATATATTTCAGGAAAGCTTACCATATGTGAGGTCTACTTCATGTAATAAAAAGTATTCTTGATAGTAAATGCTGTATTTAAATGCACAGTTCTTTAGACACTAAAATCTAGGATCTAGAAATTAAAGGGATATACAAAAATATAGAAGAGTAGTGTTCACCTCATGTCAAAGTAACACGCTCTTTAGTGGCTCCTAATGAGACTATTCAAGGATAAACCTCTCTGACTGGTGGAATTTCCAAGTCCAGTAAAGCAGAAACCTAAAAAGAAAGACAATGTACATAGACAACCCCAGTTTCTAAACACATCTGTCTAACCCCAAGTTTATTAGCACACCTGGAAAAAAAGAGGTTTCCCAGGAAAGCATTATTCAGAGCTGTAGTCTGACCTGACTAGGAAGGACCCAATCCTCTTTTCCTACGGCCAAAGAACTGTAGGAAGGAAAAATAGCTTGTGGGCAGGAGGAACCCATTGACTAGTTTCAGCCACACAGATGCTGGCCAGCTTTTTCCTCCTGAGAAGGAAAAGCAGTTCTATTCCTGTGTGGCTTGACAGAAAAACTCATGAGAGCACATTAGCAGAAGTGCTGCCTCATTGGGCTCACTGCAGTCCTCAACAAAAAGAAAACCATTTTTGAGCTCTTGTAAATGTGGCAAAAGAACTGCACCTGCCATAACAGCCACATAACTGACTCAAGAATAGATATATATATAATAGATCATCAAATAGACACAGTTAAAATTATAGATCTCAAACAAAACAAAAAAAACCTAATAAAAATATAGGAGCTGTTCTCTTCTAAATATCAAACCAAAGCTTTTAGTCAGCTCTTACATTTGTTTTCACTTCAGAATGGGCTGACAGCTATGTTATGAAATATTTACATTTTACATAAATCTGATCTTTAATCACTTTGAGATGAGCACCTGCAATCCCAACTGCATTCAGCAAGAGTTGTGACTGCCAACACATCTGCAAGTCATTTTAAGAGCATAAAAGAAAACAAAAAGAGAACTGTATCTTGGTAGATTGTGGAGTTCACTTTGGGGTTCCAAGCAGTGCTACAGCTGATGCAGTCTTGTGGGTTGTAATTCACTGGCAAGAGTGCCCTGTGGCAGCACAGAGACACATGTCCAGTCTCCAGCCTTCTTGAAGTGCAAGCAGGTTCACCTCCATGCCACAGCATTTAAAATTAGTCAAAGTGTTTGGTTTTACTCAAAGGACTCAGTTTAAATCCCTTCCTAAAAGAGAATAATTGCTGAGTTCTAGTCTAGACTGAAGAGTCCTGTGAGGCATATACATTAGCAGAACATGCTTAACACAGCCTTACCAGAAGACACACACTGCAGGAATGATAATGGCTTCTATAAATCTAAGAACTTGAAAAGCAAATATCCTTCAAAAACAATTAAGGCAAAATACAATTCTTTAATAAAAGAATCATCTTTAGTGTTGAAATGTAAATAATTTTAATGGACCTGAAGGTTCTGTATACTAAACATTTTCTTTTAATTAGTTTAATTTCACTCTGTACTTTGCTTTATCCAATGTATTTCATCATTTTAGATGCAAAGACTCGACTATAAATACCAGTAGATATTTCACAGAATCCTGATTTTTATGACCAAAAAATTACTTTTGTGGAATTGTTTTCCTTTTCTCTGTCCTTGTGAAAAAAGGTTATATAATTTTTATTACTTTTTAAAAAGATTGCTTTACTTGCATCAAACAATAAAGCAAGAACTAAAAACAGGCTATGAATACAAAAGCTAAGCATATACAAGCCCAATACGAGTAAGAGAAATACTTTTCTTGGATGATGCATAACAGAATATAACACTTATGTGATATCTGCTGGTTTTACTCAGAGCAGAGCTGGAGATCTGCTAGGGCAGAGTCAGAGCCTGGGACATGCAGTCAGCCAGCCCTGCAGTGGGAATTCTCCTTTTGCACCATGACAGGAACATTGAGTTATGAATCTCACATCTATTCCATAGGGTATTCCATAAATAGAAAAACAAAATGTTATAGCCTATTAGTCAGTGAAATATTCCACGTGTGGGTACAGGTAAACTGGTAAATGTATACGTTGTATAGCATTGCTGAATAGATCTGTAGTTAACTCTTTAAGTGGAATTGAACCAAACCTCACATACCCTGTTGAGCTCTGTCCCAAATAAGACTGATTGGGTGGATCAGCTCAAGAGATAAAGGAAATCAAGGGTGTTGGCAATGGACCAAAATAAAGGGTCCAACCAAAGGTCCTTAGGGTATTGTTTTTTTAGAGAAAGCATTATATTTTTTTTTCTCTCTCTCTCTGCATTTTCTCCCCTCAAATGTACTCTAAAGAATGATGGATCTTGATTGAAGATTCTGAATAAATAGGTATGGAGTATAAACACTTATATAGCTGGTGGATCACATGCATGTAACCCATATTCTCTTGGCACAATGGTGCTGGGTAGAGGCCATGCTATTGACAGATCTCTCTTTTATGGGAGGGGTTTGTAAAGCTCTCTGTAAAAAAACCAAGATATATTCAGGGTGACTTAGGAGGAAAAGTTAAAGAAAAAGAATTATTGATGTTCAGCATACCCAAAGAGTGAATAAAACAGAATGATGTAATTTAAATTGTAATGCTTTTTATTTCCTGCAGTCAGAACAGCCTAGACACTTTCTACACTTCTAAGTCCCTGACTTGTTTGAAAAACATTCCCTAACATCTCTTTGGTTGTGTCATCTTCTTGTTGTCTACTATTTATCAAACATAAAATTCCTCTGTATATGAAATCTGGATGTCAGATAAGAATAAAATGACATTTAATAATGAAAGAGCTTATCCAAACTGGCGTTTTTATGCAGATCTGAAAACTAAAGACTTGCACTTACCAGGATTATAAATTATGTCTTCTTCCATTCAGGTCTCCATAGAAACACATTTAGAAATTTTTTTGTCTAACAGTTATTAAGGTAGGGATTTAAACCATGGAGTCTGAATATTACTATTCCACAAAGAACCTGTCAGTGAAAACAGTAATAATTCTGTGGAATTACGAAGTAGTATTGCTTGATTAAAATCAACTTTAAGATTTCAGGCTCTTGAGAAATAGCAGGCTTCAGGGAATAATTTAGAATTTTAAAAAAAAGCTGATGAAGAACTCCAGGGATGGCAATAGTGTCATTTGCAAACTACATAGTTCACTCATTAAATTTAATGTAGGATACACATGTAACCATATAAATATGCATGGAAAGATTTTAAATGGAGGTGAGATGAGAATTGAATACGGCTGTGGTTGAACAGCACACAGGGTGTTGGTTCTCAGTACTCAGAGCTGTCAACTTGAACTTGGCTTTAACCTTTAGCTCTGGAAAGGGGGGACATTTAAGACTTTTATTAGGCATTGACTTTTTCTCAGTTGCATGATGTCAATATGATTTATTGGACTGCCATGCTGCCCACCACACTGCATAGGGAATCTGAAACCTAAAGCAAAGGGATTAATAATCTAGATGCCAAAATCCAGGCTTCTGCTTTCATATTCAGGACCAGGTCCACAAAACCAGCATAAAAGTCCTAGTTTTACAACGTTGCCAGAGGTTGTAACTTTGCATGCAGAGCTACCATACTTCTCTTACCACCTCCCTGACAGGCACAGCAAAGGAGGAAGCAGTGGCTGTCTTTGCTTTTAAAGGCAGACCAGAGTGGAAACCAGAGGACTACCAGTCTAACACAGTTAAATTCAACATATAGTCTGAATGAAAACCTTTCGATTTTCAACTTTCTGGTTCCCCAAATGAGTTCAACATAAATATGACATAATCTTTTGTCCTTGTATGAGGGAAAAATAATGTAATATCCTGGTTATACCAAAGGAATGTACATATTCTGCCTTGAAAACACTCGTAAATTTAAACTCCTGCTCCTGCCAGTGGGTGCAGTAGTTAAGAGCATCTGATCCTGCACGTTTCATATAGGCTCTGCATCATGGATTGACACATCTATATAGGTTTGGAGGCTTATTAACATCTCCAAGACAATAAGCTTCTCAGTCCCCAACCCTCTTTAAAAATCTTTTGGTATTTGATGCTGAAAAAAATACAGAAGTCAGGGAATTCTGGATGTACCATAATTGTGTGCCGTGTTTAGCAGAATCATTAAGTTTCTGGATTCATTAACTGTTTTATAGTGTGTAAACAGGAAACTGAATTTCTCTTTTGGTTGCAGAAAAATATATTTTTTTTTCTTTTATCTTTCTTTTAAATATATCCATAAAATGCAGCATCATGGATATGCTGCATGGTTACATTAATACACAGAAATTTCCTAAATTTCCTTCTTGTGCAGACATAATTTTTACGGATATATGCAGCATTCTTCAGCACCTTATACCTGATTTTGTCTACTACCTTAATGTTTTAGGAACAATTTAGGGGAAAATGGAATAAGCTTAAATTCTAACCTGGGAATCTTGTCTTTAAAGTCCAATGTTATAAGCAAGATTAATACAATCACATATGATGGTTAAGCTTGATAAAACTTCTGGTTTCACATTTGTCTACTCAGAAGGGGGAATTCCTGCAAGGTGCCAAGTTGCACTTGACTCTGCAGAGATCAGATGCACAATTTAAGTGCATCTCTACTGGCTTCAATGAACACTGCACTAGATCCTAATTTTATATCTATCTATCTACCTTCATATCTATTTCAGGTGGCATAATACTACTTCTAAGGGTGGCTGAAATAACACCTAAATATGAGTTTCCTTTGTTCTTTTCTTATAAACACAACATCCTTTAGCTAAGATGACTTGGACTGTGTTTTAGAACACTTAGAGAGGGATAACTCAAATGAAAAAAGTCTTCAATGTAGCAAACCCTTTAAAGTTATTCCAGGCAGGTAGTTATATCTGAGCTCAGATGCACTCAGCTCAGATGCCCAATGGGTCTGACTCTCTGCTTTTTCACTGATTTGGCCATTAACTCCGTCTCAATTGCAGTTTAATAAAAAAACAGTATAGTTTTTCTCTCTTAGGCATGATCAGTCTCAGAACTTTGGGATCGTCTAATGAAAATTCCCCATAAGTACAAAGTAATAAGATAAAATCTTGCAAGAAAATTTTTTGAAAGTTGCTAATGAAGAGAAGGCACAAACCATTTACTGTAGTTTCTTGAATGACTCAAGTCATTCATTTCAGCATGCCCAGCTGACAATAAATTCAGTATCACCATTGTTCATATGAACTGGTTGTGCCATTTGCAGATGTTATGCATGGCTGGATCATAAAGCCTCCCTACATGTAAAATCTTGAGATAAAGGTGTGAGAGGTACCATTTGTTAATTATTCACATTACCATAATTTCTTCTGTTGCTATAACATCTGATTTGCATGGATAAATCCTGTATTTTCCTCTTGCAACTGCAGTGCTCCAACAGTCAGAGAAAAGTGCAGCTCCATACCCTTCATTCAGGGCATCTGTAGTTGAAAGCAGCTGTAATTCTTGTTGCATTCTTCACAGAGCATTCATTAGGAATTTATAAACACCACTTCACGCATAAAAAGGAAAGACCAAAATGGTTTGGACATAGGATGAAAAATCATATTTCATTAAATATTAAAACCATATAGTAATTTAAAATGTAGTAAATACAGTAAGTATGGTACACATATACATACTGTTTATATAAATATATATGCACATATGTAGTGCACATAGTTAATATAGCATTCTGATGGAGAACTAGCTTATTTATGGTGTATTTGGTTCAACAGTATTCTCTTTGGTTCTGTTGCACCGAGGGTAAAGGGACATGCCACATTTCTCCTTCAAGGGATGGACAGTAGTTTTCTATACAGCTTTCTTTAGAGATCACAGGGCTGTTGCCATGCTCCTCCAGTCTTTGGATTACTTTTCAGAGCTTAATACAGAAGAATATCTTGCATATTTTGAAGAGATGCTGTCTTATCTCAAATCTTGGCCCTTGCGTTCAGTGAAATATTTGAAAGGAAGGAAGGACAGATCTGGATCTTTCCCAGAGCAAGTCCAGAGGCTGAAGCCAGAGCAAGGACTCTTCAGGAACTTGGGACAGATTGGAATTCCGCTGTGGCTGTTGCAGAGTGGAGTCATGTGGCTTGTGTGCTGTAAAGGACAATGAACAACTAGGCCTTGGGAGGAAAGAAAGGAAGATAGGCCTCAAGATACAGAGGAGACCAGATACGTCCAAGGAAGCCTATGGGTAATTGTTTCCTTAAAAGTGGTCTCCTCCAGTTCCCACCAGCTTTATTCTCTCTTTCCCAGAAGATCTGGCTTCTCTGTATTTAAAGATTAATGTATTTCTAGGTCATTATTTGTGTATCCCAATTAAATCTCCCTATAGAGAGTGGCTGCTGCTGGTGCCTTAGAAGGTGCTCACACACAAGGGAAGGTTGGGAATAGATCCATTTTCTATTCTGATCAAGTTCTGGTCTATATCAACAATGTTTCCTGCCTCCCTGATAACACCCCTGCATGCCTGCACAAAAAGATGTCAGCCATTCGTCTGTTCTGGTCAGAAAGGTACATAAAGACTTCTGTAACATTATCTCCCTGGGGTCTCCCCCTTTGGCAAGACTTCTATGGCTGTGGCAGTAACAAGAGCACTTAGAAGAGCTGTTCAAGACAGGTCATGGGAACTCTCCAGCTGCCTTTCTGCCTCCTGTACATATGACAGAATATGTCACAGAACCACAGTCTTTATGTGTAATGTGTCCATGTATAACACAGGAGCAAGATTATCACTGCCATGTCAGGAACAGGTCAGAGTTGGTACCGAGCAGCTGCTCAAAAAATGAGCATATCTATGACTGTCATATGCAGTGTCTAATATTTGGCACTTGGGATTTGGGAGTGATTTAAGAAAAAGGGTTGCTAGGAGTTGTAGGATGAAAATAGACATTTTTTTTCAGAGGAAAAAAAAAGGGTAGCAACAGGAACAAGTAAAGGGGAGAAGAATGAATATGGCAAGGTGCTCACTCTGAAAGATGTACCTCAAACAGAGTTTACTGATTTGAGACATGAATAACTGGGTTCATAGATTATGTTCTGCAAGAAATCCATCTAGATGATCACAGTAGTCCCTCATAGGTTTAAATGTCTATGAATCAAGAGATATCATAACATAAGAGTATTAACTAAGTGTGTAAATGAGTAATATCTCCTAAAATGTTAATCCAGTGCACCTTCTTTCTAGTCATTGTGTCACACTGGCTAAAATTAGGAGAATTAAACTGTAACAATCAGAGTACAACTGAAGGATTCATGTATCTTATTAAATAAGATATCCAAAAGACTCATTTCTATCTGGCCAAGAAAGGATTTTATGGTAGTGCTGCTATACTGACTATTTTTTCTAGAAAACTGACTTTGGACCATTTTATTTCAAACCTCAATGGTCAGTGTGATCACTGTAACTGTGTACCTGATGGACCTTGACCAGATCATCACTTAATTTTTTCTGAAATTTGAAGTCTTAAATCTAAAGATAACTTTTTATGTTCAACTTTTGCCAGATGTTACCCTAGCTGGGATACAAGATCATTAATCCTAGCCTAAAAACAGTGTTTATTTTCAGAGTTTATCCTGATTGCTTATACTTTGCATTGCTACTGCATACTCTGTTCAAACCTTATTTAAATTATACATTGATTTTTCTCTTTTGTTTTCTTCCTCAGCCACTAAAAAGGTCTTTAAATGGACAAATTGCTGGGAAAAATATGTCAGCAGAGAAGAGAGGAACAGGACTGTGCATTCAGTCAGATCACAGACCATGGGTGTCACCAAAGGATCACAGACCAAAAGGTGTCACTAGAAAGCACTCGGAATGGTCTGTCATGCTTCAGAGATTCTGAGCTACAACACAGATTTTCAGCTTAACTTTTGTTGCGAATGCACAAGAAGTGATCTGAGCTGACTGTGCTGACTCCTTGAAATGTGCTGTACTTCCTCTGCACTGAATATATTACAGGTTTTATTCACTAGAAGTTAGGCTGAGCAATCAGCATTACTGCAGCAAAACATATTATCAGGTACTGGGGACTAGAGAGAAACTAATGAGAAGAACCAGTCAGAAATCAGATGAAATCAACAGAAGTCAAGAGTGTGTGCAGAATATTCATTAGTTCAGTTACACACACATACTGACATTAGAATAACACTACTGCAACTATAGGGTCAAACACTTGCCAGTTAAGTAATGTTGTAAAAAAGGATGCCTCATCACCCATAATTAATTTTATTTCACATGTACGTTAGGATATGTTCACATGCTGTTTTTTCCACAAAATGTCTGCCTCCTCCTGTGCACAAAATTGGTAATGCCCATTTAATGACTAGTTATATAATATTTTTATGTTCACCCCATCATTTCTAGAGCTTACTTAATTTTCAAAATGTGTTTTGAGGACATAATTATAAAGTGACTGTGCTTAACCTTGGCAAACATTACTTGAGAATCATGGTGTTGAAGCCCTTTGAGCTTGCTCTGAAGACCCTCAGAGTAATTGATGTCAGTACATCAGTAGTAGCTAGATCTGGATCTCTTTCTCAATCTCTCAGCTGGGGCCTCACTCAATCACGTGTGTATTAGTGACTGAATCTTCTCAAGACCTTTCTGAGATGACAGTGTGCTGCTGCTGATCTAAGTGCAAAAGGAAGGCATCCAAACTGCAGGCATAAAAATTAACTTGAAAAATAATTGGCCCCCAAATTTTTCCTTTAAATATGCAGGCAGTACCCATATTGTTAAAACATGAAACACAACTTCCATTGGTGTGAACACAAGTCACACATGATAAGCACTTCTGCAGTTCAGACTCTAGGCAAAGGAACTTCACAGAAAGTGCAATTTTTCCATTTCTAATTGGTACAGTACTGCAGTCTCTCACAGCACCTGCAAGAAGTGAAGTAGGAATATGGCATGTGGCAGTGACCCTAAATATAAAAGCCCAATCCAACCCCAGAGCAGGTACTTCATGTCCACTGGAACACACTCTGGATTTTTCTTTAATTTGTTTCTTTGAAGGGTCTTTGTGCAAGGGAGTTCAGCTGTGGTTGGAGATAGGTTTAAAGGGTTAAGATGAGTGTGCTTTCACCTGGTGTTTCATCCTCCAGCACAAAGTTAACCGTTCATCTGCTTTTCTACTTTACCCATTTCGCTGAAGAGATATATGCCTCCTGACTTAAATGTTCTCTGTAGACACGCTTTCTTCTGGTGATTCCTAGGTATGTTGCAAAAAGAAAAATATCATCTTATGTTGACTCTGAATGTCATGTATTTCACCAGCAGAGTAACAGTACTTAGATTCACATAAATTTCTGCCACGTGAGAAATTAAAGTGACTGGTAGCAACAATAATTAACCACCAAAAGATCAGATTGTTTTTTAATGGTGGACAAAATCGTGACAATTAGGATTCCTAGGTTCCACATCAAACTCCAGAGAGTATGCACTCTAGCAGGTACACATTATATGCTTCTTTCTCTGAGTATTGGTAAATTGTGCCTTTACCTGCCCTTTCCCCTTGGGTCCTTTGTTCCAGTCCATGCTTATCCTGTCCAATTCTCAAGCAGTTCTAGTTCAGTCCCAATTTCAGGATGTTGCAGAAATCAAAATGCAAGATGAATTACTGGGTGAATGTTTGTGTCTGGTAGATGTGTCCTTACTAAGCTTGGTCGAAAATTATCAGGAGGACATAGTTATAAACTTATGTAGGGCTTCACATACTTAGTGAATCAAAGCCAATACCTAATTATGAAGTGGTATAGCAGAAAGGGTAGTACTCAGTAAAAGCCCAGTGGCAGTGAAAGCTTGGAAAAGAAAATGTTTTGGATGTATTGGACTGACAGAATTGGGGAGAAAACCCAAAAAAGATTGACATTTTTATTTGGATAGAAGGGTGCATCAGTATCAGGATAGCAGTTGAATTTGTATTCACAGAAATGGGTCTGTGGGGGGGAATAAAATATGTTAAAGATCTGTGGACCTATTGAAGCTCTGACAGAAAGAGAACAAATGGAAATTATGGAGACTGAAGGCAGGAAAAGACCAGCTGGAGCCAGGGAAGTTACATGCCAAAAGTGGGGTAGTGTAAAGCATGGCTGTTAGTCCTTCCAGATGGGGACAGTTCTGCATTTTGGCTGCGACAAAGCCACAACAGATGTTGCCAACTCAAAGGTAGGCAAGAAAGCCAACTTGAAGTGAAGCTGACTAAAAAGAGTCAGAGCTCTGTAAGCTGATGTCAGCCATGAACAGGAGTTACCAGGAAAGGGGCTGCCAGAAACCTGAGCAAAGAGAAGACAGCACTGCTATTTGGTGCTGTTCAGAAGAAAAAAGGGGAGCAGATGAGTGGGGAGTAAAGGGAAAGGAGAAAGGTTTCTCTACGAGAAGGAAGTTGTAGTGTTTCTTTTTGAAATGGCTGCTTTGTATTGTCTGAAGTTTACCCTGGTGTGGAGACTACTTAATCTTGACCAAATTATTAGAAAAAGGAACTAATATATTTGGAAATTCTGGATAATTTTGCACATTTTTTCATGGAGAGTTTTGTCCCATTTTGACATTTGTAGAAGTTTTGCATCATTTATTTCCAAACTTACTTTTAAAATAACTTATATTTCAGTACCAATCATGTGTTTTCCAAAATGTTTTAATAATAAAATGTTTAGACATTTTTGTAACAAAGCAATGTGATTCCCCCAGATATTTTTAATGACGTTTTTGAAAATATGTTTTATAGGTCATTTTAGTTCCATTTCATAATGGGAAAAAAATCAAAATTTCACCATTTCCTGAAGAACAGATTTTTTCCCTTCTGACCTACTTCTTTGCTACTACAAAAAATATTGTGCAGCTTGGAGTGGAAGGAGGACCACTGAACTAATTAAAGATAGAGTAAGAACAGCAGGAATTAAACAAACAAAACCAAAGCAAATGCATACAGAAAACAATCCAAGAAAAGCCCAAAGAAACAATTAATGCCATAATACATTCAAACAATCAAGACAAATGACATGAAGGTGTTAGAGTGCTGCTTGGGTAGAACAGTAAATGTTAAATAAAAATTTAAATCCCATCCAAGACAATATAAATACAGAAACAAATAGTTCTTGCAAGACTGACAATAATATTTCTACCACCTCTATTCTTATGCTTTCCACACATTTCTTTATTGTATCCTCATTCCCATTTCAATTGCCATCATTCTGATTACATAATTTTGCTGGAAAAGCAAACTTTAAAAAGTTGCTGCTATTTAATAATAAATGTTAATAACTTCAGAAATAAAATAATCCCCCATTTATAAGTGTTGTTGCTCTAAATGATTTCTGAAACAATAATTTCTGAGTGAAATAACAGAAGGTTGAGAGAGATCTAAAAAGAGGTTAAAAAGTTTCAATTAATTGTGTTAGAGATGTTATATTTACTCATCTCAGGTACGGAACTCGATACATGGTTTCAACCATAGATAGATCAGTTTCAGTAAAAAAATGCCCACAAAATGTATGGAAGTTGCCAAACACAATAGGGTTTAAATATCTAGCACATATTTGTTACACTATTTATGAAAAGCAAATGCAAGGGAAAGCATAATTCAATGAAAAAAGGTGATACAAAACACAAATCCATTGAGGCAAAAAGAGATGTCTAGTACAGGTTAATATATTTTTTTTTATATTGTATACATTTTCCATCTCAATAATCATACAGTGCCTATGACCATCCCAGAAAAATGGATCAAGGAAAAATATTATCAATGTCATTATTTTTGACTACCTGACTTTAATGCATAGCGGTACCACGGATAACAGTGTCTCTAAGAGGAAGTGGACAGAGTGATGGGGAAGACAGTAGAAATGCTGTGTTACAAGCAGGAAATACAGCAAGGGGCACTTGAAAAAGAATAGACTCACAGAAAGGTTTTGTTTAAGGAAGGGACTTTAAAAATCATCTAGTTCCAACTTGCTGCTGCTGGCAGGGACGCCTTTCACTGGACCAGGTGTCTCAGAGCCCCATCCAGCCTGGCCTTGAACACCTCCAGGGATAGGGCATCCACAGATTCTCTGGGCAACCTGTTCCAGTGTATCCCCATGCTGACAGTAAAGAATATTTCCCTAATACCTAATGCAAACCTCCCCTCTTTCAGTTTGAAGCCATTCTCCGTTGTCCTGTCATTACATATCTTGTAAAAAGTCCCTCTCCTTCTTCAGGTACTGGAAGGCTGGGATTAAGTCATCCTGAAACTTCCTCTTTCCTAGGCTGAACAAACCTAATTCTCTCAGCCTTTCCTTCTCTAAAACGAGAATTGAAATTGGTGAATGGGAGAGTTTAGAAATCCCAATGAAAAGATCAAGGATGGTAATTTTACCCTGGAGTTAGTGCAGAGATGGTGAGGATTTAATTAAGGACACTAGCATTGAAGGAAATTATTCAGGAGGTTTAAAGGTCTCACAAAACCATTCCAGGAGTTTTTAATTGATTTTTTTCTCATATCATCTTCTTAAATTGTAATATTTTCTATTCAGTATGATTTCTCTTTTTTTCCTATAACTCTATAGTGTATGTGAGCAAAGGATGAATGCTACTAGCATTTCCACAATGAGACTGCAGATATCTGGATTGGTAACTTGGCAACTCAGCATCTACCAGGTGCCAAACCATTTATTCTCAGCTTCTATAGCAGCATGTATTTGATGTAACGTATTTTGTACATAGCAATTTAGAGATTTAGAGAGGAATGAAATTAAGCTGTGTGAAGAGAAAATGAAATATGTCTTTCAGGCCAAATATCAGAAAAGCAAAAACTAAGTAATTATGATAAAACAAAACACTGATGGATGGATAGCACAGATAGATGAGGAAAGCAGGGATCAAAAATGGTAGTAAAACAAATAATGAGATCCATAATTGGAAAAATAGTAACAAAATAAAATATTGTAACTGTGGTTTAGCATTACACAGAATCACAGAATAAGTTGTTGGAAGGGACCCACAAGAATCGAGTCCAGCTCCTGGCCCTGCACAGGACACTCCAAGAGTCACATAATGTGCCTGAGAGCGTTGTCCAAACACTTCTTGAATTCTGTCAGGGTTGGGGCTGTAACCACTTCCTTGCGGAGCCTGTTCCAGTGCCAACCACCCTCTGGGTGAAGATCCTTTTCCTGATATCTAACCTGGCTGGACATGAATCCATCCCACAGTCAAGAGTCCTGCACAAACTGCTGCAGTGTGGCTCACTCCTCCACTGGGTGCACTCTTCCACAGTGTGCAAAGACAGGCTGCTCCAGCGTGGGTGTCCCATGGGGACAAGTCCTACCAGCAAACCTGCTCCAGCATGGGCTCCTCTCTCTGCAGGTCCCTGCCCAGGAGCCTGTTTCAACATGGGGCTCCCACACGTTCACATCCTCCTCTAAGGCATCCACCTGCTCCAGTGTGGGGCTCCTCCATGGGCTGTGGGTGGATCTCTGCATCCCCATGGTTCTGCATGGGCTGCAGGGGCACAGCTGCTTCACCATGGGCTGCACCATGGGCTGCAGGGGAATCTCAGCTCTGGCACCTGGAGCACCTCCTGCCCCTCCTTCTGCACTGACCCTGGTGTCTGCAAAGTTGTTCCTCTCATGTATTCTCACCCTGCTCTTCTCTGGCTGCAACTACATTTGTGCAATAATGTTATTCTTCTTCTTAAATATGTTATCACAGAGGCATTACCACCACTTCTAACTGGCCCAGTCTTGGCTACGAGCACGTTCACCTTAGACCCATCTGGAATTGGCTCTGCTGGATATGGAGGAAGCTTCTGGCAGCTTCCCACACCTCTTACGTTTCTGTCACCTGGGAGACAGACATGCTACCCAGCGCTTTTATTTTCATGGGCAAGTGTAAAGCCAAAGCCCTTCTCTCCCACAGCTTTGGCCTACAGCAGATGAACTTTACCTGGAGCAAGCATAACGATTTGTTATGGTTTTCTGGATTTCTTGTGGCATGTTGATCTTCTCAAAGGCTTTTGGTGCTATAAGGACATTTGGGTTTTAAACTCCTCAGTTCTAGTCTCAGAGAGGGGATTGTTTCCAGAGCAGGATCCCACAACACACAAAGTTTGTGTCTGAGGGAGAGCTCTTCTGATCTTTCCCTATTCCACTGGCATATAACCTGACAAAGAGCCATCTGGTTCTCCTAATATCTGCTGTTTAGTGTGACATTCTTCAGTAGATGGAATTGGATTCACTCTCTTTTCTCCCTTCCTTTAACAGTGAAGGTTCCTCTCCTTTGCTTTCCCATGGCCTGTCTGCTGCCTTTTGTCTGAGATATTCTGCTGCTTTCTGAAACATTCTGAAATTGCTGAAGGAAACAATGAAGAAGCTTTGAGGTAGGGGATTGGGAGAAGAGGATGTGGGGACCCAGGAGCAGGGCTGCTGTTGGAGAGGGACTGTGGGACAAAATTGACTGGGATTTTGAGAGCTGTGACTGAGTTGGCAGCTTAAGTTTTGTTAGACTTTATGCAGGACAAGGATGCTTGAAGGATCAGTGATTTCAGCATCAGTGCTGTCAAATGATCATGCAAGATTCTAGAGGGATTTAAGAATCGGGATTGATTTAGAACTTGGCTGGAAGATTAACTGCTGACCTAGAAACTGCTAAATGGGGATGACAATAATTTCTGCAGAACTATGGACCTAAAGTAATCTTTTTCAAATTCCCTCTAGTTATGGACTATATTAAATACACTTCACAGTGGCAATTGGTAAGGGAAAACTAAATATTAGATGAAACATTATAATGTCATAATCTAATTTAAAATGCCTAATGATTTGGAAAGCAGAGGTAATACTGCTCTTCTGTGTGTTTGTTTGTTTTTTCTCTTTTCTAGTCTGACTCATAATAGTTTGCTTATTGAGCTTGGAAAGATGAAGATGCATAAAATAAAAAAGACATGATGATATTTAAAAAGGCTGATCTCTTTAGCATACAATTTATTTACAGTGCATGAACATAGAATGAATTTCTCCTCCACAGACTGACTCAGAGGGGGTGCTTTGGAGGCATATAATTCTGTTCCCAAAATAATAATCAATCTATATTAGAACTTGTAAAATGAAGAAGTTACTGAATAGGCAAAAACTAGCAGAGAGAAAAAACTAAATTATGAGAGTCCCAGCATAAATTTTGATGTAAATAGTAAACACTGTCTTGAGAAAAAGTAAGAAGCAGATAAAATCCTGCTAGGCTCCACCTTGGTTAAGAAATGGCTTTTAATAGGTGTGCTCAAGTGACTTCAAAAATTTAATGGGAAGATTTTGCCTGATAAAAATGAACATCAAGAATTTGCCACAGTGAGAATATTGTTTGGTTTCACATTTCTCTTCTTATCAAAATACTATCATTTTTTAAAAAGTAACTAAAAACCTACTTGTGCAATAAAGCTGTTTCTAAGAAATATTACAGCTGCCAAGAACCCAAATTTAGATAGAGATGAAAGAATTAACAGTTACTAAGAACATTAATCAATCTGAGAAAGCCTATCTGCCTGAATCTTGCACAAAACTAAACTCCATACTAACCTTATCTAAACATCTAGCTTTCAAAAATTCATAGAATTATGAAACTTAGAATCACTAAGGTTGGAAAAGTCCTCTAAGATCTTAGAGTTCAAATGTTAAAGTATCATAAAAAGAGGTAATTCTGCAAGTAGAATATAAATTAAGATACAACAGATTTTATTTATTTATTTATTTATTTATTTCATTATTTCATTAGTTACTTAGTTCTAGGCATCTGTATTCACTAGAATTGTACTGAACATACTGAATAATGAACAAGGCAATTGAACTCAAGTAGATCAGCATATGTCCTGCAATGGAAGGGAAAATAGGCAACCTTGACTGTATACTCTGTGTGAGCTCCATGTGGATGCCATATGTCCTAGCCAAGACAATAACACACAAAGCTGCACAGAAAAATCGTTTCAGGACTTCATGTACTGTACTTCTCTTCACACTAATCCACTTGGGAGGATGTAGCTCATGAGTAATTCTAATAGTGTTCAAAAAGAAAGAGTGAATCTTCTCCTTCTGCACAGGTCAGATGGACTCTGGTGCAGCCCTCAGCCAACATTGCACTTACTACATTATAGAAGCCACAGTCTCTGCATACACAGCTCCCCTAAAGCAACAGCAATCACAACTCTCTCAATTCACAGCAGTACTGAGTCTGACCAGAGGCCACCGCACTTCCTTGCAGACCTCAGCACTGCAAGAGTTGTCAGTATGTCAGCTCCACTGGACACAACACAGCAGAAAGCAAAATCAGCTTAATGTGTTTACTGAAATCAACCTGACCTGAAAGTAAGTTATATTCTGCACATAAAATATAATCTGGTGAAATGTAGAGCCACTTTTGTTTTTGAAAGCTGTTGAAAATTTTGGTTAATTCTCCTTAGTTATGGGAAACCAACAGCTGGAGAAAAAGCATTTTTCCTACTTTGTTTGCTGGTGAAGGCTGTGGATGCATCTACCTGGACTTTAGTAAAACCCTTGATGCCATTTCTCACAAAATTCTCCTGGAAAAACTGGCCGCTCATGTCTTGGATGGGTGAACTGCTCCCTGGGCAAAAAACTGCTTGGATAGCCACCCAGAGGGTAGTGGTGAATAGAGTTATATCCAGCTGGCAGCTGATCACTAATGGTGTTCCCCAGGGACCAGTGTCGGGGCCAGTCCTATTTAATATATTTATCAATGACCTGGATGAGGGGATTGAGAACAACCTCACTCAGTTTGCAGATGACACCAAGCTGGTTGCGAGTGTTGACCTGCAGGAGGCAGGAAGGCTCTGCAGAGGGATCTGGCCAGGCTGGATTGATGGGCTGAGGCCAGAAGTGTGAGGTTCAAGATCAAGTTCCAGGTCCTGCACCTGGGGCACAACAACCCCAGGCAGTGCTACAGGCTGGGGGCAGAGTGGCTGGAAAGCTGTCAGACAGAAAAGCACCTCGGGGTGCTGGTCAACAGCAGCTGAACATGAACCAGCATGTGCCCAGGTGGCCAAGGAGGCCAGTGACATCCTGGCTTGGATCAGCAATAGTGTGGCCAGCAGGACCAGGGCAGTGATTGTCCCCCTGTACAGGGCACCGATGAAGCCACACCTCGAATCCTGTGTTCAGTTCTGGGGCCCTCACTATAAAAAAGACATTAAGGAGCTGGAGCGTGTCCAGAGAAGGGCAGCAGAGCTGGGGAAGGGTCTGGAGCACAAGTCCTGTGAGGAGTGGCTAAGGGAGCTGAGGGAGTTTCATCTGGAGAAAAGGAGGCTCAGAGGAGACCTTATAGTTCTTTGTAGCTACCTGGAAGTAGGGTGTAGTGAGGTGGGGGTCAGACTCTTCTCCCAGGTAACAAGACAAGAGGAAATGGCCTCAATTTGTGCCAGGAGAGGCTTAGGTTAGGTACCAGAAAAAATTTCTTTACCGAAAGGACTGTCAAGTACTGAAAAAACCTGCCCAGGGAAGTGGTTGAGTCAACATCCCTGGAGGTACTTAAAAGACATGTAGATGTAGTGCTTAGAGATGTGGTTTAGTGGTAAACCTGGAAGTGCTACATTAATGGTCAGAGTCAATGATCCTAAAGGTCTTTTCCAACCTAAACTATTCTTTGATTCTATGAGTCTATGATTCTCTCTCTGTTTAATTTTTTATGTAATTGCTCTCACTATGACTCTTGATGAATTTGTCTGATCGTGATTATTAGTGAAGCAGTAATATTTATGCTACATCATCTACAGTTCTTATATGAGTAAAATGAAACATGTCCGAAGCAGAGATTGTAATTTCTCCCTCAAAGTGGAAAGGAGAAGAGAAGGGAAAATTCTTCAAGGCGACTAAAGTTCATCCCAGTTAAGGATTTTTGATTAATAGGCCAACACTTGAATTGAACTGGAAATTTTTCTTTCAAAACTATGCAGCAGACACAGAATTTTTTCCTCCCATCATTCATATCTCCATTTAAATTAGAAGCAATTTAGAGGAAAAGGACATAAATGGCCAGGGCCAAAGATCTATGGATTTTTCTCCATCAAATTTGTTTTTTGTGCTTTATCCTTCATAAGATTTAGGACACCTTTATTTGAAAGACAACTTTTAAAGTTCTGCTAACTTTAGCTGCTCTGACAGCTGTATTATTAAACACCTAGTTCATCATGATGGAAACTCATACATAAAACCTGATGTAGTTAAGGATTTAACTGGCAGTACTCATAAATTACCCTGTTTGCATTAAAAATTAATTTCAAAAAAAGAATGCAGCTTTTTTAAAACACCACCACCAATGAATCAACATCGCCCTCATCCATTGACATTTTAAAGGCTTTGGAAAATGAGGTACATTATGACATTTTGCTTTCTTGTGTAACTTGCAGGCTGAGACACTCTTGATGTGATGGGATAACACAGGGGGAAACAACAGCATGAAGGTAAGTCAGAAGAAAATTGGGGAAAGCTAAATTGGTAAGATCAATTGGTAAGTTAAAATACTTGGGGATTTTGAAAGTCCTGGCTTCACTTTCTTGCTTTTCCTTAGTGTGTGAAGTCACCTCACTGATCTATGCCTCACTCGCTCACCAGCAAAGGGAGATTGGTTAATCCTCCTTTCTTTTATATTCATGTTTTGCCCATCCTAACCTTGCCAAAGGATACAGTTGTATGCACAGATCCCTTGATTACTGCCAAACAATCACCCTCTGCACTGGTTATCTCAGGGTTGCTAGCTAGTAAATTACCCTCTTGCAAAGTCTTTGGCTACATAGAGTCTGCCAGGGTGAAGGTCCAAAGAGATGTAGATCTTTTCCCTGAACATAAACATTGTCAAATGATTAGTCATGCAAGAATAGAAGTGTTTTATACAGCACAGTAACTTCCTGTAAATCATCTAATGTGCATCCTCTACTTTCAGTCAGATCTACTTCTGTATCCACTAGCACACAGTAGTACTGAAAAATATGGAGTCAAGTAGCTCTAAGAGGCCATTTTCATCTGAAAACAAAAGATCTATGGAAACTTTGTGCTCTGTGATTTCCAGAAGATTGTGCAGGAGTGAATAATAGAATATTTTCATGTCTATATTTCTTTACTTGTCTTCTAAGGCTGTGCTCAAATTGTAGCTCTGTTGATTTTAAATAGTCATGTTTTAGCATAATACATTAATGTCAATTATCATCAGCATTTTATTTCTTACAATTATTTGTGTCCTTTTAGTATTTCTTATACATAGTCTTTTATTCATAGGAATAACTCTGCTTTGTTCAAGGGTGTGGCCTTTATTAAAAAAAAAAACAACCAAACAACCAAACTCTTAAAAGGTTTGTAATATTTATAGGATTTAAAAAATGGTCTTAATGTCCTCTCATTTTTGATAATATGACTACAGCCAGTGTAGTAGAAACATGTTGGAATATCAGGCTTGTATTTTCCCTACTATGGGGAATTTGTACCAACATTTAATTGAATTTACACCCCATTTTATAGGGTTTAGAATTGGAACTGCACAGAGTAGAATAAAAAAAGCCCCAAATCATCCAAGAGCACCAATAACAGCATTGAAGTAAAAGTAGAAAATTTGAGGAAAAAAGAAAATTTAATGAGTATGAAGAGGGAATTTTGGTCAGGTATAGGCTGTAAGAAAAGTAGGTGTTGAATCAAAATAGGAGGAGCAGGCAAAGGCCAAGGAAAATATGATGCATGGCAGTCAGTCAGAGACAAGATACTTGACAGGTCTGTGTGTTGCTGTTCCAGTTATTTTATTCCACGTATGACTCCTAGCAGGGTATTTCTGGAGATTTCCTTTTTTACCTCTTTATCTTCCTCCTGATAAGACTTGTTGGGACCACTTGCGTCACTGAGAGCAGACTCCCATCCTTGCAGATGCACAAACCCATAGAGTGATCATTTAGTGTTCAGTGGTCTAGAGAAAATAGTCTACAAGCCCTAACTGACCCACTCTGTAAAGCATTTTATAAAAACTTCTAATAAACAATACAAACACAGGATAAAAATTGCAACCAAAAGGTATCACAGGAAATGGGAGGGGTGGTGGGTGAGGGGAAAAGAATAAATCAAGGTCGCTCCAGCTCCTGAGAAGTAGTTAGAAGCAACTGATATTTTTTAATATGCTCCAGAACATATGGGTTGTGCTTTGGAGCTGGAAACAGTAACAGAGGCCCTGATAGCTCTCTCTATCCTGTGAAAAAGAAAGTTGAAATTCTTCACTACATTTTGATAGCATTTGCATTTAGTTAGTACACTCTACCAAAGTCAACAGAGACTAATGATTTCTGAGAAGTTCTTATTTCATTTATTTAAGATTTGTGAATTTTGAGAAAGGTTTGGGGATGGGTTGGGGGTTTTACTGTTGTTCTTCTATATTTTGACTTCATCCTCCATGGTTTAGGTTTTCAGCTGCAGGGATCTGGGAGGTGACAGCCTTCTGGATAAAAAATTCATTAAGAAAAATATTGCCTTTTGCTGGCAGGATTGCTTTCAGTAGTAGATGCTATATTTTATATTCCTCAGATCTTCCAAGCTTCATTAATAGATTGGCATTTTTTTGTTTGCTAATAATGCCAGACTGTGAGTTTTTAATGTAATTTTCCCTGGCTAAATGTCCCACTCCAACCCTACCAAGTGAAAATGCCAAATTTATCAGGCTGCTTATTCCTAGTAAAAGAAAACAAGGTCTTTGGAAGGGGAAGGTGGGGGGAGACAAGATTATTTTCTTTCTTTTATAAGACTTCCCTCATGAAGGTGGAAGTCTTTGTAAGACACATATTTATTCCAGCTCTTTGATATCCTTCTCAGGTTAGGTTTTATTGCTTTTTAAAAATAAACATTTTTATGTCATGATTATAATCATAGGATGCCAGAGGAGAAGAGTTTCTGATTTTACTTTTGTTCAAAGTCAAGGTTTATCATGGTTGTATTAAATAACTTTTTAGAAAAAGATAGAAATAATACCAGCACAGTTTCTGATCTAATGTTTTAACTAATTTTGTTTGATAGTCTGCAATTTGAGAGAATTCAAATTCAAAAGTCTGAGTCTTTTAAAATGTGAAATAAGCCCTTTTTTTCTAAAGGATTGAGCTGTCTTTGTGGTTGATGATTATATAAACCCATAAACACAGTCTCACCCACAAATAAAGGTTTATATTAAGGTTCATCCTGTACTCTTCTGTATTCTAGTAGTTTGGCCAGAGACAAAGGCATCAGGTAGATTCAGAGTAAAGAAGTCCTTCTAATAAAATGTGAATTCTTCTTAGAGAAAAATAACCAGCTAATGGAATTTTATCAGGGAAATTAAATAAGAGTATGACTAAGGAAACTTTGCAGGGTTTTGAAACCTTGCCATGTTTTAGCACTTTTCTGGGCTGTCTGATCAGAGTGGAATGAGTAGTAATATAGAAGATCCTTTTTCTTCAGATGTGCTCCAAGGAGCCAATATTGACGATGTGGAAAAATTTGGACTGTGTTATTTATTTTTTTTTCATTCTTGAAGTTACTTCAGTTTTCTAGTCAATGCTGTTAATTTGGTAGCTTTGGTAAGTGCTAAATTTGCCATTAAGCGTAAATAGAAAATCAATGACTAACAGCAACACTATGATCTACTGTGACTAATGACTTCAGCTAATCTGTGAATATTGAAGGTCTCGGGGCACTTAGTGATGTCAATGGGAATTGGTGATGCTGGTACTGGAGCAAGGATTTCTGTTTCTTGTTCTTCAGGCAAAAGCCAGTCAACAGGATGGCAATTAGCAAAATTTTGTGTTCTTATGAAGTATCAGTGGTATCTGAGAAACTATTTGGAAGCTTTTTGTTGCTAACTGCAGGAGGTGCCCTAAATCGGGCCTTGCTGTAAAGCTGCTTCTTATGTGAAATGAAATATGTGCTTTGTGTTCTCAGAGAGAGCTTTTATGACAAATGGTAAAATAACAGGCCTTGTTAATTTGCATTGAGGTATATATGCTGCTGTCTTGGTGGCATCCTTGCAGCAAATTGTGGTGGAAAAATCCCTGCCTTATCTGTAATGAGAGAAAATACAGAAAAGGCTGTAGTCTGCTCCAGATTTTGGGTATCAGTGCTCCAATTTTGGCCTTCCTTTTTTAAAAAAGAATTCAGGAATACAAAACTGCCTTGAAAAATAAGAATAAAAATAAAAATCAATTCCATTCCTGATATTGCTCTTTATCTGTTTCTATATTAACATATTCAAATACTGTCCTTTATTTCCTAAGTTTTAAAATCTATGAGTCTCGTGTCAAGCACCTTAGCTGTTTTAAGTAAATCAGTATGTGGATTCAGCTTTTTTTCTGCTCCTGGCTTTCTTTCCCATTCAGGTTTGTGAGTTCATAATTCATAAACCTTGTATGGAGAACCAGCTGTGTCACTGTAACTTTGAGAGACAAACAAAAAAGGGATGTCTTCAGTACCTGGAAGGCCTTTAGTCACTTCCCTAGGACATATGTCTAGCATAAGAAGCATATCCACCCACAAAGCAGTACAGAAGTCCAGTGCATTTTGTGTCCTGGCCTTTGGATGGGTTGGAAGACTCTTCAACAAGCTGAATTAAACACTCTGCAAAGGCACCCTGCATTGCAGAGAGTATATTTGCTAGGCAGGGCTGTGCATGCTGTATGAAATTGTCCTGTGCACCTTGCATAACTGAGATCAACTCCAAGGAAAGCTGGCTGGAATGCTCAGCATGAGAAGTGCTGCACGGGCACAGTGTCTTAGTGGGACATTGTTTCCATGAGATCAGCACAACTAGAGTCAGGCCTGCAAGGTTTCAGCAATTTTCCTCTCAAGTTGTATTCTCATTTTGACATGAGAGCATTTGGCATGTAATATGCAAAATCTGGGGGAATAGTTGTTTTGATGCCAGTTTAGTTGTGAGTTTCTGCTTTTAAGCTTGGCATATGAGGAAAAGGGAAAATGTGTGGGAGTCATGAGTAGCAATGCATTTTTTCAAGCAAGGAGTTTCACAGTGCTGGAGGAGTACTTCTCCAGAGCAGGCTTCATCCCTGGCCAATTGACAGCATCAGGATAGCAGTTCCTGTGAGTAAATCAATCGTGTTCCCTTTGACTGGGAAGAAGGACTCAGATGAGATGGAACTATGGCGGTTTCCACTAAAACCTTAGGATGAAGTACAAGGAGAGTTTTGGCTTTTAAATGTAATGCCTTTTGCCTTCAGGTTGTCACTCCTTTTTTGTTGTAGGAGGTGAAGAAACTTGGGATATCACCAAATGTCACAGATACTGTGAATGCAACTTTTTTTTTTTTTTTTAATTGACCTTAGAGGATCAGCTTGGAACTTTCAGCTTTCTCTTTTTTTTCCTAAATTACATTTAGTATTTTGTGGTTACTCAACAAGAAGGTTGAATTTTGACCTGAGTGCTCCTCAAAGAAATAATTTTTAAATAAAGAAAATTGAAGCCACAAGTATTAGATGTCTTCCATAAAATCCTGAGACTGAGACTGTCTTAAAATAATGTCATTTTTATTTCACTACTTCAGTTTTTTTCTATAAATCATATAGAATATACACACAAATTTATTGCAACTCACATCTTCTTTAATATATTTCTTTGATAGCTTCTTCAGCCTCTCATTTGGACTCATTTATTTAATGTAATTTCTTCACTAAAACATTTGCCTTGTCCCAGTTTCCCAAAGCAGACATAATGCAAATTTTTCTTTTCTATAGATGTCTACATACTACATTCCTAGGTATACATAGGTATATGATACCACACACAGGTATTCTATACATATGTATGTGTGTACCCATGCACCCCCATGCGAGCCCATAGGTTATAGTTTACCCTGTGGTATGGTGGTTATGGTGAAGGATCTTCATAGATAGGTAACTTATGATGTTTGAATAGCTTCTTGCTTCCACAGACACCAAGTTCCTTGCAGTGTACTTGGGCAGAAAATATATTTCTACAGCTATCCCCATCCTTTCTTTTTTCTTTTTATTTATTTTTTTTTTTTTTTTAAGGATGTTCTTTCATTTTTGCAGAGAACTACTAAAAATTTCATCTACTGTGCCTCACTGAAAAAGTCATTTTGTATGGTCCTTTCCAATATGCTATAGAATCATTTTCTGATGGCAGAATACTTACAGAGTTTCCTGGTGGCCTTTTTTAAACTCATTTTCTTTCCCTGTTTCTATATGAGGGCCCTGTTTATCTTCCAAATTTCTCTGTGTCAGCAGTTGACTCAGATGCTATGTGCTAGCTGGTATAACAGCTCTTTGACCTGAACTAACCCTTTTCCAGCTATTCTTCGCTTGCATCCTTGCTACTCTGGCTTCTCATCCAAGCAGTGATTATTCTTTACATTCCACGTAGTGAAACATGATGCAGTGCCAATGTGCTGTATTTTAAATGATTTACAGAGGAGCGTGGAAATGAAACAGAAAATTGTGTGAGAGCTGAACTCTGAACTCAGTTTCTTGTCTAACTGTAGACTGACCAACCTTCCTTTCTTGTTCAAAAAGTAAACTAATGAAGGCCTCTTGCTTCTTACTGTAAACAATATATATGTCGTTTTCCATATATTTGCATTTTGAATCTAAAGCTCAAGGAAATGGAACAGGGGGAAAAGCAGTGTTTTCAGGCACAAGAACACGTCAAAAAGCTGAAAAGGGATGTCAGCTGACTGGGGAACAGAGACAGCACAGCTGGAGTTATTTTCTACATTAACTAGTGTTAGGCATCGCAAAGACTATTTTTTTCTGAAAGTGGTATTAAGTATTTTGCTTTTTCAGCACAGAGATTTTTTTTCCCCATAATAAAGAGACTGCAGAGTATCGCTGTGTGTTACTCGAGGCTAAAACATTTGCATTAAGTCAATGAATGTTTTGTCATGGGCTTTGTGAGACCTAAACAAATTGCTGATTCCACAGCTTAATGACTACAGCCCATTTCCACATTCCTCCCACTCTGTTCCATACCCAAAAGCCTGGTTGCAAATCAGAAAATGAATCTCCTTTTGTTTATCCTTCCCTTGTCTCACTGTGGTATATGCTGTCAAAACAGGTGCTATAAAAATGTACAAAGGATGGTCTCATTGGGATAGTCCTACTCTGCTTTTCCTGATTGTTAAGACGATAGTGGAGAACATTAAAGAATAGAGCTCCTTTCTCTGCCACAATAGTAGCCCTCTCTGTATAGCCACATCCACAAAAGAATTTTGGCCTGATGGGATCCAAGGTCCTCAGTTAGATACACAGGCTCCATATATTTGGTATATCTGACCTGAACTCCTAAAAATCACCAAAGCAGCTGCCATATTTTTATGAAAATTGAGAGACATCCCAAGGAAAATGTTTATTTTCAGCACACCTGCTGGATCAATGGAGGAGTTCATCCACTTCTGGAAATCACAAGCATGTGCTGGAGCAGTTATGGTGCCTTTTTTCCCCCCAGAATAAGTTTTTTTGGCTGCAAAAAGGGAAGATTTAAACTTTTCTTCTGTTACGGAACTTTGAAATCAGTTACGTCAGAGATTGCCTCATACCAATTAATTTGCTGTCTCTGTTAAAATACACTAGATATAACTGTGCTTAAAATCTGTTCCTTTTGAAGGGGCAGGAAAGTTTTTTAATATTCTGGAATGCTAGGAAGTAGTAGTCTAAGATAGGATATACAGTACTCCAGGTTTTGAGATCATCACCCTGCTACAGATGGAATGCCCTTTTATTTGGTAGTTCCCTGCACTACTTTCAAAGTCAGACAACAGCTTAATGTAAACTAAATATATATTTTCTGTAATCCCAATATTAACACAGCTATCAAATTTAGAAACCAATAGGTTACAGGGGATCACTACCTCTTTTTAACTTCCTGAGTTCTGGACACCGCTCACAGTTCAAGTGATCTGGATCTGGAGACAAGCTTCTCTTTTTATATTCATGTGGTTTTTTCTCAGGTTGTGTTGCATCTTCTCTGCAAGATTTCTCATCACTTATAACTTCATGATAATGTTACATTGCACTCAGAAAATGCTAGTGCCCCTTGGGTATGGCTATCTGGAGCCATCTCCTGTTCAGACAGTAAACAGACTATGTTAATGACCATCCTTCTTAACTAACACTTGAGGGGTTTTATTGATTTGGAGTTGTTACATTCTAAGTGTCTAGGTGGGATCCAAACCTTAGTGCACAGTCTTTTGTATATGAAATCTGTAATTCAGGTGAAATTGTTTCCTCGTTAACAAACTCCATGCAAGCTTTGTCTCCATAGATTAATATTGCAAATAGATACAGTTTCAAAACACAGAAAACACATTTCTCTATTCTTCTGATTTAATAAAAGGAGCACTAAAAATCTAATTTAGACAAAAAAGTATTTTTTCAAGATACCAGATTTGTCCATTGGTATTAAATTATGGTGACTGAAGTATTTAGTTCATCTGTGAACTAAAGTTTGCTACTGTTTTGTGTTACTTATGGGAGAAAATTATTGGGTCTGATTCAGGTATCTCAGGTGAACCTTGAATTCTTTGTATTTGATAGCCAATAGAAAGTGCGCAGTACTTGATTAACAGACAAGGTCTATTACTAAATAAATGATAAGATATTTTTAATGTTTTGATCAGAGTGAACAAGTACTTCAGAAATCTGAGCTAAGGAAATGCTTATTAATATAAAGTGACAGAACAAGTATAGATGTTGTCAAGGGATTGTGATGTAGAAAATGAATTTAGAGTTCATTACTTTGACATTGAGAATAAGAAAATTCCCTCTGTTCAGAATCCTGGATCTTCTGGGCTGTTTCTTAGCCAGCTAAGAAACATCTTGGAGATCAATTTTTTTTTTTTTATTGCTTTTATAGTGACCAAATGTCTTAGGTAGACAGTATAAACAATCCAGAAGTACAGGAAATGCATAAAACACATATTTTCACAAAGGTGAGGGTAAAATTACTAGAAAGGAAATAGGGTGGTCTCACATAAAAAGAAACCTTAGGACAGGTGACATATTTCCTATGATTACTGGCTGGGGTTCAGACACAAAGGCACAGTCACCACAATTGCACTTTCTTTGAGATATATATCAGGAAACCCTGAATTAATTTAAAAGCTGACTTCAGCAGTATTTTATCCATTCCACCATACACCAACTCAGTCTCTAAGCACAGGGAATGGTTTAAAGAATTGGAATATTTTGATGATGGATTTAAACTGCTTATGTTTAGCAAATAACAATACAGTGGGTGTAATGGCTGTGCAAAATCTGAGTATGATGGATTCAAACCTCTTTCCATCATAAAATTTATAGCAGAAATGTCACATAATCTCTAAAATACCATTTTTACTTGAGACTTGCTAGCAAACTTTGCTCTTATACTGTGTATAGCTAGGGACAACACAACTAACATAACACACAGTAATTGTTCTGATTATATTATTTATGATCTGTCCTTATAAATGAATATTGAACTTGTATCAAGACAGCTGGAGTTCAGAATTTGAATTTAATAATTTTGCATAGTTTTGGCTTTCATTCCTTAATTCAAACAACTTTCAAATTCACATTTTCATCTCCTTCCTTGGCTGTGAGAGGTAATCACATCACAACTGCAGTAATATTCACAGGGAGCATATAGTCAATACTTAAAGGAAAAATTACTGTTGAAGGACCAGCTGCCTATGAACGTCAGCAGTCTTCTGTCAGCATAGGTTGTGTTGGTCTTAATGCAGTCTTATAGTTCCATTGCAATACTTGCCCAGTATTTGGAAAAGCTTGATGAGATTGTTGTGTTCGAGGTGCTCTAAAAGTAGGAAGAAAATGCTGCACATGGAAGATTTTTTGTTTATTTTGCTTGAATGGGCAGATATCTGCTAAAATTTTCATTTAAAAAGAAGTAATTTAGAGTATGAGACCATGGATGTAGAGTGTAAGATACCAAATAGTTTTTGTTCATAATTAAGTGAACACAGGGCTGTGTTGGAAACCTGGCATCTCTCCACAGCACCTACTACTAGAAATAATGTATGTACAAGATAAAACAATTCACCACTAGTAACTGACAAAAATATTGCAAGAATTTATGAGATCATGGGAAAAATTACTTTAAAGTTTTCTTGCTATAAAAAACATCAATTATATTCTTGTAAAGCGTAGCATGTCTGTATCTCTACCACACTTCAAAAGGAGAGTTTAGTATGAGGGAAGCTGAAATTCAGAATGTCTAACTGAGTCAGTAGGGTGTCCTTGTGTATGAAACAAGAAGAGCACCTAGCTGATAGATACAGATGGGGTTCATCAGAGGTCCACTCCTGAAACAAATGCCTGTCTGCCTCCCCAGCAGTGGCAAGAGCAAGTGCCTCTGGAGCCCCTTGTAGAAGCTCTGTCAACACCACTGCTAGGATTGAAAATTATCTGTGCAGGATCTCTTTCTGGAAAATTGTTGTCATGTGGACTAGTTTAGGAATTTTTCTGCTGATGTCTGGGGTCTGGTTCACTGGATGCCTGAAATAATAGGCGCCGGTGGGATTGTTACCCAACATATCTGTAGAATCTAGGGAGGCCATATCAAAGCAGCCCAAGCCTTGGGCCTCACAGAACAGCATCTGAATGCCTTACCCTGTTTTCCTGTCCTCTCTTTACATTGTGTAGCCTATTTTTGCTCTGCTTTTTAAAGGGAATACTGATACTGATTTTAATTTTCTCCTTGATGTGGTACAAAATACATGGATTCTTCTAAGGAAAGTGCTCCTGGGTTGAAAGAAGTTATTTTTGCTGGGCACTAGCTTTCTTGCAAGCAAAGACAAGTAGCAGTAATGATGGCACAGCATTTTTAGAAGCAAGATCCCATGTCTAGGCTAACTTCTGTTTGGAGGCTGTTGATGAAAGCATCCTAGGCTTCCATCTACCCTGCAAACCACTCTGTATTGAAAGTCTGCATTCAGTGTGGAGGCGAAACAGCAAAGAAATCAAAGGAAACAATGTTTGGTGTTAGCATGGCACCTTCTCAGGGGGGTTAGAAGGGAGCACAGCAGACATTTTGACTCTCTCACAAAGCCACCCGTGCGGCTGCTCAGCCGTATATTTGCTAGAAAATGAAGCATAGTTGAGGGACTACCAGCACTTTTCAGCTATTCTGTTTTGCTCGCAGGTTTACGTGTTGCTAATTTGGAAACAAAGCTACTATGCTTCAGATGGTGTAATGGGTTTGATAAAGGAAGCAACATGATAGATTAAAATACCCTCCTTTCAGGCTTAGCCAACAGCTAAAGCACTTGTATTTAGGCTCAGTGGGTCATTTATCTTCAAACTCCACAGCTGACTCGGCACTGGGGTGGGTTGAGAAGTAAGCAGTTTTGACATTTAGCAGCCCAAGGCTTCTTTTCTCCTTGAGAGACTTGCATGTCAGCTCTGTTAGTTTTTTCTGCTGCTACTCTTTTGAAGCAGATGGTTAAACTTTACCTCAGCTGGGTGGTTGAGACCCTTGCAGCATTTACCAATTGAATTATAACTGATTGTGCCTGTGGGTATTGAGTAGCATATGATTTATGATTATGGTGCTTTAAATATAGTCTGTGGAAGGTACCAGAGCATAGCACTGAGTATATTTTGAAAAATACAGAGAAAAAAACTCTGACTCACAGAAACCCAAACACAGTAGTTCAGAAAAGGGTCCCTTACATTACAAACAGCTTCTCTGCAAGTGCTTTGTCTATTTTAGATGTGTTCCTGCATATATTTACTCTTTGTTATGTCCTGAAATTATTTAAACATACAATTTGCACGGAATGTAGATTTTTGCTGTAATATGTGCAGTTTAGGAGAGGCAGATTTCAAAGCTGGAGTCTGTATAGATGCTGAAGTGATAAACCCGAAATAGCAGAGTACATTCAGTGAGGTTATTGCATCGGCACCTCAGCAAGCACTGCTGTTCAGTTAGGCATAAAGCCTGAGGGTAAAGTAACGACCATTGTGGAATCAGCAGTTCTATTTTTAGACAGCTCTTTTCCAAACCTCATCCTTTTGCAGCACAATATTTGCTAAATTGGAAATAATACATCCCAAACAATCCAAATAACTAGAGATCATGACTATTCAGGCTGCAACTTAACAACAATATATATGCATCTTTCTTAAAACAACATTCCTTAAAATGAAATGAACATGTGTTTCTTCATAATGAATGTCACCAGATAAAAGCCTAGCAAGGGATATCTTATCTTCAGCTGTTTAGTGATGCTGCCTAATTATGTCCCTGCTGAAACTGGAAAATGTTGTAGAGAAAAGTGATTAGGAAAAGATGAGCATTTGCTGCAAGGTACTGTTGTGAACACAGTAAAAAAGCTTCCAGTCTCTCAATAAGGACTGTTTAATAATATACAAAATCTAATCCAACGTGTACCTTGCAAACGACATTTTTAGTTGCATGATCTTCATTTCCTTTTCATTGGCAGAAGACAGATGAGGTCTGCAACTTTACAAGAATTTAGTGAATGTTTCACTGAAAATAACATAGAGGACAAGTGTAGCCATTTTTAGTTCACAAACCATCAGTGAATGTGTTGAAATATGTGTTCAGTTTTTCCAAACACTGATGAAATATGCTTGTTAGATAGTAAGCTGCTCAGGAGGGGAGAATGCTGTACATGCTCACACACTGTATGATGGGCATTATCAGGACATAAAACTTTGTCTGCAAGCCAGTACTTACTATATGCTGTTCATCAGGGTTCACTATTGGCACCACGGGTTTAATAACATATGTTATCTCGGTATTGCCCTCGTTTCCTGCTGGGATAAGTTTTGGGAACACAGAGTTCTTTAACTGTATTTTCTTTAACTGAAGTCTGCTTTCAATTTAGATTTATTCATGAATATTTGCTCACATTAACATTTGCGAGTACGCTGCAACTAAATGTAAAGGAAACTGCATAGTTTTTAGGTGTAAGAAAAACAAACTAAATGAAATGTCCTCAGCATTTTTAGCAATACTTCCCTTTATTTCCTACATGTATTCTGCTTTGACAACATGCTCATACATACTTTGTTTTTCTGAGGGTAAAGAAAGCAGGCACATGCACATACCTTGCTTAGCATGTTATTCACATTATCTGAACACACACACATATTTATATCATCTGGGAAAACATATTTTTTTTCTTGCAACAGAAAGCAAAATAAGGACTTTTGCAAATGAGGTCTCAAAAGATGCAAGGTCCCACAAGCAGAGCAGAGCAGAGACTAGAAAGGTAGCCTTTCCTCCCAGCTATCCCCCTGAAAACCTCTCTGTCCACCTGACCAGACAGAAACTCCTTCCTGACCACAGCTTAGCACTTAGTTTAACCCTGAGTGTGTGAAGAACGTGCTCCACCAGGCAACCAATTTTTTGCTGCTTGAAGAAGCATAGGTGCCTTCAGGCAAAACCTCATCTTTAGTTGTGTTCTGCCACCAACGCTTTGCAGCAGTAGCTGGCCTGAGATACATATGCAGACCTGGAGTCCTCATAAGGGTGATGAAATTTCAGACTTTGGGTTTGATTTTCCAGGAATATTAGAGAAAACCCAGATAAAAATATTCCCAAAGAATGTTCTGCACTACGACACCTTTCTAGCTGTGCTAAAGCTTAAATCACATTGTATAAACAAAACTCAGCTATTTCTAGTGATAAAAGAAACACATCTTGTGGTTGCATCTAACCAAATGTTTTCTCTGAAAGGCAAACAGTTTGCCTGCTAAAGGACATGAGCAGAGTCTGTTTAAATGAAACAGAACATACTTGCTCATATTTCTAGAGTGCTAAACAGCCCTTCCTGGGTAGTGTGAAGTGCCACTCGAGAACTGAGATATTGAACTGTTCTTATTATTCCTCCAAGTTGCTGGTTTCAGAATGATGATATTTCAAATTCTATTTCTGAACAATGCTATTTCAAATGCGATTACATTTGTAAGGGATAATTTTAAAAATGAAAATTATGAGGCATCCCTACATCAATATTTTAGAGAAGCTGAAACAGCATTTAAGCTTGAAATTTGTCTGAATTTTCACCAGTTAGGGACATACAAGACTTTGGATATCCTTTTGTAACATCCAACAGTGACATATCTTACAACAGAATCATGGAGTATTCTGAATTTTAAAAAGGATCTTAAAGAGCTAGAATTATGCAAGTGACAGGTCATGAATGTTATGGGTCTCTGGAGGACAGAGAATTTGTTATGTTGTGCCACTGTACTCTTCATCAAGGGCAAGATTACTATATGGTAAGGTTATAAGGCTTTTTTTTATTACTAGTATAATGAATTGTACAGATACACACATAAGGTTCATGAAGCCATGAGATTTTTTTGATTCTTCCGTTTCATCAAGTCCTGATCAGTTTCAAAGGATAAACAGCACCACAGTCAAATAATTTTTTTCATTTCCTTCAGGAAGTTAAATTTTCCTTACCACTTGTTGGCATTCCTGGTTTGGGGCTTTTTGCCTTTTTGCTTAATTCAGTAGAGCTGAATCTAGTGCAAGCTTCCACAGTGTCATGGTTTAACCCCAGCTGCCAACTAAGCCCCACAGAGCTGATTACTGACCCTCCCTGGCCCACTGTGGGATGGGAGAGAGAAAGAAAAAAGTAAGAAAATTCAAAACTAGGGAGAACTTGAATCTATATCACCCTTGGGAATGAAGAAGGAGGGGGGATGTCCTGCTATGACTTGCTGCTCTTAACCTCTTGTAAATCAAACTTTGACCCATTCCAGCCCTCTTTCACTGACCTGTGGTTTTGGCAGTGGGAGTAGACGTGCTAGCTCCATGGAGAACAAAGTAGGGTGGCTGTGAAACTTAGAGATGTTCAGAAAGGATAATGGACAATGGTTGACACCTCATCCAATGTTAGATGAGAATCCACAGGGAAAAAAAACAACACCCAAAATGCCTTTTCATTTCAGCAGGAAGAGGATTATGTCTCAAGCTAATTAGGAAAATTATTCTTACAAGCAGAATTTGTAAGAAACTGAAAACTTAAACAAGATTAATTTTATATTAATCAGACCCCTTAGAAAATTACTCCTGCTAACTGTTCTTTCCTATGCCAGTACAATGTACAAGAAAGAAATAACACTTTTATTAATTGCAAGGAATTCTGTAATCAGGCAATGCATTATGCAATAGTCACAATGTTAAGCATTAAAGAACGTAATAACTTATGGCTTCGATAAATCATCTAGACATTTGCAGGTTGGGTTTTTTTCCTTCAGCTCCTAAAATACCTTTGAAACTTTTGGTTAAACTTTGTTCTGTATCTTTTTGTTTGTTTGTTTGTTTGGGTTTTTTTGTTTTTTTTAGTTTCTTCTAGCACATTTTCTTTTTCTATATTTTACTGGTATAGGTTCATGTTGTTTGCCACTCCTGCCCAGATGCTTGGTTTGACAAAACAGACTTGATTTAGTTTAAGTTATAGGGCTTGTCTGGAGTCTGTAAAGTCTTGCAGAGCATACTCTGACCAAAGTGTCTCTTGTAGTGAGAGAACTGGGTAATAAAATTGTTTGATTGTTAATTGAAACTCACATTTCTCATTTAAAGAATATGAACAAATAGATAGGAACATTCTCAAGAAGTGCATCAGTTATGCTAGTGAAGATACAAATTTCATCCCTTTAAAGCATTTCATAGTTTGAATCTGGCTGGTATCCAAGTAATGTCAGGCACAGACTGAAAATAAAAATGCAATGAAGAAGTATCAAAAAGATTTTATTCTTGATACTTAAAAAGAAAACAACTGGATTATTCAGACATGAAGATTATCTGGGACACAGCACTGTTCACTGCAGGAATCTAGAGATGGTCACCTCCTCAGTCTCAAGGGAAAGACAGATTTATGTTTGGATGTTTGGCATCACCTGACTGTTATTTAGATACAAATCACAGGAAAACAAGGCAAGAGGAACTGTGAGACCTCCTCTTCATGAGCCTGTTGTTTTCCTGCATAGAAACTTGCCAATTTTTCAGATACACAACAGACCACCTCAAGAATCCATTTTGATAATTAGTTATTCAAACCACGAAAACGTTTTTTAGTGTCTAGACTAAATATTCCTTGCTGCTTGAATCTAGTGCTTATTTATTTTATTTGCAGCTTATTTCTCTTTTTTTTAAGGCTGCTTTTTATTCTATGAAAACTGTTACCTTGCTAATAGACCTGTGGCAGGCAAGGTAGGTACTGTAAGGTATTCTCCACACAGAAGCAGACAGATGACAGAAGCAGCAGAATATAAGAGGGAGCTCTTGGGATGCATGTAGCTGGTTTATATCTTCAAACCTTTTCTACAGACAAGTAGCATGTGCCAGTACATGACAGCAGCTCTTGGCTGGCAGCAGGGTTATCTGGAGGGTCTGGACAGGAGCAGGCAGATTATTCTTAGTAACCTGCTTGAAGGCATCAAGCCTCTTCCCTCTCCTTGACTTTGGTGCAAGTGAACAGGCAACACAAACAGGATTAGGGTTAGGTCTGGATATAGGGTTTGCCTGGGAATGCCAGGGAACATGAACTGCAGTTATTGCTGGGTTCCCACAGGCTTTCTTCCTTACTATTACGTCTGGTTCTGCAAGGGGAAAGGCAAACCTGACATGATTTATTTTGGAAAAACTAAGATGTCTCAATTTGGGACTCAGTAATGCTGAATAGAGGAAGGGCTGAGCCATAGTGTAGGTAGGTTTGCTGGCCTGTCTTAAAGGTCCTAAAACTTGATGGACTTGATTAATTTCTCTAGAATTAAATCAAAAACTACAACTATAATCCTAGATTAGGATATAAAATTCCAGGGTACCACTTTGGAAGTAAAGTATATGTAGCATTCACTATTTGGATATGGAAGGTCTGAGCAGCTCCTGTTATTTTAGGACCTAGACACATTAATCAACCTAGGCTTATAGCTGGTTCCTTTAGGATCCAGAGTAATACTATTTCTGGATATTTCCAGGGTATTTTCACTGGATTCTAACATGTATATAAGATTAGGTTTCTAATGGTGGTGTGATTGCAAGGGTTAGAATTTGGTTAGGATCCTGAAATGTAGAGAGTTCTGAGCTGCAGTAAATTCTGGGTTTAGAAATGCTCTCTAACATAACCTTTAGGAATTGTACACGAAAGGAAGTAATATGGTAAGTGACTTTCCATCACTTCCATTATACTGCACTAGAGTTAAATCTGGAGTTTGGGATAAAGAATACGAAGAGATTAATTTTCATATTGTGGTTAGAAAACATGCCTGGGCTAAATTGAGGACAGTAGTATTGGGACTTATGAGATTTTGGGTTTGTTTATAGTTTTGTGGGGTGTTGTTTTGTTTTGGTTCGGTTTTCTTTGGTTTTGGTTTTTTTGAGCTATCCTTCAGTCTGTGGCATGAGGTAGAATTGGATATAAGAAAATGTGAGCTGCTGTCATTTTGGAACCACTGCTTTTGAGGAAGTACATGGATAGACCATATAAATTATTTCAGGTAGGACTCAGGATGAAATTAAAATGCCTAATTTATGCATTTAAGTGTATGTAACTGCTTCTGAGTAAGGTGCCTAAAATACTTTTGTAGTCAGCAGAGATCCAGTTAACAAATGATTAATCTGAGACTTAATTCATAGTGAATAGTCAAAGAAGTTATTACAATTCCCAGGAACAAGTGACTGCTTGGGTCATTTAGGTTTAGGATTTGATTTGGGTATGTCTAAGGATGGCATACAGCCAAGCAGTAACTAATATAATTTCAGCTTGTTCCCCTCATTCAGAACTGAGCTACTGCTTTAGTCGATCATGAGAATTTTTTTCCTTGCACTTTGTAAAACCTGTAACCTATGACTCAATGTTAAGATAAAATTCAGAATGTTGATCAGGCAACTAATGCAAATAGTACTAGAAGTAGGTTAGCAATGTTTTTCAAATTACGGGCTGACTACTGTTCACCTTTCCCTGAATTTATAGCAACAAACAATTACAATAGCAATAATATTCGTAGTAGTAATAATAATAATAATACTGCTTTTTTCTTTTTAATTTTTAGCATTAGTGCTTTATCAATAAGCCTCTCTCTTTTCTTCCTTCTTCACCTCACTTAGTTAACTTGATAAACAAAGATGAAGAATTTTAATTGCATCTACCTTGTGTTATTATTCCAGTCAAACCTTGCTTTCTGCTAAGTCATTCGTACAATAGATATCTGACTGGTTTCATACATAAGGGGAAATCATAATAACCTGAATTTAGTTTTGTAACAAACTTCACAGAATGAGTTACTCACACATTAATGACTCAATCTTCACATTTAATATTATAACATCTGAAAGAATGAATGCTTCTGGACAGGTTTTTTAATCTCTCAGGAATTGATGTCTGGGCTACATTATAATCTCACGCTGAATTTTATGAAATTGCTGTTGTGTTCATAAGACTGCAGCTCAGAACTCACTTTTCCATAAAATTTTAAAGATTGCCAACCTTGTAATTATGAATTTTTGAGCACAGAAACAAAACAAAAGGTAGCATTTACAGATAACCTCACCATATCACTGAAAAATGCAGTTCTAAAAGCTTTGAAGTTCAACTAACCCTCTAAATCATGCCTCAAGAAAAGGACGTTTGCAAACTCTTAAAGACAGAATAGCATCATCATAAATACAATACTACGTAATCAGAGAGTGCACTTTCTGAAAACCTTAATACCTGTTAATAAAGAGCCTGCTGCATGATTTTTAGCCAGGTAGAAGTAGAATAACATTAACTTGCCCTCATATTGAAAGGATTGCAGTCATGAAAGCATTATCAGTTCATCATTTGTCAGTGTAAAGCAGCACACACTTCCCTGAGCTTTGTTTGGGAAGAGGTTTGTATGCTACAACACTGCTTTCAGTGTCACAGCTAAGGCATAGGGGTTTTAAACATGCAGCTCTACAATTAAATATGCAACCAACACTGAGACACCCTTCCACAGCTCAGTCTTCCCACCTGCATAGTTTGGCTACTTAGGTGAGTTTCTGTACAAACTAGAAATTGATGTCCTCATAACAAAGCATCAATTTGAAATACTGGTTATGGAATTATGATCAAAACACAGATTATTAGAAGATTAATGTGACAATCATGTACAACATCCTGTTTTGGTCCTGTCCCAGATACCTGCTGCACTGGATGTCGGTAAGATGAGAGGTAGGAAGAGCATAATTCAAAATGAAGGTGAAGCAGGTGGTCTCTCTGTGGGTAGTAGCTACTGTGACCCTCATTTCTCAACAGTTCCACATCAGCACATGAGCACGGGTGGGTAACGTACACAGAGAGCATCAACACTCGTTTGGTCAGGAGCACAAAAATAGTTTCAGGAACACTGAAGCTCGCACCGAAGGTCTGGTTTTCAGTCTTCACACATCAAACCATCATCTCTGCCTAGAAAAGCTGCAATGTTGTGAAACTACATGCATGTGGTAAATTTTTGCATGCATCAAGACTTCCCAAATCTATAGAGAGACCAACTCTGAGGCAACAGTTTGAACTATCTGGGGAGAGCATGCTAGCCTGAAAAGAAATCATCATCAATCCCAACTAAATCAACCTTGAAATATTAATTGCCCTAAATTGCATCAAACCACTGCAATGTAAGACAAATTTAAGACAACACTGATACAAAAGACTGTGTGACTAAAGCTTTTAAAACCGGTTGTATTTAATTCCATCCAACAGTAAACAGCAAAACTGCTTGATTGCTGTATTTCTCTTAATAAGCATATCCTTTAATGTCAATTTTTCTCCTATTGTTAGCTCATGTATTAAACGCGGATTAGGAAGAAAAGTATGATATTTCATAGCACTACTGACTGTGTGCTCTTCTCTAATTCATCTATTCATGCCCGCATATAAAAGAGAGCAAAAAAAGAGACAAGCAGGTATTAACAAGACGAAAAATAAAGTACTCAATCGGTATCTAAAGAGCTTTTACATGCATGGCAATTTGATGACGCTCCTTAAAAGAAAGTGAATTTTATTTCTACAGAAGTCAAAGACATTCTTTGAAACACTTGAAACACTGCCTTTGAACTCAGATCTAGAGAAAGTAACCTGTGAGGTTCTGTAGACCTATTGGTCCAAGGAGACCTGCTCTCTAATCTTTTATTTCTGAACTTACCTTGTGTAGAAATCATGACTCATACCACATTGTTTTGTTTTGGAAGTTGCATGTACAGGAACCAAGATCTCGCAAGTTTAAATTTTGAAATATACTTTACTAAAGAGAGTGAAAAAGTGTCACCAAACTGGTGACATGCAGGTCATCATGCAGGTTCAAAGTGATTGGTCATTGAGTTTGCTGATATTTTGGGATAAATAAGTGAATTTTTATAGAACATTTTGCTGCCAGTGCACACAATTTTTGGAGCAGAACCCAGTTCCAGTTGCTCTCAGAAATTTATATCAACTGCTTTCAGACATTTTATATATATTTCCCTCTTTTTCTGAGGCAGGTCCATGGACTTCTTGTCTTACAGGAAGGAATAACATCTCTTACTTCCCTTGCAGAATGATAACAAAAATTTCTAGGAGAGAATAGTTTTGTCATATGGAAAGAGTTCTTTGTTATATATTCATCATTAATCATCTTCTCTCCTTGCGTGAAATTTCTTGCTAAGCTCAAAGCAAGTATATAGTCAAAATATGTCTGTTGCACTGACTTCATTTTTTCTGTCTTCTGTAGCAAAGAGTAAGTGTGCAAGATAGGTATCTCACATTTAAACAATTTTATAATATCTTTTCTTTTTCCTTAGCTTTACAGAGTTTTGTCACTCTTCTGATACAACTAGCAAATTGAAGAACTCATGATGTTCCTATTCTTAAAAAAAATAAGCCAAGCCACTCATGAAAGCTGTGAGGCAAAAATACACTTAAATTCAAATCCAGGCATCACAGGTACAACTAGTGAAACTGATAAAATCCCAAACGCACAAGTATCCAAAGACTTCATTGGAATTTCATGTCTCATTCTTGTCTTCCTTTTTTTTTTTTTTCCTATTTTTCTGGCATTGTGGATGAAATAATTGACAGTGATAGTATTCCTGTCAGAGCTGTAACCAGTCTGCAAATCTTTATAGTTATGCTGAGCTCATTGTGATGAAATGTAAAATAAATCTCAGCAATACTTCTCACAATGGGGAAACATTTCTCACCCAAGCTTTTAGGCAAATATTCTTTCAATCTTTCCTGAATCTTCATTGCTTAAAAGCCTGTGTCATTTTGAATTCTGCTCTGCAATGTTTTAACTTGTTTTAAAGAGTTTATAATTGAGTTCGGCTTTGGGTGAAAATTTGCTTACATCTGTGGAAGTGTAAAACAAAAGTAGCCAACCTTTTTTTTCACTGTTTTCACTGAACTTAGTTGAAAAATTTTGTCTTTTTCTTAATTGGAAATACTAATGTAAAATTTACAAAGATAATCCAAACAAACTAAGCACAAAACTACCATATTAAAATGCTAGTTTAAGGTGCATTGTTATCTACTCTACTGCCATGGAAATTAATGTAGAAGCCTTAAATACAAAGATAGCTGGCTTTCTACCTTATATAGTTTAGTATTCAAAGAGATTCTGTTGGCCAGAATCAACTGTTGCAGAAGCCATTTTAGATGACAATAGAAGGAAAATTTGAATTGCATGGCACACATTCAGGAAGTCAGCATTTATTCTGTGTTGGTCCCTCCCTGAACATCAGGCCACAAACAGATTGTTTAAAATTTAGAATATTTTCCTTTGTCTTCTTTCCTTTTCTCCTTTCATGTTCTCCCCATCACTCAGCACAGTGATACATTTACCTGTTCTGTGCCTCTCTTGAAAGAACTTCTTTTTTATCACGCTTCTCACTTGTCTCTTTTTCTAGACTTAAATTTGAAATTTGCGAAGTCCCTCTCAATGTGGTTGAATTAAGGATTTATGAGAAAAATTAAACACAAATGGAAAAAGTACTTTCAAATTTTTCAAAGTCCGATGCCAGCTTGTGTTGCTTCAGAAGTGTTTCTTCTGAATGGCTGAACAGGGATTCCCGTGGAACTACAGATTTGCTTTTTATCTGTGACATCAATTTTATAACTTGTATTCTTTTCTTTTTCAACTTCTGCTCTCCTATAGTTTTTTTGCCAGATCTCTGAAAACTAGCCATGTCTCAGTAACTAGTAGTATTACAATCACACCACCTGATTAATATTAAAACCCATCCTGCATATTTCATATTGTCCTAAGCTCCTGAAGCAAAAGGACTTGGGGGTAATAATAGAGCTGTTGGTAGAAAGTTTTCCATCCTTTTCTGTATATAGAGAACCAAATTGCACTGGAGTTCATTAGTGAACCATTAATGTAAATGCTTATGCAATGTAACAGAAGAAAAACCTGCTTTTCATTGAACAGGAAGACTAACAACATCCTAGATAGGACAGCCAAGTATGCAACTATCTACCACCCCAGCACGTACATTTGTGAAGATAATAGCAGCATAAAATTGCTCTCTATGTGCAATGCTGAAGGCTTGGGTTACTCACAAATCCCTGCTTAGCAGAAGGCCCTCCCCTAGAGGCTCTCACCTATTGGCTGCAGACAGCAAGCTGGCTGCCTCCAGCATTCTGCTAGTCTCCAGGGAAAGCATTTAAAGAAGCTGCACACTTTGGTGCACAGATCCAGGCAGACTTCTCACAATGAAGGAAATAGATGACCAGAGGAAAAATGCACATGTCTACATGGCGTTGTAAACTGAACAGCAGAAGTTTTTCGTTGTTGTCTAACAACAGTGCCAACCATACTGAAAAGCATGACAGTGTGAGGATACTAGCTCTGGAGTGTAATTCAATGCAGAAGTTCAGCAATTTTCCAGAAACCTTCCAAAAATCAGGAGCTGAATGGGATAGTTGTTTTCATTATTAGAAGAGAGATACATTTATTTCAAAGATACATTTTTGGTGTAAGGAAGAGTGAAATCTGGGCAAAGCTGAGGGCTACTTTCTTTTAATGGTGCAAAGCATGGAGAAATCAAATACTTTCAAAAGTAGTCTGAAAAAAAATATTCCCCATAAGTCAAAAATAACCAATGAGACGATATGGTATTTAGACAATGAGGAATCTGGAGTTAGGGAGTGACGTTTCCTGCAATCTAAATGTCTGGTTCTACTGTAGGTCTAAAAGATGTAATATAAGATGCCATATAAGATATTTAAAACAAAATGTAATTAATTATTCTACCTAAAGGTCTGCTTTTCCACCAATGCTCCTCTCTATAGCTATTCATTCTGATGAAAAGGGATTGTCAAATTTTTGATGACATAGGACAGCAGATGTTAATGGAATAACATTTCATATTTACTGTGCACAGGAAGCACACATTTACTGGCAATTCAGAGCAGTTGTTTTCAAGACTTACGTCCAAAACACAAGACATCATGATGACACTTGTTCTTGTTTTTTTCATGGTTTTTTTCCCTAGTAAAGGCTGTGGACTGGGTTTTCATTCTGCTATAAGAGTGGACAAGAAATTAGGCAACTTTTGTCTTAGAATGATTCACTGCTTTCCTCAGAAGAAGCCAAAACAATCAAGCTCTTTTGAACTGCTTGTCATATTGATTCAATTATCACTTCCTGGGCCATGCTGTGGGTTGAACAATGGAGCCATACAGCTTTGGTTTTTACTCACTTGGCTGGTTGAATGTTTTCAGTGATTTTAGTACAGTGATGAACAAGTCCCCAAGTAAATTGAAGTATTGTTCTAGCTCTCCTAGGAATGTTCTTCAGCACAGAACTATTGCAGTATGTTGTGCAAAAGCTTTGTCCTTTCTTATGCCATCTGGGGATTCCCAAATGCTGACTAAACTGGCAGCTGCCTACGTACAGCAGCTGTATGTAAAATCTTTCAATACCAGCCCAGGAGGGAAAAGGAATTAACTGGAACCAAGAATGTCATGGCTTTTATTTGTTTATTCTTACAAATATGGGACCATCCTACTGGATGTTTCAGCTCATGTCATGGCTTCAGAAAACAAACCAAACTTCCTAGGTTATATTCACGCCATGTTTGTACTTCAGATATTCTGATTTGGTGTTTTTCTAGCCCTTGGGTCAGATTATCTGACCACTTTCAGACAAAATAGCCAGTTTGGGCTGCCCCTGTTGGTATGAAGATTAGCCCAGATAAGTTGTTTGTCTTGTTTCCTTTGGCTGGGCACAACTGTCTATATTCTATTTATACCTGATCAAGATGAGAAGCAGAAAGGAGCTCTAATTCACTACGTTTGGGTCTTAAGAAATTGCCATAAATTAGAGCAGCCCTGAGGCTGCCCTGGGTTATGTACAGGCCAGCTTTAAGCAGCAAACTAAAATACCTGCAGTATATACAGTTCACTTTCAGTGATAATTAATATCTTCTGCACCAACTGGATGTAGGCTGAGGAAAGAATCTGGCTCAGTCTACTGTAAATTATAGGAGACAACCATAGAATAAATTCTGCTCAGTAGCCACAGCACTTCAAGCCCTTTACCTTTTCTGTCTTTAATGCCTGACTTTCATATTGAATTCCTGCAAAGTCAGTGGGTTGGATTTCCTCATTCTGACAGATCTGATTTTGCAGTCAAATGCTTTTCCTTCATTTTGTTACTTTTAAAAATGAAAAACTCAATTGCTTTTCATTTGTGATCAGTAATCAACTTCTAAATAGCCCACCACGCTATATTAATCTGCAAAGGGATTGACATGTGGGTCAAGTGTTAATAAGATATAGAATTAGCAGATGAAAACTCTGGTAGCAACCATGCTGACATGTCCCTGATCAGTTTGTTCCTCTGGTCCTTCCCTATCTTTTAATACACTTGATAAACTTATTATGCCATTATTGCCATATTGTAACTCACTCTTTTTTTCCTCTCCACACATCTTTTTATATTTTATAGCTGGAACATCTGTTTGCATGCTTCCTGTCTTTTTAGATTGTCTTTTGTGGCTTGAGTGTAATGGCAAACTGGAAAGAGGAAAATTCCCAAATCCAGAAACTTACATGCACTGCATTTAGGAAAGAGTGACACTTGCAGTTTAGGCTAACTGACGCTTTATAAATGTTATGTGAATCTTTTACAACTGTAGCCTTAAATTTCCTCTTTGAAATATTCATTGCAAAGGATTACTCTGCACCATGTGAAATTCTCTAGAGTAGCCCTTCATGTTTTCAAGTTGTATTTGAATTATTCTTCTTTTACTTCCCCATGGCAACAGTTTCTGGATATTCAATAAGCTTCAGATTAAATTATTATAGGAAAATTACATAAATTTATACCCTTGATGACTTAAATCATTGGGATTATTAGAATGAAAAGGAAGGCTTTATGAGAAAACTGGAAAGAATAGCCAATACAGATAAGGGTTTTCTATATAATTCAATCTTATCCAGAGATTTCTTTAGCAGTTGACATATTTAAAAGACTAAGCCATTCATTATCAGATTTTTTTTCTTTTTCTTCCAGTGATATACATTTTATATCTATATATTATATATATAGATATATTTATAGAAGTGGTAATAAGACCAGTAAAAGCAGACTGCTAAAATATTTGTCTGTATAGTTCCCTCCTTGCCTGCCTCATGACTTTCTGAGCTGAAAGAGCAATGAGCCTTGATCCTCCTGCCATGTGCACAAGTTAACAATCATTGAACACCAATGAAAACTTCTGAAATCAGAAAATCAGAATATTCTGAGGGACTTTAAGAAATTTTTCAACTGTTTTATTTTTCAATGTTTCCATTTTTGTCACTTCTTTGCAAATGTTATGATAAATGAATCCAGTTTCATTCTGTTTACCAGAACAGCTACTTCTAAGAGAGGATTAAAAAATATTTTAAAAATGAAAGTTTATCCTTTGTTGCTGTAAATATTCACATCTGACTAAGATTAATGTACTCATCCAGGAATGGGGCAGAATCATACTAGGTGATCTATGTGCTGAGTCATCTCAGATTTGACTCTTTCATGGTGAATATTTGTATAATTACATAAAATACTGACTTGGGTCTGCTTAAACTAATGAATGAATCATTTCTAATTCAGTTTGAGGAACTCAAGCTTGATTTTTTCAGTTTTATTACTAAGATTTGCTTCTTGAATAGCAGAACTTTCCTCAGGAGAAAAGAAAAAACTAAAATAAATGACACAACAAGACAGACCAGGGACCTTTGTGTTGATCAGCAAGAATCTGCAACAGGAAATATTTCCTTACTCATATTTTCATGAATGCATATTGAAAGCCATCCTAAAATCAAATGGCAATACAAGTCAGGAAGAGACTTCAGGAAGTCTCTTATCCAAACTCCTGCTTAGAGCTGGACCAGCTCAGAGATCAGACCATGTTGTTCCAGGTCTCTGTGCAGCCTGATATTGAAAACTTCCAGGGGTATAGACAGTAAAAATTTTCTAGGCACTCTGTTCCACTGCTCAACTATTTTCATGATCAATATTTTTTTGTCTGTGTTATACCCAGTCTGAAGAGCTCTCTGAAGCCTCTCATCTTGTGTCCACTGCCTCCTAGCCTCCCACTATGCACAATTGTATGTACAGCTGTGAAGAACCTGACTTTTCTTCTCAATAGCTCCCCGCCAGGCCCAAGTGGAGGCTTCCAGGAGCTATCTCTTCTCCAAGCTGGACAAGGCCAGTTCTGTCAGCCTCTCCTCACAAGGCCAAATCCTGCAGCCTGCAAACATCTTGCTGGCCCTCCACTGACCTCATTCCAATCTATCAGCATCTTTCTTGCTGTGAGGATCCCAGCACTTGATGCAATATCTAGATGGAATGATTTGCGCTCTAATGAGTGCTAAGTAAAGGGGAATACTTACTTCCTGCCATCCGCTGACTCTACTCGTGTTTATACACTCCCAGATACTGCTGACCTTCTTGCTGCCAAGGGAGCACTTCTGTCTCATGTTCACAGACTTCCGATATCCCCAGAACTACTCTGCAGCCTGGAAGTCCCCAGCCACTGCTCTTCCTTCATCCAAAAATCCAGCCATATCTCCTCAAAGCTATACATTTTACTTCAGTTCTATGACTTGCCTTAATAACGACCAGAGCAGAAGCCAACTTATACACTTAAATTAGAAATAAATTGCTTAAAATGTTGGGCGTTCTGATAAATAAAAATGTAGGTCCCTGTGTGGTGTAAATTTATACTTATGACAGCTAAGCATGAGTTCAAAACATTTAGCATTCCATTGTTAGCCATAGACATTAGTGGGATATTGGTTACATCTTAGTCTCTTTCTCTATTAATCTGCTTTAATTAGATTCATGCAGGTTTAACATGCCTGCACATTTGGTTCTTAAGCTCTCACTGAATTAGACCTTGTTTTATATTAATCTCTGCTGTAATTGAATTCAGGTAAATATCACAAAGTGGTATGACTTCGTAGACAATAATGCAGTTATATTAACTTTGAATTTGGTGCACATTTTCCCGTCACTTCATTTTACTGTTAGATATAATTCCTTGTCAGTATTTTTATGTGTGCTACAAAGAAAAGACTTACTAAGCACAAACATATGTATGTGCACAAATATAGGAGGAACACCTGTCAAGAGTCAAGCTAGTATCATACAACTCCATCTGGAGATCTGCATTGTCTCAGATGAAGCTATTACATATACAAGACTGCATGAAAATGTATGTCGTGGTTTTGCATTGTGACCTTTGGAGTGATGATGTCAGAAATGCTTTCTGAAGTGTGCTCTGCTGTTGTTCAGGATGGATGCATTTAAATATGACTTTATTAGGTAGCATTTTATTCTGATACTTACTCTCCTGTTCAGAATTTTTCATTCTTCTGTAAATTATGCTACCTGGAATTCTCCTGCTAGAGACTACAACCTCCTTCTTTTCTCCCACCTGCTTAAAATTAGAAGCCTTCTATTTCATTTTTCTTCCCGAAAAAGTAAAATCCTGTAGTTTGTAGTTTTGTTGACAGATTTACTGAGCTGGAGGATGTCCTTGGTGATTGAAGTAATGCTGCAAGTTTTTCATTTTTACAGTTATTTTGTAGTTTAGGAAAGTATAGCGCAGCTCATACAGTACACCCAGGATCCTTCTCCCAGGGTTATCTTGATTCTTTTGTGGTACCAAACAAAATAAAAATGATAGTGGGCATTGACTGCTCTAGGCTGAAGATTTTTTTTATTCATCTTTGTGTGGAGAAAATTCTGAAGGTTTTTTCTTCTTTTATATATTCATCCTTATCTTTGTGAGATTGTTCTACTAACAAATACTTTTTCCCCACTTTTTGAGGTTGATTAGGACTTCTCAAGACAGGAACTTTAAAAACTGAGGCTGGTGTGTTGCATAAAATGGTCAGTATGACCTTGTACACACCGTGTGCTTCTTCCTAGCCAGGACACATTTGAGGGAGAGGAACTGAGGAAAGTGCCACCAACCAGCATTGTATTCTCTCTTCATCTGCAACAAAATATGTTGGATTTATCATTCAAAATCCATTCTTTTGCAGGTCTGTTGTGATGGTTGAAACTGTCCAGCTGAATTGGTGTTGCAGGATATGAAGAAAGTTCAAATATTTTCTTAAGGATTGAATTTTAGCAGAACTCTAAACCTAATGTTTAGGAGCTGGCATGACAATTAGAGCTATTTCTTCTATAGAGACAATGACTAATTTGCAGTGTTACTTGGGTCGATAATAGTTGCCTGTTGTTTTGATCATCATCATTTATTGAAGCCTCACTGAGATTGGTGGCAGATCTCACAGCTGATTCTCATCATGTTTTGCTCAAGCTACACGTCTGCTTTACATAGTCACTCTCAGAAAACGATAAATACGCTGATGATCCACAAAGGAAGAAGGAGCTAGTAGGAAATTTTTAACAAAGTAGCTCTATTTCTCCAGCATTCAAGAGAGTTACCTGCTTCAGAATAAGCAAAGGCTTGCAGAAAAAAATTCGTTAGCTTGCTGTGAGCTGTCAGAGAGAACTGATTGTTTCTCAGGCCAGCCTACAATTACTGATCCCTCTGGCTTATCTCCAGTACCATTTAGAAAGACTTCTTCTTCAGGCAAGAAGACTTCCCAATGTAATTTACAGCCCAATCTGTCTATCCAGACAGATCTTTGATCTCCTGAGTAATACAGAGAAAAGCCAGTCTCCTTCATTCAGTCGAACTTCTTTTCTGCAGAGGCAACTTTTCTTGGGAGTACTGTCAGACTCTGTCTAAAAATTTTTATGTCTTCTCCAGCTGGATGACCAAAACACTCACCATTGATAAAACAGTCCTCCCACCAAGGCCAGCAGAACCACAGTGAGCCTCTAAAAGGAGAGGTCCTGAAAAATCACATATCCTGTTAGCCATCTGAGTGCTCTTAGCCATAACAGCAGGTACTGTGGGCAGCTGTCAATGTCTGTGATTTTCATTCTGATATCATCCAAAACACATCCTACTGTGTGTCCACACCCCCATAAAGTCAGGCCTGAAGGACTTCTTTCCCATTTTGGCATTGTTTTAGTGCCATCAGAATTTCCCACTGAGTCCTTGACTCAAAGCATTTACTTATGCTACAGAAGCAGAATATTTGTCCGTGCTCAATATAGATAAATAGCTTATCTTGGGTTGACATATTGAGAATTCCACTTGACTAATTTTTTTTTAATAACTATTTTATATTCTGACAACATTGTCGAAGCTCTACTGCTTGTGCATTGTAATGCATGAAGAACTGGAAGTCTGGCAATAAGCCTCCATCATCATGGTAATGTAGAGAAACCATTTGTCCTCACAACCACATAGGATTAATACTGTGAATGTTTTACTTCTTGCATTTAAGTACACAGAAGAAAAGTCTACAAAATTATGTGGCCAGGCAAACAAAGAATTTATTTATTGTATTTGTTCATGCTGATTTCATTAATTTTTAATGTGCATTTTGTAGAAAATACTCCATTAACTCTACCAAACTAGAAACCTACTGTCCAAGAACAATACAAAAAAATGTGATTAGTTAAGTGGACTTCTATTTAAATTAAAAATTGACCATGAGAAAATACAGTTTCTTTCTGTTCTTTCAGTTCTGTCACCTGGTAGAAAAATGAATTGCACCACTGATATGGTTCACTAAACTAGGGAAAAAATCAGGCAATGGGAGCTTGATGTTTAGCAATTTCACCAAAATAAACAGTGAACACATAGCCAAGTGATTTGCAAGGCCAAGAAAATATCCAGAGAATAACAGAGGATGAGCTTTACTGAAGAGGAGAGCATGAAATTCTTGTATCTCAGCACAGCACCAAGCAATCATTCTATTATTTGGCCAGATCAAGACTGAGCATGCTGCACCCTATCTGAATCAGCAACAAATATCCCACAGTCTCTTCCTGTGCACACTTTGGATGCTTTGAGGTGAACCACCTTGTCTGAAGACGCTGAAAAAAAAAGACTGGAGTACTTGGTGTACTTAAAACTTATTTTTAACCTTATGAAGTATATATAGCTTCTCATTTGCCTTGGAGTTTATTCAAGGCTTTCTAGAAATAACATTGCAAAATACAGTGTAGGATGTTTCATTACACACATAGCAAACAATATTATTACTACCATCATCACCATCATCAAGTGCCTGAACCCCATGTGTATTGAGACAGATTTAATTATAGAAAGGAAGAGCTACCTATTAACAGAAACAAAACAAAAAAACAAACAAACAAACAAAAAAAACCCCACCAACAACTAAACAACAAAACCGCACAAAAACAAAAAAAAAACCCTTCCAATACTTCTTCCTTTTCAATAAAGGTAAGGCAAAGTCCTTACTGGCTCCAGACCTTCTTTTTGTCATGTCCTCTGTAACTTTATCACTCTTTTCAGGAGAGATTTTTATAGTAGATGCCTCTTCCTTCTTTCTTTAGATTTCTAAACCATCAGCTCAACTGTATGAGATCTTGGTGATGGGGAACGTTCCGTGAAATATAGGGCTTTTTAAAAAAAAGATATTTCTTTGTATTTCAAAGTAACTGCTCGACAATGTCTCTAGATGGACAATTACTGATGGAAGACTACTTCTAGAGCTCAGTTTAAAAAAAAAAATTAAAAATTTACTATTCTCAAACAAATTGTGCAGCTCATGACTTTCACAAAGTTACGATTATTACTTTCAGATCACCTCTCCTTACATAATAAAGATGCCATGAGAAGAGAATCCACAGAATAAGAAAAGTGCAATTACAGAGTGAAATAGCTAAAAGGCAAGGATTAACAGAGGCTGAGGGCACATCAGAGACAAAGGAAAGGTTTTTCTAGTCATATATGAAAAGGAGCAAAGAGAGAAAGATACAGAGATATTCTGGGTCATTGAACAGATTTGCTGCAGCATTTTTGTTTATATTGAATTTTTTCTGAGCTCAGAAAGAAAGAGGCTACTATACTGCATAATCCTGGGCATGTGCAGTCTTCAAATAAAAAATGAGCAAGATTTCACAATTTGTGGTTGGAGGAATTCAACTGTTGTTGTTGTATAGAGAAGGGAAAGGGCTGGCCAAATTTTGACAGGGATTGAAACATTAATATCTTACCCTGAGGTTGGTAGTTGTCTTCTTGCATGTTTGTATGCCATCTGCTCCCAAGAATTAATATCTGGATACTTAGAAGAAAATAACCCCCATAGGTAACTTTGAATTGAAATGAAAATTATATAAATGTAACTGAAAACAGAATAAGAAACATTTGAACATTGTTATGAGGGAAATAATACTTGTCTCTCTGTCAGTAAGTCTCATTCATATGGAAGCATCTTTAAGTAGTTAAATTTTCTCTCAGTTTAAGGAACCCAAATGTATGTTCATACCTTGCATGATGCCTGTCATTAGGTTCACTCATACACCTGGCACTATGTAGAACTAACAAGCTATCTACTGTCTCCCTGTTTCTGTCATGAATTACTGTCAAATCTACTTTCTTACACTTTGAAAGGAGTTAAAATATACACAAAGTACAAAAAACAGTCAGGAAAAAAAATAGTCCTTAGAAAAAATGAGCATTACATGGTGGGCTGGACCTGACTAGCAGCCAAGCACACAGAACCACTCACACACTCGCTCACTCCCCATTTTCCAGCAGAACAGGGGAGAAAATAGGAAGAACAAGAGAAAGCTTGTGGGTCAAAATAAATCACTCAGCAGTTACTATCATGGGCAAAGCAGGCTTGGCTTGGGGAATTTAACTTAATTTGCAATATTTAATTACTGTTTCAGGTATTGGGAAACAAAGATGACAAACATTTAAATACCAAGGGCTGCAATGGACACATATGCTCTGGTGCAGGCTTGTCCATGGGCTTCAGTTTCCTTGGGGGTGTCCCTGCTCCAAGCACCTCCTGCTCCTCTGGCCTTGTGACTTTCTGTAACTTCTGAAGTATGATTTCACTGTGTCACTGCAACCTTCTCTGATTGGTTTGGAGGCAACATCAACTCCACTGTCAGACTGAGCTGTGTCCTGCTGTGGGTCCATTAAGGTGGCCGGAACAGACTGTGTCTGGACCAGGGCAGTCCCTAACATCCTCCCTCAGAGGTCAGTCATTAGGATCCCCCCCAAACATGCTGTTTAGCAACATGACTGCAGAGCATCAGGTTTTATGAAGTCATGCTTTTGGAAACCAATTCATTTGCTTGTGAAAAGGGCATGGCAGCTGTTGCCAGACCAATGTTCTCCTCAAGAATAAAGTCGAACCACAGGGCACAGCTTGCCAGAACATGAGTCTTGGCTCCTGTGGTCTTGAACAAAGCCTCATGCTTTGAGGCTACTGCTACTGCTCTTCAGCAGTGGTCCTGCAGTCCATGAGGACCTGAACATAAGCAGAGGATTTGAGTGTTAATGGAACTGGAGACACAATGTACTCTGCAGAGCTCAGGAGCTGGCCTGACTGCCAGACAGCCCTGGTTAGCCTGGCTGGCACCAGCAGTGAGGTGGCTTTTGTTCCCCTCTAGTATTAAGACAACCTAGAGCTATGTTCAGTCTGCCATCGATCTGAAGGTTATGAAGTTCAATGCAAAGCTGTTGGTGGAGACTGAACTCTGTTACTGACAAGAAAAACTGGTATAGCCAGCATTGTTAGGGCGATTAGATGCGTATTTATACAAACAAATGGCATTTTTGTAACAGTTATGCTATCAGAATTGCTCTATGCCAACCCATGAGCAGGTACCCATTAATGCTCTGTGGACACAAAGCACATTCCATCGGCCAAAATGAGTTGCAGCGCAACAGTGGAGTGCAGGACCCACTTTTCCAAGAAGCTGAGAGATCAAAAAGGATTAGCAGCTGCAGTAATTAACAGTGTTAGCTCTTTAAGACCGCAATCAAATATTCACTCAAGCCTCGAGGATCCACTGAGTCAGTGTAGCTAGGCCAGAACAGACTGCAATGAGTGCTGCACTGGGAGTTGGATCGGCCATCTGTTTCCTACTCCTGGGCTCCAAAGGATCAGGAGGAGCAATGGTGTGCAGTCTTTTGGTATGGGTTCAGATCCGTACGTGCCATTGCCAGATACCTCTGTTGTTTTGTCCTACAGGTTAGTGGAGAAAAGCCCAAGAAGAAACTCCTTAGAAAATCAGCTTCAGAGTAGCTAATTTGAGAGTAATTGGTTTCCTAAAAGTGATGAGAAGCAAGCATCTTTATTAAAGATTCTTCCTTACAAAGGCTTATTAAAACTAAGAATTTAAACACTGAATTGCCTGAAAATACATATTTTAAGTAGTTGATACTGAAACCATGTATAGGAATTTTATTAACCTTCTGTGAAACTTTAGCTCAAGGTATTCTCCACCTAAAACTTTGTCCTCAAAATAAATAAAAAGTCGCCTGTACTTTGCAGAATCAATATAAAATGTTTTTAAAAAGGAAGTGGCATGTTGAGAAATGCATGTGATTGAAATTCTTTACATACTTAACTGAAGTTTTTCTTAATAAGCACTTTTCCATAGAATGAAAAAGTTTAGCCAAAGACTAACCAGGAAGACCGTGGAATAAAAATGAACAGCATTGGTCTAAATCATTTATTACAGGGAGGGAAAACCTAGCTTAAGATTTAGAGGATTGAGTCCACCTTTACACTGCCAATGAAAAGAATAAGTACAAAATAATAATATTAATACTATGGCTCAGAAAGCAGATTTTGGTCCACAGCTCCACTGCCTATTAGCTTTTTTTGTCCATGACACATATTCTTGAGGTGAGATAACTTTATTCCAGTTTTGGGACATTTTAGAATCACTTCTTGCTTTCTACAAGCTTGGCAGGTGCAAAGCAGAAAAGAATGAGCTCAAAGACCTATTCTCTGCTGCCAGGAATGAGGCTTTACAAGAGACACCAGACCTAGGAACGTCAGATGCCTGTCTAAATAATTGACAGCTACAATGAAGTGAGGGCAAAAGTCATTCCCAACCAGACTATATTTAAAACTGCTAACCTGAGAAGGATTCATAGTCTAGGGAATGTGTCTGAGAATCATCTTAAAAACCCTGCTGTGTGTTTCCAAGTTCAGTCATCAGCTGTGGAACAACTTTAAATGAGAGATTTACTGAGCCAGTTACTGCACAAAACTGGCTGTATGGAAAGTTGCATTGTACTAATGAAAACACAGTATCCGATGTCACACCGTGGGAAAGCTGATTTAGAAACCATCTACAGTCATAGAAAACTTCTAGCTGGACTTACACATCAAAAAGAGTTAGTGTCATTTTTTATTCAAGGTTGTGATTTGCTCAGAAATCAATCAAGAGCTAGATTAGCTGAGGATGTAATATTAAATTACAGTCAATACATAGACAGATGGAACAAGACCACAAGATCCAAAGGGTCTGGTGGTTGTGTGCCAAACCACTAAATGGGCACCAAGTTCAGAGGCCAAATTCTTCCCATTGTGAGTATGCCCTGCTCCTGACAAAGCTGGTGGGAGCAGCATGTCTACACTGCAAGGCAGAGCATTTGACAAAGATACATTTCTGCAAAGAAATTTTTCTTGTGTTATTTACAAGTATTGTTTGCTACTGTGGTTTTTGTTCTGTTTTGGGGTTTTTTTTGTTGCTTGTTTGTTTTTGTTTTTTTTTTTTTTAATAAGCCTGCAAAGCTGTGGGATGTTGAGAAAAGAGATATTGAATGAATTCGTGGTTTCACTAAAGTATTGGGAAAATTCTTATTGACTTCCCCAGGGTCAGCTTCACTGTACAGTACAGTCCCTTGTATATCCTTGCTTGGTGACACCCAAATAAAATGTGCTTTGCTTACAAATCAAAACATTTTTTTTAAGCTTTTAGCTCTTTCAGCTCAGCATGGTAGATGAAATACAAGCTGTGCTTTTCTCTGCATCTCCTATTATTACCTGTCATAAAAAATCCGCAATTAGGGTTTAGCTGGAAATTTTGCTGCTGATACACAAGGCAGATAAAAATCCAGATTGTACTTCCAAAGCTGTTTTAGCTCTATGTTACTGATATAATAGCTTGTGGTGGTGGTGGTGGTGAAACAGTAAGCAAATATTTACCTTCATCTACATAGCCAGGTAAGAAGCCCAGCAAAATAGGTGGGATGGACTCCTACCCAGTAGAAAATTAATATACTGCACAATGTTGCTGTCACTGAATTTTTACAATCTTCCAGTTGGGTTTACCACAGCAGCTATTCCACTGTACCAGGCAGACATTTTTGAATTATTTCAGGGACAGCAGGATCAAATCTTTGAGAGCTGACACCAGTTCCTGCAGACATACACAGGAAGAAGTTGATAAATTAAAGTATTTTTTCAAACAAATGTGACTTTAAAGAACACAAATGAAAGAGCAGAATGCACAGTATTGGCATTTTTAAAATACCAAAGCAACCTGTTGAAAGACTTTTACCTACTACAGAGAGAGAAGTGGAAGATGAGACCAGACGAGTAGGAATGAGCAGAGAACAAGATACAGTGTTCTGAGTATGAAGAAGAACTACTTTTTCTTTTGCAGATTGACCAGTGGAGCAGGAAATGTCTTGTACCTGGCTTAGGATTTTAAGTAAGGCAATGTCTTTATGTGTGGAAAACTAGTTTTCAAGTTGTATGCAGAATAGACAAACTAGTTGGCCTACACCTTAATCTTTATAGCTGTGGAATAAAACCAGTATGATAACTTGGGGAGGGTGTAAGAAACCCCCACTTTTTTTTGAAAGACATTTCTTTTTTGAGAGAAATGCTTCTAACTTGATTTCTGTCCTGTTGGAACAAAGTCAAGCTAAAATATTTTCTTTTGCCACAGAACATCAATATCAAGTTAATAGTTATTATGATATGGAGAGTAATTTCACATTGATCCACAAAAAAATGGAAATCAAAATGACTAATAAGAAATAAAGAAAATAGGTCATCTTTTAAATTAAAAACGTTACTGAAATAAAGTAATTACTATGAAGTTTATATTTTCTCAAAAGAACGGTTCTCTTAAAATTATTTGACCCTGAATATTTATAGACATTGTTTGTTTTTGCATTACTGTTCAAATAATTTCAAATTGTGATTTATGCTTATGTGGCATCACAAAGGGTTGAAGCCAGTGACATCTATTAAAATAGCCTGTGTCATAGATTATGTTGTACGTCCCTCATCCAGAGGCATTTTCCTCTGATCTCTTTGAATTAATTTAATTTGAAAAATGTTCTTCTGGAGTTAAAGTACAATGAATAATAGTAATTTGTTTTGGAAACTGAAAAACAAGAAATAACTTCAGTCCTTTCTGTTAACATACTAATTGTTTTGTTTATTTAAATTAAGAAAACGGTATGCCTACAGACGTCATGAATTCTCAGGACGATGCAGCATTTTCTCTGCCCTGCAGCAAAGATTAAAATTATATAATCTGTAATTAATGTTTCTTTTCACACAGTTTTGTAAATGGAGTGCAAAGAAATTGAAACCAAAAGGCATTCATTTAATTCCAAATAACGAAAATCTGATTTAGTGGTTCTCCAGTTAATTGAAGACCTTTATCCTCTTGAAACAAGAGGGGAAGTCAGGGATATGGCCTGTCCTCAAGAGCCCGGGTGAAGCATCTCACAAGGAAACCTCAAAGCTTAAAGAGTTGGGGACCTTCCCTTTAATGAGGATACTCTCCTACTGACAGGCTCTGGGCTGAAGCATCCCCCTGTCTGTCCATAACCACGGAGTACTGTGCCTTAGGCTGGCATGACAGCCAAATCCTACTGATTCAGACCTGGAGTGACAACACTTGCTGCTTTCTTCCATGACAACAAACGGCACCGGAGTGAGGCACAGTGCTGACGTGTAACAAGAACCTGCCTCTGAGAAAGGGCATGCTCTAAATCAAATCAGACAAAAAGGAAAGCACAAGGATTATTTCTGTCTTACAAATGGGAAAGGTTATTTTCAGAGAACAACAGATTCTTATTTAATAGACTCCAAACTTAATGGGAAGCAAATATTCTGATTCTAATATATACTTCAATCTCTTTATGCTGCTCTGGAAATGCAGCTGTTATACATGAATAGGTGGTGTAGAAACTACTTACCTGGTCACAGAATCACTTCCCCTCATTTTTACATCTGCTGATGGCCCACTACTTTCAGCTATATATTCCTAATTTATAGTGATAAAATGGAATAGGAAGTATATCTGGATGAGGTTTTTTCTTATTTAACTTTAAATATGACTATGAATTTGGTTTGGTATATCACTAGCCTTGTAGATTTTAATCTGATGAATGTTTTCTGGTTTGGGGTTTTTTTTTCCAAGTTGTGATGATCTGTTTTTTGGGTTTTTTTTTTCTTTATGAATATTAAATAGATAGGGCCACATAGAAATAATTTACCTGTGTTTGCATGCTAGGAAGATTTCAATAAAGTGTTTGTTTAGATCATATACAAGTAATATAATTTGGTTGACATATTTAAATTATTTGAATGCTTAACCAGGGCAATCATATTCTTCTCTGTGAAAATTTTCCTTCTATATCAGTAAAGAGGAATATTAAATAATTTGAAGCACTGATAAAACAAATATAATATAAAAAGAACATCTGTAAAAAAAACTGGTTTTTTTCCTATATCCTTCAAATTCCTTATCTTGGTTTGTAATATGTATCTACAGTGTGTGGAACCATAGATGAATTATGAATGACAGGACAATCTTCCAGGGGTGACACTTTTCCCCGAGGCACTACAGCTCTGAGAAACAGCTGACAAATAAAAAGTTGTATGTGGTGTGGTAGGAGTTGGTAAATTTAGAAACCTTAATTATTCTGGTGTTAAATATAGGTGAGGATGTTTTTATTCATGTCTATTCCTGCAGGGTAGGTTTTTGGGTGATAATTCATTGGTTCAGCTCCACCAGATTTAAAATAGATTAATGCACTCAATGATCAATATGAAGCCTACTTAAGTCTGTAAATGACAGATATTTATTTTTTTGACCTATGTTGAGTTGCATTTGACCACAATAGCTAGGAACTGATTAAAATATGCCTATTTCAATAATATTTTATCTTTTCCTTCCGATTCCAAAATATCATGTAGTAAGTGGAAATCTATGCTGTTATTTCTAGAGTGCTACTGGAGGGAGATGAGGTAGCATGGCAAGAGGAAAAACATGTTTTCTCTTTATTATATTGAAGTGGCCTCTCTTTCTTTCTTCAAAATATTTTTTTCATAAAAACATCTATATCTGAATTGTCACCATTTTTCATGTAGGCATCTTACAGACATATAATTTACATTCTTTTTTAACTTTAATCTTAAAAAACCTTCAAGATATTTTTATTAATTATATGTACATTTAGCATTTAGTTTTCAGAAGGAGGCATTTCATTTAGATTGAGAGTTAATTTTTTGTTTCAATATACAGTTCAAACATGTTAAAAGTTATTCTTGATACGCTTAGGAGAAAAGTCTCATACTGACTGTACTAAAAGGGAAATATCCTCAAATGGTTGGTAGGTCATAAAAATAGTTTCCATTTATTATTTTTTGGTAGTTAAAACAGTCAAAATATGTAAAGTATGATCAGTGACTTTTACGAGTATGGTTTAAACTAAGAAAGTTTGGAACAAATCTGAGGGAACTCATGCTTTCACGAGAGGCAGTCTGTTCAGTCTCAATGGAACAAGAAATGCAAAAATCAAATGGGAGTGAAGTGTCCTAGAGATGGCTGAGATGACCTAAGGCAGTGCTCCCTTCCAGCAGAGACAGGAGAGAATCGGTGATGGTCTTTTAAATACACACTTCTTAGGTTACCATTGTCTTATTTTAAGATGTTTTGATTTTCTCTACACACACACAAAACCAATCTTCAAAAATTATTATGCAGTAATCAGCAGTTTTAAAAGTAGTTTAGTGTAATTATCATATAGAATAGACAATGTCAAAAAATGTGTCAGGAATGCACATTGGGGTATGAGCTTTGAATCAGAAACCAAAACAGCTGTGTTCACCTTTTCAAGATAAGCAGAAGTGAAAATATGACTGTAATAGAACTGTTAGAAATTATTACAAAATCAGTCTTTACTATTAGCTAGAACTCACTGTTCTGCTGGTTGGGAAGGTATGACATCTTTTTGATCGCTCAACTACAGTAATTGCTGCCAGATGGATGCAATTTTAAGATCATTATTTGTAATCCTTCCTGTGCCCTCAATAGTGTATCTTGAAACAATTGCAATAATATGCTCCTCAGCAGTTTTTCGCTGAGATACATTCTTTTCCTGCGCACCCAGGATAAAACACTACTGAATTAATCATTGTACAGTTTAGCTAAGTAATATAGCTTTGTAAACATGCTGTTGTTTTTAACATTTCATTAGAAGGAGTCGAAGAGCTGATTAGCAGTACAGTATGATAGCACAGACCGTAAAGAGCCAGATGCAAACCAAAGCACACCATCTTGTCTCACCATGTGCAGAGTGCTTACCTGAGTAAGCAGAGCTCTCCTGGAGTGAAGTATGTCAGTACTTAGGTGAAGGGAGATATTGTCTGTGGGACCTGGTATCGTTGTCAGATATGTGTGAACTGATCTGACCAAAACACGTGGGAACAAAATGCACCAAGGGCGACCACCAGCCCAGAGATACGTCTCTAGGGATGGTTGTTTCAGATATGCTTGCTTTTCAGAGCTGTAGTGCCAGAATTCTAATTTATAATATTATATCTGTAGCATATATTCTTATATAGTCCAGATGTGATTTTAAAAAGTGAAAGAAAGAGCTGGGGTAACTATCATGGGCTTCTTCATGCTGTTAGCCCTGGCCATTTCTACATAAGCTCCTAATTCCCTGACACTGATGTGACTGGACAACTTTCCCAGCCAGACAGCAGGTCTGCTGCTGCTAAACTGTCAGCAATCTGCAGATATGATTGGCCAAAAATAGTCTAAGTTTTATAGATGGATGTAACAGGACTTTAGTCTAGCAATATACCCTGTGTTTTTTCAGCTGTACAAATTATTTGTAAATGTTGACCAATGAATAGCCATAATACAGCGATACCCAATTCAACTTACATTTCATTCAGTTGCAAGATTTTTACCAACTAGACAAGGAATTGGGTCAGGCTACAGATCTTCTATAAAATCATGTGTTACAGTAACTAACAATTTGCTGGTTATAGTCCAAAAAAAACTATGATTTCCAGGCATGTTGACAAATCACTCTTTCAACTCTGTGCCCTCTGAGCTTACTATTTTGGACTCTTTCTTCACTTTCTTCATAAAATGTGTTTCTAATAAAAATTATTATTACAGCTTGGCAGAGAAAAGGGGATGATGGAGGCATGCACAGTTCAAGGGAAATCTTTTTGTTAACCATTAATTCCTATTTTTGCCTAACATTGAAAGAATGTGAATAGTTAAACTTTAGCCCCTGAATACTTTCATTTTTATTTTAGACTGTTAATGAATTTTTTTTTCTGTACCCTACCTTGGACACAAAAATTTAACAATTGTTTTGCAAAGAACAGTGCCACAAAAGAAAACCTCTTTTCAAATCTTCTCAAGTAACAGCTCAGATACCCCATGGTCAAGGACGTTTTTCAACACAATGTATCTCATCACTAGAAAAAAATTACTCTGTGGGAGATAAGTTCTGATCTAATTAAAAGAGCTGGTGAAGGAAAAAACCACACTCCTTATTCAACAGCAAAACTATCCTGAGAGGCTTCAGATTAGCGCTCTTAACAGGGTTCCTGCCAGCTGTTATCTCTTTCATGACTCATCCAAAAAGTATGAGCAGGCAACAGCTGGAGCTTGGACTCTGCCTTTTTCTACAGTGTATCGGATGCCAAAAACGGGAGCAGATACTGGTCCTGAGGTTCTCGAGTGCTAGTTTCTGGGTTAGCACTGTTCCTGGTCACTGCAGCCGCACAAATTCCTTTCATGCATGAGTTATGTGGTCTGTCAGGGCACTTAACTTGTGCAGGTCTGTTCTAGACTTCATTCAGGCTGTGCTCCCATTTAGGCAAATGTGAGCTTTGGGAGTCTACACGATGGAAGCTGTAATGACTCTGATTCAGCAAAGCCCTTCAGCGCATATTTAGCTGTACGTGTGTTAGATTCACCCTCATTCAGAAACGTGTTATTCATAAGGTGAACTCTGAACTCACTTGAGTGCTGTACTGTACAAGGGATGATATTCCTAAGACACTTTCTAACCTTACTACTTGAAAGTGCTGCAGGATTCTAAAGTACAATGGCAGATCTACAATATACCGAGGTGTTTCTTAGACACCCATTTCACAGCATTTTGGGTTTGAGAATGCTGTATTACAGTCCTCATTGTAAAAAAATATTTTGACCCCTTTCAGATCAGAAGAGTTTAATTAAATCACGATTTAGTGGGCTTCTGTGGAATACGAAACTTACCCCAAAAAGGGAAGGCCAGAGAGTGAAAGATGGCAGAATGTCAGACAGGTTATGTAAGTCATGTAATTCAAAGCACACGTTAATTTACTATCCTGAAGAGACTGTTTACACATTCTGTTTACATAGCAAGACAGTAATGATGTTATCTCACTTTTGGTTTGTTTTGAACATCCAAGGTTAATAACAGAATCACAGAATAGTCTGAATTGGAAGGGACCCACAAGGCCAACTCTTAAGTGAATGGCCCATACAGGGATCCAACCTGCAACCTCCCTGTTATTAGCACCATGGCCTAACCAACTGAGATAATAAGACGAAAAAAAGTAACTAAGTCAGTATTTTTCCTGTACATTGCATTGAATAAATTATTTAGATTAAAGATTTATGTTCCTTTTTTATTTCAGATCCCAATCCTTTTTTATTTTCAGTATTCCCAAGCAGCAGAGTAAATTGGTGGAGACTCTTGCAAGCAGTGATGACACAAATGCCATTTGGAAACTACTCAGAGGACAAGATGAAAATGAGATGCGTTCAGAAGATGTCAGTGAGATACTGGCGGCATAGCTAGGAACTGTCTGGAACTTTTATATACTCACACCTACTATGGTAGTGCATTACTGAAAAGTGCAATTGCTTCATGGTTGTAGGCAGGTTTCAGAAATTGTCTGAACAAAATGCTCACTGTCTTGGTAGATTTAATAATTATTGAGTGCAGTACAAGAAGGCAGTCCATAGCAATGGCTTTTTTATTTGCAGAGTTGCTACATGCTGATCCTCTACAACTGTTCACACTGATCCTCTCTAACATCACTCCATGGCTTCACAGCTTCAGGAGTGGAGCTATGAGACGTACTATGGAGCTGTGGAGTAACTTTCTGCAACTGTACAAAGTAGGAGTGAGAACGAAAATGTGCGCCAAGTAATTTTAGATTATGTCATCAGATTCTTTTGTGTGTGTTATAAGCCTTAATGACTTGATCAAAGAAAACCAGTTTTGACCTAAAAAGCTTAACAGTCACTTCAGGGACACAGATCCTAGCTTTACTGGGCCTGAACTACTCATTCAGCAGAAAGTTTGCCTGAGTATTGAACTTTGAACAGACAAAATCAATGACAGTCCCTTATCTTCTCCTGTATGAGATTTACATGGGGTTTGCTCCCCAATTTAGAACTCCAGCACATACTAATTCAGAGTATGAACAAACTAAGGAGTAAAATTTACTAAGAGTTGTTTCTGAAA